>OU342740.1:197042997-197571527 GCA_910589775.1 Avena eriantha | reverse complement strand
TGTGTGTTCTTTTCACATACCACATATGGATCCACTAGTGTCATGGCATGTGTGTTCTCTTCAGAGACCACACATGGATCCACCAGTGTCATTGCATGTGTGTTCTTTTTACTAACAACAACTAGTCATTGCATGTGTTATTTTCACATACCACATATGGATCCACTAGTGTCATTGAAATGTGTGCTCTTTTTACTAACAACAACCAGAGTCATTGGATGTGTGTTCTCTTCAGAGACCACACATGGATCCACCAGTGTCATTGCATGTGTGTTCTTTTCACATACCACAACTAGAGTCATTTCATGTGTGTTCTTTTCACACACCACATATGGATCCACCAGTGTCATTGAAATGTGTGTTCTCTTCAGAGACCACACATGGATCCACCAGTGTCATTCCATGTCTGGTCTTTTTACTAACAACAACTGGAGTCATTGCATGTGTGTTCTTTTCACATACCACACATGGATCCACCAGTGTCATTGAAATGTGTGCTCTTCTTACTAACAACAACCAATGTCATTGGATGTGTGTTCTCTTCATAGACCACACATGGATCCACCAGTGTCATTGCATGTGTGTTCTTTTTACTAACAACAACCAGTGTCATTGCATGTGTGTTCTCTTCAGAGACCACACATGGATCGACCAATGTCATTGCATGTGTGTTCTTTTACTAACAACAACTAGAGTCATTTCATGTGTGTTCGTTTCACATACCACATATGGATCCACTAGTGTCATTGCATGTGTGTTCTCTTCAGAGACCACACATGGATCCACCAGTGTCATTGCATGTGTGGTCTTTTTACTAACAACAACTGGAGTCATTGCATGTGTGTTCTTTTCACATACCACATATGGATCCACCAGTGTCATTTAAATGTGTGCTCTTCTTAGTAACAACAACCAGTGTCATTTGATGTGTGTTCTCTTGAGAGACCACACATGGATCCACCAGTGTCATTGCATGTGTGTTCTTTTCCCATAACACAACTGGAGTCATTTCATGTGTGTTCTTTTCACATACCACATATGGATCCACCAGTGTCATTGCATGTTTGTTCTTTTTACTAACAATAACTGGAGTCATTGCATGTGTGCTCTTTTCACATACCACATATGGATCCACCAGTGTCAATTAAATGTGTGCTCTTTTCACAATCCACATATGGATCCACCAGTGTCATTGCATGTGTGTTCTTTTTACTAACAACAACCAGAGTCATTACATGTGTGTTCTTTTCATATACCACCTATGGATCCACTAGTGTCATGTGTGTTCTTTTCACATACCACATATGGATCAACCAATGTCATTGAAATGTGTGCTCTTTTTACTAACAACAACCAGAGTCATTGAAATGTGTGTTTTCTTCAGAGACCACACAAGGATCCACCGGTGTCATTGCATGTGTGTTCTTTTTACTAACAACAACCAGAGTCATTGCATGTGTGTTCTCTTTAGAGACCACACATGGATCCACCAGTGCCATTGCATGTGTGTTCTTTTTACTAACAACAACTGGAGTCATTGCATGTGTGTTCTTTTCACATACCGCATATGGATCCACCAGTGTCATTGAAATGTGTGCTCTTCTTACTAACAACAACTAGAGTCATTGGATGTGTGTTCTCTTTAGAGACCACACATGGATCCACCAGTGTCATTGCATGTGTGTTCTTTTCACATACCACAACTGGAGTCATTTCATGTGTGTTCTTTTCACATACCACATATGGATCCACCAGTCTCATTGATATGTGTGTTATCTTTAGAGACCACACATGGATCCACCAGTGTCATTGCATGTGTGTTCTTTTTGCTAACAACAACTGGAGTCATTGGATGTGTGTTCTTTTCACATACCACACATGGATCCACCAGTGTCATTGAAATGTGTGCTCTTCTTACTAACAACAGCCAGTGTCATTGGATGTGTGTTCTCTTCAGAGACCACACATGGATCCACTGGTGTCATTGCATGTGTGTTCTTTTTACTAACAACAACCAGAGTCATTGCATGTGTGTTCTTTTCACATACCACATATGGATCCACCAGTGTCATTGAAATGTGTGTTCTCTTTTCACAATCCACCTATGGATCCATGATGTACTCGACTTTCGACGTAGAGCTCGTTGGGAACCCCAAGAGGAAGGAATGATGAGCAGAGTAGTAAGTTTTCCCTTAGTTATGAAACCAAGGTTTAATCGAACTAGGAGGAGCAACGTGGACTACCGGTGCTAGTAGCTGAGCTTTGGCAGGGTGCACTACCGGTGCTAGTAGCAACGTGGAGACCTGCACGACACAACCACATCTTAGGAACAGCGTCAGAATCTTTTAGCCACGCCTTTACCTCAATGACCCATCTGTCGCTCGATGGCACGATTTCCACCAGCTCGCCGCCAAGGCTACTAACGACCTCTTGAGGGCCTTCGGCTCCCAAGCATCCAATGGGAGGCCGTCAAAGACGAGTTTGGAGAAGAAACGAAATTGCCCTAAGCGATCGTCCCACCCACATGCGCGATGCCAACGCATGAAGCTCATGTTCTCCCCGCAGCACTCGAAAGAATGGGAAGAATGCAGAACACGCTTGGTGTCTGAGCTGTGCTAGAACCGGACGAAAAAATCAAATGTCGGCGCGCATACCTCAATATTTACCTCATTTTGTCTGATCCCAAAACGTGACCTAAAAGCCGACAGCAACTCTGCCAGCGACAAGGCAGGACGGCCGCCCAACACGGTGGCCATGAGAGCGTGGTCCTCGAACTGTTGTGCCAGGGCAACCATGCCTAGGGTGCACGGCAGCACGCAACTTCCCGAGGCCGGTCGCCAGCCTGGATCGCCCGACGGGACGTGCTCCGCTGTGCGAGAAGGACTAGCCAGAGGCGAGATATTAGTCTAGGGTTGCGAAGTTCCGATAGGGCGGACTATGCGACGGCGACGGCTGCGAGATTTGATTAGAGGCGTGGGAGGTTGACCGGACATGGCGGGGACGCAAATTAGAGCAAGTGCGAGCTCCGATCTGAGAAGATCAGCCGGAGTTGAGAAAATGTTATAGGGAGGGGAGCAGGGGAGCAGGGGAGAAGACTAGAGCAGAGCAAACAAATAGATCTGGTCCACGCAGGGGTAAGCTAGTCCAAGACCGCAAAAGATAACGGGGAATACTGACATGGCGGGCCAAGAAGAGTTGACCTAACGACGGTATTTGAGTTCAACCGTTTTTCGTCTGGTTCAAATGACCGTTTGGTCGTTAGATTTGTATTCACCCCCATTTGGCCCTTCTGGACAATTGGCGATTCTACTACGGCCCCTCCGCAAGATTGATGACAACTCGGGTACTGCGGTACGGTCACCCACGAAGTATGGTACCGCAAACGAACAATCCCACCCACAACCGTGTGTGTGGCCATGTGGATGAGTGTGGTTTAGAAAAGAATACATGCTATGACACTCCATATGTCAAACCATGGTCAGAAAGCCCTAGAACATGCTGGAATGCAACATTGGAATGCAATGGAGAACATGTGTGATAGAGGTTGCATCACCACACCTACTTGAGTGTGTGTGGCCATGTGGATCCTTGTGGTTTGGAAAATAACACATGCAATGATACTCCTTGTGTCGAACCATGTTAAGAAAGCCCTAGAACATGCTGGAATGCAACATTTGAATGCAATGGAGCAGCAGTTTGAAAGATGTTGCATCACCACACCCACTTGAGTGTGTGTGGCCATGTGGATCAGTGTGGTTTGGGAAATAACACATGTAATGGTACTTCATGTGTCAAACCATGGTCAGAAAGCCCTAGAACATGCTACAATGCAACATTGGAATGCAATGGAGCATGAGTTTGAAAAATGTTGCATCACCACACCCACTTGAGTGTGTGTGGCCATGTGGATCAGCGTGGTTTAAAAAAGGAAACTGGAAATGACACTCCATGTGTCAAACCATGGTCAGAAAGCCCTAGAACATGCTCGAATGCAACATTGTAATGTAATGGGGCACCGGTATGACAAAGGTTGCATCAGCACACCCACTTATGAGTGTGTGGTCATGTGGATCATTGGGGTTTCGTAGATAACATATGTAATGACACTCCATGTGTCAAACCATTGCCAGAAAGACCTAGAGCATGCTGGAATGCAACATTGGAATGCAATGGAGCACCAGTTTGAAAGATGCTGCATCAACACACCCACTTGAGTGTGTGTGTGGCCATGTGGATCAGTGTGGTTTGGAAAATAACGCATGCAATGATACTTCATGTGTCAAACCGTGGACAGAAAGCCCTAGAACATGCTGCAATGCAAAGTTGTAATGTAATGGAGCACTAGTTTGAAAGATGTTGCATCACCACACCCACTGGAGTGTGTGTGGCCATGTTGATCAGTGTAGTTTTGAAAAGAACACATGCTATGACACTCCATGTGTCAAACCATGGTCAGAAAACCCTAGAACATGCTGGAATGCAACATTGCAATGCAATGGAGCACCAATTTGGAAGAGGTTGTATCACCACACCCACTCGAGTGTGTGTGGACATGTGAATCAGTGTGGTTTGGAAAATAACACATGCAATGACACTCCATGTGTCAAACCATGGTCTGAAATCACTAGAACATACTGGAATGCCAGATTCAAATGTAATGGAGCACCAGTGCGACAGAGGTTGCATCACCACACCCACTTGAGTGCGTGTGGCCATGTGGATCAGTGTGATTTGGAAAGGAACACTGATACATTGCAAATGTATCTATAATTTTTGATGTTCCATGCTTGGTTTTATCTACTTTCTTGTGTTTTGTCCACACTTTGGAGTACTTTTCATATGATTTCTTGGACTAACCTATTAACAAGAGCCACAGTGCCAGCTGCCTGTTTTCTACTGCTTTTGGTTCCAGGAAAGTCTGAAAATGAATATTCTCGGAATTGGACGGGACAAAAGCCAAAGTGCCTATTTTTCCGGAAGACCTCTGATGTCAGAATACAAGACGGAGAAGGGCTGGGGGCCGGCCAGACCACCTGGCCATGCGGCAAGGCCTGGCCCAGGCCAGGGGGTGGTCTGGCCGACCCCAGCACCCCCTTGGCCTCTCCTTCCGCCTAGATGCCCTCGGGATGAAAACCCTAAGTACCCGATCAAAAATCCATGAAAGAGTCTGTAGCCACCATCGTCTCCATCCCTAGATCGGGAGGGATCTGAAGCTCTTCCCGGCACCCTGCCCGAGAGGGGAATTCACCCTGGAGGCCTTCTTCATCATCATGCAAGCCTTCGGGGTGATGTGAGAGTAGTTCATCTCTGGACTACGGGGTCCACTTAGTAGCTAGATGGCTGGTTCTCCTCCTTTGTTCTTTCATGTCTAGATCTTGTGATCTTCGTTCATGATCAAGATCATCTATTTCTAAATCTGCATGTTGTGTTTGCGGGGATCCGATGGATATTTAGATGCTATTTCAGATTGATTATTGATTCTACCATGTCTTTGTTATTTGTGATCTTGCATGCTTTCCGTTGTTAGTAGCTATCTTGGCCAAGTAGATGCTAGCAACTCCAAGAGTTAGTATTTATCCTCGATAGTGAGTTCATGCCTCTGGTAATCTGGGGAAGTGATAGAAATCTCTAAGGTACTAGATGTGCTGTTGCTACTAGAGAGAAAACAACAATCCTTTGTTCATAGAACAATCGTATTGTTTACATTACACACAATTTGTAAAGCAATAATCTGTTGCTTGCAACTTAATACTGGAGGGGGTTCGGATGATAACCTGAAGGTGGATTATTAGTCATAGATGCAGTTGGATGATTAGTATATGCATGTATTGCTTTCTCAATGTTTGTCAATTGCCCCGCTGTAATTTATTCACCCAACATGTTATCTATCTTAAGGAGAGCCACCTCTAGTGAACTATGGATCCCGGTCCTTTCTTTTACATACAATCTATAAACTATTTATTACTTTTTGTTTACTTTCTACAAACTAT
This sequence comes from Avena eriantha, assembly GCA_910589775.1. Classification (NCBI taxonomy): domain Eukaryota; kingdom Viridiplantae; phylum Streptophyta; class Magnoliopsida; order Poales; family Poaceae; genus Avena; species Avena eriantha. The sequence continues at coordinate 197,565,537 of OU342740.1, read as the reverse complement.
TACTTACTTCCATTCGATACGTTTAATCCTTTGTTTTCAGCAAAACCGGTGAGATTGACAACCTCATTGCAAGTTGGGAACAAAGTTATGTGGTTGTGTTGTGCATGTCTCCACATTGCTACTAGCACCGGTAGTGCACCCTGCCAAGGCTCAGATAGCAATACCTTTGGGGTGTTTTCTTGCTCCTACGGGTTCGTTTAAACCATGGTTTCATAACTGAGGGAAACTTGTGTTAGAGATATGCCCAAGAGGCAATAATAAAGTGGTTATTATTATATCTTTATGTTTATGATAAATGTTTACATCCCATGCTATAATTGTATTAACCGGAAACATTAATACATGTGTGTTTTGTAAACATAAGAGAGTCCCTAGTAAGCCTCTTGTTGAAACTAGCTTGTTGATTAATTGATGATCATAGTTTCCTGATCATGGACATTAGGATGTGATTAATAACAAGGTTATGTCATTGGAAGAATGATGTGATGGACACACACACCCATAGTAAGCGTAGCATAAGATCAAGTCATTAAGTTCGTATTGCTGTAAGCTTTCAAATACATAGTAACCTATTCCTTCGACCATGAGGTTATGTTAATCACCATCACCGGATGGATACTTTGATGACATCAAACGCCGCTTCGTAACTGGGTGGTCATAAAGGTGTCATTGGGTATTCTGAAAGTATGTGTTGAAGCGCATGGACCAAGATTGGGATTTGTCCATCCATATGACGGATAGATATGCTCTGGGCCCTCTCGGTGGAATGTCATCTAATTAGCTTGCAAGCATGTGACTGGGTCACAAGGGATGACATAACACGGAACGAGTAAAGAGTACTTATTAGTAACGAGGTAGAACTAGGTATAGAGATACCGACGATCAGACCTCGGATAAGTATAGTATCACGTGACAAAGGGAATTGGTTTCATATGTTAATGGTTCTATCGATCACGAAGTCATCGTTGAGTATGTGGGAGCCGTTATGGATCTCCAGATCCCGCTGATGGTTATTGATCGGAGAGGTGTCTTCATCATGTCTGCATATTCACGAACCGTAGGGTGACACACTTAAGGTTCGAAGTTGTTTTAAGTAGATATGGAATGTGCGGTGGAGACCGAATGTTGTTCGGAGTCTCGGATTGGATCCGGGACATCACGAGGAGATCCGGATGGTCCGGAGAATAAGATTCATATATTGGGGATCATTTTCTAAGTTAGGAAATGTTCTGGAGTGTTTATATGGGGATTCTAGAAGGTTTCGGAATGTACTGGAAGGTTCTAGAAGAGTTCTTGGTGTTTGAAAACCAAGAAAGGGTCAAGGAAACCTTGTGGGGGCTAGACACGGATTCGTGGGGGAGGAGGACTCCTCCCCCCTTCCCAACCCGCCGGCCCAAGGAGGGAAGGGAGTCCTACTAGGACTCCCCCTCCCAAGGCTCCTCCCTCCTTTAAATAGAGGGGAGGGGGCGCCGCCTCCTAGCTCTCTCTCATAACAAGCTCTAGCCGCCGCCTCTCTCCTCCTCCTTCCCTCTGCCCCGGCTTAGGCGAAGCCCTGCAGAATTCTCTAATCCACCACCACCACCACGCCGTCGTGCTGCTGGGATTCCGTGGAGAAGATCTACTACCTCCGCTGCTCGCTGGAACGGGGAGAGGAAGGTCTGCTTCGACTCCGCACGTGTGACCGACTGTGGAAGCGCTGCTGAAACGCGGTGCCGGAAGGATCGTCCACTTGACCGACTGCAGAAGCGCTGCTGGAACGCGACGCCGGAAGGATCGTCCACTCGATCTTGAGATCGGCAAGTGATCGACTACATCAACCACGAGATCTAATCTCGTTAACGCTTTTGGATCTACGAGGGTTAGTTCCTTTCTATGTCGTTGCTCATGTCTAATAGATTAGATCTTGGCTTTTATCTAGATTAGATCTGGGTTTTGTTCGTTCTTGCGGTAGAAATTTTTTGTTTTCCATGCTACGAACCCATCAGTGGTATCAGAGCCGTATCTATGCGTAGATCTGTTGCACGAGTAGAACACAATATTTTTATGGGCGTTGATGCTTTTGTTGTCGGTGTCTTAGCGTGTACTTTGCATCTTGCGGCATGATGGGATGAAGCAGCTCAGGCTAACATTACATGTCATCGCACATGAGACTTGATCCACGCTTGACGTGCAACTTGCTTTGCACAAGTGGCTTTGCGGGTGTCTGTCTCTCCCACCATAGTTAAGATTCAATTTACAATGAGCATCTGACGACACTTGTATCAACGTTGTGGTCCTTGTTCGTAGGTAATATCAGTCTTATGTGAAAGCCCCAAACCATGTAAAACATGCAAAGAAAATTAGAGGCGTCTAGCTTGTTTTTGCAGGGGTTTTGTGATGTGATATGGCCATCATGTGATTATGATTGTATTTGATGTATGCAATGATCGTTGTTGTAATATGGCAACTGGCAGGAGCCTAATGGTTGTCTTTTAATTCTGTTAAGACCTGCGTGTCTATTCATCTTGTAATAGCTTTATTCCAAGTAGTTGTAATAGTTACTAGTGATGATGGACAACCATGAAGCGGCGCCACTAACCTTGACGCAATGCTAGTGATGATGGAGATCATGTTCGTGCTTTGGAGATGGAGATCAAAGGCGCAAGAAGAAAGGGCCATATCATATCACACTTATTATGAATTGCCTGTGATGTTAATCCTTTATGCATCTTGTATTGCTTAGATCGCAACGGTAGCATTATAAGATGATCCCTCTCACTAAATATCAAGTAATAAAGTGTTCATCCTTAGTTGGCACCGTTGCTAAGACTCGTCGTTTTGAAGCATCTCGTGATGATCGGGTGTGATAGACTCTACGTGTGCATACAACGGGTGCAAGCCAGATTTGCACATGCGGAAACTAAGGTTAACCTTGACGAGCCTAGCATGTACAAACATGGTCTCGGAACACGGAATACCGAAAGGTAAAGCATGAGTCATATGGATGATATGATGAACATGTTGATTGTTCGCCTTTAAAACTACATCATCTCACGTGATGATCGGACTTGGTGTAGTGGATTTGGTTCGTGTAATCACTAAAACAACTCGAGGGATGTTGTTTTGAGTGGGAGTTCGTTTGTAATTTGGATTAGTCGAACTCAATTTATCATAAACACAATCAAAGCGAATTTGCATAGTTTGTTGTAGTCATTGGCATCCGTTCACCGCCTTACGCTTAGTTATAGTTGAGATAGTGGAACTATAGAAATTCTGGATATTTACTTTACGAACTGGTATCGTATTGTTTTTGAATGTCAATTTAAAGTTTATAAGTCCTATTGCAAACTTTCAGCAAACTCTATTTGCTCCATGAAGTTTAATAAGTAGTATTAAATCAAGAGTAATAATTCCAATGTTAGTATCTAAAGTATCATGTTTGCCTCCATGATTCTTGATACTCAAAAGATTGTTTTTAATATCAAGTTTATCTAAGAGCTGAAAGCAATGTTTCAGAAACCATCATATGGGAAAGGTATTGCGATATCTAAAACAATGTGTTGGTTACAACATGATAGAGTATACATCCTCATATTTGATGAGAATTTGTGAAGGTTGGAGACGCTAGTCGTCCTAATCCTCCAAAGGTTTTGAAAAAGAAACATTATACTCGTAATTCACCTTTATAAGCTATAGCAGCTTGATCATGAAAGTTGTCATGATAAGGATGAATAGAAGATGTAAGTACAATGTTTACTACACTAAAAGATTACTAAAGAATGGATTTTTGAAAGAACACCAAACATTTGATGATGGTGATCCACCTCAAAGTGCAAGTCCAAAGGTATTAGTGGTTGACTATATACGCTTTGTACCATGTGTCATGTTGATGACACCACTATTGATGTTGATAGATTCTTTTAAAAGAAAAGGAATTGCTGAAAGAGAATCTATAAAATATTTGGCAGAAAATAAAAGGTTGGAGATGTCCAACTTAGGCATATAGAAGATATACATGTTATGCTTGTATTCCTTGCTTGTTAAACAATGTGGTTCTCCGGTATTGGATACCGAATTGGTTGGTATGAAGTGTCATACAGGACAGCACAATTCATGAACTGCAATGGCCTAAGTAACTAGCAAGAGAATATGTGATGATGTTCATCGAAAACAAACAAAGGGTTGTTGTGTTGCTCGTTAACATCAAAGCTTGCCTTCTAGATTTGTTTCAATAATTGTTATTTTGATCAGGTATTATGACGACAAAAGGTTGTTCAAATAATTACCGTATTCCATAATAGATGGATGATATACAAGTCTGGTTGGAGAAATAACAACCATGAAACTAATGCTAAAATGTCGCAAGACAAATGATTTAAAGATCACTTGCGAAGTGACATCGTCGTTTAAATTATATTGAAAGGATATATGAAGAAACTCTATATTGATGGATTTTTAGAGTCTTTGATTTGGATCAAATGATGCTTATGATACTTTCTAGGAGATAATTAAAACTCCGTTCATAGGCCAAAAAGAGGAACGGACGACTAACTGATTGGAATTTGTACATATTGATGTATATAGTCCATTATGTGTAGTCATGGGCGATGGATTTCAACTTCATATGCTTTCTCCGAAGATTTGAGTGAGTATATGTATATACTTACTCAATAAGGAAGAAGTATGAAACATTTGAAAAATGTTCAAAGACTTTCAAGATGAAGTGGAAAATCATTGTAACAAGAAAATAAAAGAGTTTATGATTGGATCATAAAGAAAGATGTTTGAGTTACAAGTTTAGCAAAACACCTAAGATTTGAGGAATCGTTCCATGGATTTGCATTTCCCAAAACACCATAGGAGTATGGAGTGTTCAAGATATGTAATGAAACCTTGTTTGACATGGTAAGATCAAAGGTGTCATTTATAAAACTGCCATTATATATTAAAGATTAAAGCTTTAGTGACTACCGCTTTTACACTGAAAAGAGCTCCATCGTGATCCGTTGAAATGACACCATATAAGTCATGGTTTGGGATAAAACCCGAATTGTCTTTTCTTAAATTTTGGTATGTTATGCATAAGTAAAATGTTTACAACCAAAGTCGGATAAGCACGTCTTTGTAGGTTATCCCAAAGAATTTGTTGGGAATTTCTCCATAACACTGAGGACAAAAGAGTTTGTCACTTGGAACGTCAAGTTTCTTGAGAAGGAATTTTTCGTGAAAAGTTAAGCGGGAGGACAATAGAACTTTGATAAGGTTGTTGAACCTTAGCTATATGTGCTAAGTAGCGCAGCGCTAGAAGTGTCTCGGTGAAGGCCACAATGCTCATGGCTCTCGTGATTACAAAAGGTGTGATCTCGGAGATTAGAGTTCCTATAGAACCGTGTGGGTCGGTAAAAATCAAATAGTAAGATTTGATAAGCAAGTCGTTATTGTTTTGACAATGATGAACCGACTACATGCAAAGAAGCGATGATGGGCCCTGACTCCATAAAATGACTAGAAGTCATAGAATCCGTGATAGTATCCATACACGAGAAATCAAGTTTCTGAACTTAGAAGACCCTCCGGAAAGGCGTGAAGCCTATCGGTCGTGTTTGGATTTATAAAGAAATAAGACATGGATGTTTAACATCTATGAAATAGTCGACATATTAGAAAGAAGTTTACGACAATGTTCAAGGAGTTAACTATGACAAGATTTGATCTTTCATAGCGATATATAGTCTTGACGGATTGATGTAGCAACCACTACATATAATTTGGTATATGGTAGTTGAATAAACAAAACAAGTTCTTCTAATAGAATGGTTACCTAGGACGTGTACATGTCACGATCCAAAGGGTTTTGTTAATTCAAAGGATGCTAAAAAAGTATGCACAACTTCAATGGTTGAAGTAAGCATAGCGGAGTTGGAATCTTCACCGTGATGAAACCGTTAAAAGGTTTAATTTCATAAGAGATGATGAAGATGTTTGCATTTTGCAGGAAATTAAGTGGGAGCGCTAAGACATATTTTTAATACATTATGTGAAAGTCATATTGTTGATTAGAAATGATGTATCTTCTATTGACACAGGTTAAGAATTTCATTTTGATGAAAGACTTAGGCATAACCCAAGAATTAGGCATCAATGTCTATATGAATAGATTGAGGCGCTAATATGGTTTTGCCAAATGTACATAGATAAGATGTTGAATGAGTTCAATATGGAAACAACAAGAAAGGTTCTTGACGCACGGAAAGGACTGAATCAAAATTCAAGTGTGTTGACACGAGATTCAAGTGTTTTGACACTTGACGAAATCACAAGAATATTTTGATCAATCATTCTTTGAGATGTACACATCCAGATATGTCCTATGCTCTAAATGTTATGAGCATATACCAGAATGATTCATAAGGTGATCATTGGACAATAGTAAAGATATTCTTATGAGCTTTGGAAGAAGTAAGAATATATCATGTATAAGTGACAAATAGTTAAAGGTAGTTCATTGTAAAGTGTTACATTGATACTAGTTTTGTCACAAGATACAAATTAAATTTATCTCAATTTAGACTATGGGTGGCATAATACAATGGAAAGGATGTTCCATGATGGATTTGGATGAGTTCCAAAGTTGAGATATTGTGACGGATACTACAATAAAAGGCTAAGTATATAACTGCTATAGTAGCAGCAAAGGAGGGCATTTGTGTTAAGTAGTTTGTTATCAAACTATGTGTGGTTCATAGCGGGATAATACTATGAAGATACATTGTAAGACAATTGTATCAACATGATTTAATCCCAAGGAACTAAAGGTCTCACCAAAGGACCAAATTTATACAATGCCATCTCATTGGAGAATGAGTAATGCGTAGAGACACAAGGACATGCAAATACACACGGACCTGGAAGTGTCAGATCCAAAGATTATGTTTACCACTAGCAATAGTGTCTATACAACACCAGAAAGCCATAGGTGTTGAATGCACAAGTTTTTTAACTAGATTATTGACTCTAGTGCAAGTGGGAGACTGTTGGAGATATACCCAAGAGGCAATAATAAAGTGGTTATTATTATATCTTTATGTTTATGATAAATGTTTACATCCCATGCTATAATTGTATTAACCGGAAACATTAATACATGTGTGTTTTGTAAACATAAGAGAGTCCCTAGTAAGCCTCTTGTTGAAACTAGCTTGTTGATTAATTGATGATCATAGTTTCCTGATCATGGACATTAGGATGTGATTAATAACAAGGTTATGTCATTGGAAGAATGATGTGATGGACACACATCCCATAGTAAGCGTAGCATAAGATCAAGTCATTAAGTTCGTATTGCTGTAAGCTTTCAAATACATAGTAACTTATTCCTTCGACCATGAGGTTATGTTAATCACCATCACCGGATGGATACTTTGATGACATAAAACGCAGCTTTGTAACTGGGTGGTCATAAAGGTGTCATTGGGTATTCTGAAAGTATGTGTTGAAGCGCATGGACCAAGATTGGGATTTGTCCATCCATATGACGGATAGATATGCTCTGGGCCCTCTCGGTGGAATGTCATCTACTTAGCTTGCAAGCATGTGACTGGGTCACAAGGGATGACATAACACGGAACGAGTAAAGAGTACTTATTAGTAACGAGGTAGAACTAGGTATAGAGATACCGACGATCAGACCTCGGATAAGTATAGTATCGCGTGACAAAGGGAATTGGTTTCATATGTTAATGGTTCTATCGATCACGAAGTCATCGTTGAGTATGTGGGAGCCGTTATGGATCTCCAGATCCCACTGATGGTTATTGATCGGAGAGGTGTCTTCATCATGTCTACATATTCACGAACCGTAGGGTGACACACTTAAGGTTCGAAGTTGTTTTAAGTAGATATGGAATGTGCGTTGGAGACCGAATGTTGTTCGGAGTCTCGGATTGGATCCGGGACATCACGAGGATATCCGGAATGGTCCGGAGAATAAGATTCATATATTGGGGATGATTTTCTAAGTTAGGAAATGTTCCGGAGTGTTTGTATGGCGATTCTAGAAGGTTTCGGAATGTTCTAGAAGGTTCTAGAAGAGTTCTTGGTGTTTGAAAACCAAGAAAGGGTCAAGGAAACCTTGTGGGGGCTAGACACGGATTCGTGGGGGAGGAGGACTCCTCCCCCTTCCCAACCCGCCGGCCCAAGGAGGGAGGGGAGTCCTACTAGGACTCCCCCTCCCAAGGTGCCTCCCTCCTTTAAATAGAGGGGAGGGGGCGCCCCCTCCTAGCTCTCTCTCATAACAAGCTCTAGCCGCCGCCTCTCTCCTCCTCCTTCCCTCTGCTCCGGCAGCGAAGCCCTGCAGAATTCTCTACTCCACCACCACCACGCCGTCGTGCTGCTGGGATTCCGTGGAGAAGATCTACTACCTCCGCTGCTCGCTGGAACGGGGAGAGGAAGGTCTGCTTTGACTCCGCACCTGTGACCGACTGCGGAAGCGCTGCCGAAACGCGGCGCCGGAAGGATCGTCCACTTGACCGACTGCGGAAGCGCTGCTGGAACGCGACGCCAGAAGGATCGTCCACTCGATCTTGAGATCGGCAAGTGATCGACTACATCAACCACGAGATCTAATCTCGTTAACGCTTTCGGATCTACGAGGGTTAGTTCCTTTCTATCTCGTTGCTCATGTCTAATAGATTAGATCTTGGCTTTTATCTAGATTAGATCTGGGTTTTGTTCATTCTTGCGGTAGAAATTTTTTGTTTTCCATGCTACGAACCCATCAACTTGCTACTGTGCTCATCATACCTTCCTCTTGGGTTCCCCAAAGAGCTCTACATCAACACTGAGCCATCAAGCACTTTTTTGGCGCCGTTGCCGGGGAGTCAAGGACATCTTCACAAGGGGAGTCCCTCATAACCAATCTCTTTACTTTGTTATTTTTGTTTTGCTTAGTTTATTTTTTCTTCGTTTGCTTGTTTCTTTATCAAAAACACACAAAAATTAGTTCCTACTATAGTTTTTATTTTCATTGGTCTGTTATTGTGTTGCTTTATCATGCTTTCTATCAATGGTTGGTTTCTTTGAAACTGAATCTTATTGGCAAGGTGGGTTCACGGAAGAACAAAAGTATTATTATAAGGAACACAGCTTGTCACAAAAAGGGAAACACTTATGGGAACAAATTGATAAATTGAATATTATTGCTAGAAATGTGTGCTCTACTTGTAATGTTACTTATTTCTTTGATAAATCTTGTTGATGTAGGAGGTATAAACACCTCCCTTTTCAATGTGAGTATAATGATAATGTTACCATATCTTCTTATGTTAAAGGAAATTATGACTTTTATTATGTGGAACAAATTGAAGAATTTATGGCTTGGAAGGGTGCATTCGGACTTGCTTATTTGCTTGAAAATATTGATGATGCACCTTATAAATATGAGGTTTATGATATACTTAAATTTTGCTTTGATAACTACAAGGATGAAAATGGATATATTCTTGAATATCTTAATATATGCTCTCCACAAATGGAAGATACTAATGCCTTGCAGGAGCCTATGGAAGAAGAAATTGCTGAACTTGAAAGCTCATTAGATGAAAAAGAGGAGGAGAGTGATGAACAAAAGAAGGAATAATGGATCTACCCATGCCTACCTTCTAATGAGAGTAACTCTTTACCCCTTACATTATTTGATTGTCCCCCATGCATACCAAAGGAGGATGAATGTTATGTTCCTGTGGATTCTTTTGATGAAAAGCATGTTTTATGTGATAGTTATATTGTTGAGTTTATTCATGAGGCTACTGAAAATTATTATGAGAGAGGAAAATATGGTTGTAGAAGTTTTCATGATACTAAAACACCTCTCTATGTGCTGAATGTTTTGAAGTTACTTTTGGTTTATGTTCCTATGCCTGTCACTTTGTTCTTTGTGAATTATTTGCAAACAATATTCCTATGCATAGGAAGTGGGTTAGACTTAAATGTGTTTTGAATTTGCTTCTTCATGCTCTCTTTTACTTCAATTCATATTTCTTATGTGAGCATCTTCTCAAACTATCATGCCTAACTTAAAGGCGTTAAAGAAAAGTACTTATTGGGAGATAACCCAAAAGTTTTAGATGAGTCTTGGAAGTTATTACCTCTGTAATAACCGCTCCTTATCCTTTTTATTTGCTTTTTGTGCCAAGAGTAACCTCTAATGAGAGAGAAGTAATGATTGGGAAAGTTGCTGTCCCGAAACAGATTTCTGTGCTTGACCGTACAAATTCGTGTAAAATCTCTATACATCCTTTTGAGGCGTAAATTTTTTTGCTTCTGCCCCAGGTTGTTATCTAACTTCTGTTAGCTCAACATTTTTTGATTTGAGAAACAAAAGGTCTTCGAAAAAATTCATCTTTACCTACTAATCTGTTTTGACAGACTTCTGCCATTTTCTGCATTTGCTTCTTGTTGGTTCCTTTTTGAGTTGTTTTGGGGAATTGAGCTTTTTGAGGGAAGTGCTACAGTATCTAGTGTTCTAATAGAAGTTTATTTGGTGTTATAACTGAACCTTAAGACTTATTATCTTGAGTGCACTAATGTTGCTAATAAAGATTGTGTGAAGTTTTGTATGAAGGAAAATTTCAGGTGTATGGAACGAGTAATGAGATGAAGGATGGACTAAAGATCAAGCCTGGGGATGCCACGTGTGTCACCCCAAGACATATCCAAGAAGTACAAGCGTCAAAGCTTGGGGATGCCCAAGGCATCCCCTTCTTCATCAATAAAAATCCCAAATTTCTTCCAAACGCTTCATTTTTATTGTTTCATCCACAGTGGTGTTGTTCTTGGAGCGTCTTCTTTTTCATTTTTGTTTTGGTTTTTGGTTTTCTTTTGTTTGCTTAGTTTGCTGAATAAATTGGTTGGACCCCCTCTTTCAGACATTGGTTTTCAAATAGTTTGGTTTGGTTTGAAAAGAGTAGGAAAGCTCATGCTTAAGTGGTAAAAAGAGCTTGCGTTTGACTGTGGCCTATGTTTTGTCATGCCATGATTGATATTGTTTTGGATTTATGCTTAGTATTCTTTTCTGTAGCATGACTTATTATAAACAATTGAGATTGCTTAATGTGCCTTGCATGAATCATGCGTTGTTTTAGCATATTAAAAGCATAGTATAGTGGTATTCTCCTTTGATGCTTTATTTGGGTTGACTTGGCGCATGCTCACACCATGTTATGACTATCTCAAGTCATCATAGCCTTTATGATCCTTTAGTTTTCAACTTGTAGTATCACGTTATGCTTTAATCAATGATGTTTTGTCGCTTTGCATGATTATGGCCATTATTGCTCTCTTAGTTTGTCGCTCCCAGTCTTTTGCTAGCCTCCACAACTAAGTATGAGTTCCACTCATGCATCCAACTCCCTAAACCAAATTATTACAAAGAGTCCACCATACCTACCTACTAGCTTATGCTATTCCAAGTATATTCATGCTTTTGCTTACCTTCCAAATTAAACTTGTTATGAGAAAACTAGTGATTAAAGCTCTCGCAAACTTGATGGCACACTTTACTTTTCTTGCCCTTAATAAACTTGAACCGTTGTGTCGTCTATGTTGTATATGCTTGCACTTATTTGTTGGGAATTAGCAGAACCATGTTGTAATGGGGAACGCTTTCAACATTGCACTTGGCACTTGTACCTAGTTCATATCATGCTCTTTTGTCTATGGATGTCGTCGGTGTGAAATGAAAGGGGAGCTTGTAAGTCCATGGAGTTATGTATATGTGTTAGAGAAATGCCTGTGCTGCTGGTCTAATCCATGCTGACATGGTGGAAACCTGCAGCGTAACCATAATGAGTTCTCTATGAACCATTCTTCTTATAAAAAAGAGTCCTATATTGAGAAAAAAAAGAAAAAAAGAAAAAAAGAGATTATGAAAAGAGGAAAGAGAAAAAAAAAAGCACAATATTCCCATGGTAAATAAGAAGATTGCTGAGTTGCCCGTTGTCTGCTTGCCTTGTCATTTTGATATGGGTATTCTTCTGTGTCATCTGGCAAGGGGTACCCCATTGGCTGTTTTCTATGATACACATGTACTTACAATGACAAGAACTTACCGGTGACTAAACTTGAGTAGCATGAGGAGCGGCTCTCATATTCAAGGGAAATGAGATTTCTAACTTATACTTCGTCAAGCATGTACACCATAGTTTGTTCACTTTAACCTTAATAACTTCAAGATGCTTATGATAGGGGCAATGAGAGCTGAAAGATATAAGTACCATAATTTTTGGAAGCTCTTTATGAGACTTGAATCCCTACTTCCTTTTATGAAGGCCTTTCTTCCACCATTATATTGAGTCTCCACCTTCTATCTCTATGCACTTACTTTGAGAGCGTAGTGGCCATTCTTAGTTCTATGTGCATTGTCCCAAGACTAGTTGATTGATGCATAACTTGATATTGCTTGTTTTCAACTATTTGTATCTAGTCACTCTTATGAACTTTGAAGGTGTCCTATGCATTTATATTTGCTACTCTATTGAAGGACAATCTGAATGCTATTATGCTATGTTTTCTTTATGTGAAACAAACAAATGTCCTGCAAAGAATTGTTATTCATGAATCTTTTGTTTGTGCCTTTTCATGTTGCAACATAGTTGCTTTGTCTTATTGCTAGAACTTTGTCTTTCATGTTATGATTGAAGTACTATGATCCCAGCTTTGAATATTTTACAAATACTTTGATCAAGTCTTTGATGGTGCATGTCACCTCAAAAGTTATTCTTTCTTTTTATCACTTACCTACTCGAGGACGAGCAGGAGTTAAGCTTGGGGATGTTGATACATTGCAACTGTATCTATAATTTTTGATGTTCCATGCTTGGTTTTATCTACTTTGTTGTGTTTTGTCCACACTTTGGAGTACTTTTCATATGATTTCTTCGACTAACCTATTAACAAGAGCCATAGTGCTAGCTGCCTATTTTCTGTTGTTTTTGGTTCCGGGAAAGTCAGAAAATGAATATTCTCGGAATTGAACGGGACAAAAGCCAAAGTGCCTATTTTTCCGGAAGACATCTGACGCCAGAATACGAGATGGAGAAGGGCTAGGGGCCGGCCACACCACCTGGCCGCGTGGCCAGTCCTGGCCTGCGCCAGGGGATGGTCTGGCCGACCCCAGCACCCCCTCGGCCTCTCCTTCCGCCTATAAGATGCCCTCGGGACGAAAACCCTAAGTACATGATCAAAAATCCATGAAAGAGTCTGTAGCCGCCGTCGTCTCCATCCCTAAATCGGGAGGGATCTGAAGTTCTTCCCGGCACCCTACCGGAGAGAGGAATTCACCCTAGAGGCCTTCTTCATCATCATGCAAGCCTCCAGCGTGATGCGTGAGTAGTTCATCTCTAGACTACGGGTCCATGTAGTAGCTAGATGGCTGATTCTCCTCCTTTGTGCTTTCATGTCTAGATCTTGTGAGCTCCGTTCAAGATCAAGAACATCTATTTGTAATTCTGCAAGTTGTGTTTGCGGGGATCCAATGGATATTGAGATGCTATTTCAGATTGATTATTGATTCTATCATGTCTTTGTTATTTGGTATCTTGCATGCTTTCCGTTGTTAGTAGCTATCTTGGCCAAGTAGATGCTAGCAACTCCAAGAGTTAGTATTTATGCTCGATAGTGGGTTCATGCCTCTGGTAATCTGGGGAAGTGACAAAAATCTCTAAGGTACTAGATGTGTTGTTGCTACTAGGGAGAAAACAACAATCCTTTGTTCATAGAACAATCGTATTGTTTACATTACACGCAATTCGTAAAGCAATAATCTGTTGCTTGCAACTTAATACTAGAGGGGGTTCGGATGATAACCTGAAGGTGGATTATTAGTCATATATGCAGTTGGATGGCGGTCTATGTATAATTTTGTAATGCCCAATCAAGTTCCAACGGAGTCAAGATGATTAGTATATGCATGTATTTCTTTCTCGATGTTTGTCAATTGCCCCGCTGTAATTTGTTCACCCAGCATGTTATCTATCTTAAGGAGAGTCACCTCTAGTGAACTATGGATCCCGTTCCTTTCTTTTACATACTATCTATAAACGGTTTACTCCATTGTGTTTACTTTCTGCAAACTATTACTTCCTTCCATTCGATACGTTTAATCCTTTGTTTTCAGCAAAACCGGTGAGATTGACAACCTCATCGCAAGTTGGGGACAAAGTTCTATGGTTGTGTTGTGCAGGTGTCCACGTTGCTACTAGCACTGGTAGTGCGCCCTGCCAAGGCTCATCTAGTACCACCTTTGGGGTGTTTCCTTCTCCTACCGGTTCGATTAAACTTTGGTCTCATAACTGAGGGAAACTTGCTACTGTGCTCATCATACCTTCCTCTTGGGTTTCCCCAACGAGATCTACATCAACAATATGCCATCAAAGACATGCAATGATACTTCATGTGTCAAACCATGGTAAAAAAGCCCTAGAACATGCGGCAATGCAACACTGGAATGCAATGGAGAACAAGTTTGAAAGATGTTGCATCACCACACCCACTTGAGTGTCTGTGGCCATGTGGAACAGTGTGATTTGGAAAAAACACATGATATGACACACCATGTGTCAAACCATGGTCAGGAAGCCCTAGAACATGTTGGAATGCAACATTAGAATGCAATGGAGCACCACTATGACAGAGGATGCATCACCACGCCCACTTGAGTGTGTGTGGCCATGTGGATCAGCGTGGTTTGGAAAGAACACATGCAATGACACACCATGTGTCAAACCATGGTCAAAAAGCCCTATCACATGCTGGAATGCCACATTGGAATGCAATGGAGCACCAGTTTGAAATATGTTGCATCACCACACCCACTTGAGTGTGTGTGTCCATGTGGATCAGTGTGATTTGGAAAAGAACACATGCTATGACACACCATGTGTCAAACCATGGTCAGGAAGCCCTAGAACATGTTGGAATGCAACATTGGAATGCAATGGAGCACTAGTGTGGCAGAGGTTGCATCACCACACCTACTTGAGTGTGCGTGGCCATGTGGATCAGTTGGTTCTAAAAATAAGAAATGCAATGATACTTCATGTGTCAAACCATGGCCAGAAAGCCCTAGAACTTGCTATAATGCAACATTGGAATGCAATGGAGAACCAGTTTGAAAGATGGTGCATCACCACACCCACTAGAGTGGCCATGTGGATGAGTGTGGTTTGGAAAACAACGCATGCTATGACACTCCATATGTCAAACCATGGTCAGGAAGCCCTAGAACATGCTGGAATGCAACATTCCAATGCAATGGAGCACCAGTGTTATAAAGGTTGCATCACCACACCTACTTGAGTGTGTGTGTGGCCATGTGGATCATTTTGGTTTGGATAAGAACACATGCAATGATACTCCTTGTGTCAAACCATGGTAAGAAAGTCCTAGAACATGCTGGAATGCAACATTGGAATGCAATGGAGCACTAGTTTGAAAGATGTTGCATCACCACACCCACTTGAGTGTGTGTGGCCATGTGGATCCGTGTGGTTTGGAAAACGACACATGCAATGATACTTCATGTGTGAAACCATGGTCAAAAAGCCCTAGAACATGCCGCAATGCAACATTGGAATGCAATGGAGCACCAATTTGAAAGATGTTGCATCACCACACCCACTTGAGTGTGTCTGGCCATGTGGACCAGCGTGGTTGAAAAAGAAAATAGGCAATTACACTCCATGTGTCAAACCATGGTCAAAAAGCCAGTGTGACAGAGGTTGCATCACCACACCCACTTAAGTGTGTGTGGCCATGTGGAACATTGGGGTTTGGTAGAGAACATATGTAATGGCACTCCATGTGTCAAACCATGGTCAGAAAGACCTACAACATGCTGGAGTGCAACACTGGAATGCAACGGAGCACCAGTTTCAAAGATGTTGCATCACCACACCCACTTGAGTGTGTGTGGCCATGTGGATCAGTGTGGTTTGGAAAATAACGCATGCAATGATACTTCATGTGTCAAACCATGGTCAGAGAGCCCTAGAACATGCTGCAATGCAACGTTGGAATGTAATGAAGCACCAGTTTGAAAGATGTTGCATCACCTCACCCACTTGAGTGTGTGTGGCCATGTTGATTAGTGTAGTTTGGAAAAGAACGCATGTTATGACACTCCATATTTCAAACCATGGTCAGAAAACCTAGAACATGCTGGAATGCAACATTGCAATGCAATGGAGCACCAATGTGGCAGAGGTTTCATCACCACACCGATTCGAGTGTTTTTGGACATGTGGATCATTGTGGTTTGGAAAAGATAACATGCAATGACACTCCATGTGTCCAACCATGGTTTGAAATCCCTAGAACATGCTGGAATGCCACATTCAAATGTAATGGAGAACCAGTGTGATAGAGGTTGCATCACCACACCCACTTGAGTGTGTGTGGCCATGTGGATCAGTGTGATTTGGGAAAGACCACATGCAATGATACTTCATGTGTCAAACCTTGGCCAGAAAGCCCTAGAACATGCAGTAATGCAACATTGGAATGAAATGGAGCACCAGTTTGAAAGATGTTGCATCACCACACCCACTTGAGTGTGTGTGGCCATGTGGATCAGTGTGATTTGGAAAACAACACATGCTATGACACACCATGTGTCAAACCATGGTCAGGAAGCCCTAAAACGTGTTGGAATGCAACATTGGAATGCAATGGCGTACCAGTGTGGCAGAGGTTGCATCACCACGCCTTCTTGAGTGTGTGTGGCCATGTGTATCATTTTGGTTTGGAAAAGAACACATGCAATGATACTTCATGTGTCAAACCATGATAATAAAGCCCTAGAACATGCTGGAATGCAACATTGGAATGCAATGGAGCACCAATTTGAAAGATTTTGCATCACCACACAAACTTGTGTGTTTGTGGCCATGTGGAATAGTTGGTTTTGAAAAGGACAAATGCAATGATACTTCATGTGTCAAACCATGGTCAGAAAGCCATAGAACATGCTGCAATGTAACATTGGAATGCAATTGAGAACCAGTTTGAAACATGTTGCATCACCACACCCACTTGAGTGTGTGTGGCCATATGGATGAGTGTGGATTGGAAAAGGACACATGCTATGACACTCCATATGTTAAACCATGGTCAGAAAGCCCTAGAACATGCTGGAATGCAACATTGGAATACAATGGAGCACCAGTGTGATAGAGGTTGCTCACCACACCTACTTGAGTGTGTGTGCCCATGTGGATCATTGTGGTTTGGAAAAGAACACATGCAATGATACTCCTTTTGTCAAACCATGCTAAAAAAGCCCTAGACCATGCTAGAATGCAACATTGGAATGCAATGGAGCACTAGTTTGAAAGATGTTGCATCACCACACCCACTTGAGTGTGTGTGGCCATGTGCATCAGTGTGGTTTGAAAAAAAACAGATGAAATGATACTTCATGTGTCAAACCATGGTCAGAAAGCCCTAGAACATAGTGCAATGCAACATTGGAATGTAATGGAGCACGAGTTTGAAAGATGTTCCATCACCACACCCACTTGAGTTTGTGTGGCCATGTGGATCGGTGTGTTTTAAAAAAGAGCACAGGAAATGACACTCCATGTGTCAAATCATGGTCATAAAGCCCTAGAATATGCTGGAATGCAACATTGGAATGCAATGGAGCACCCGTGTGACAAAGGTTGCATTACCACACCCACTTAAGTGTGTGTCGCCATGCGGATCATTGGGGTTTGGTAGGGAACATATGTAATGACACTCCATGTGTCAAACCAGGGTCAAAAGGACCTAGAACATGCTAGAATGCAACATTGGAATGCAATGGAGCACCAGTTTGAAAGATGTTGCATCACCACACCCAGTTGAGTGTGTGTGTGGCCATGTGGGTCAGTGTGGTTTGGAAAAGAACAAATGCAATGATACTTCATGTGTCAAACCATGGTTAGAAAGCCCTAGAACATGCTGCAATGCAACATTGTAATGTAATGGAGCACCAGTTTGAATGTTGCATCACCACACCCACTTGAGTGTGTGTGGACATGTGGATCAGTGTGGTTTGGAAAAGAACACATGCAATGACACTCCATGTGTCAAACCATGGTCAAAAATACCTAGAACATGCTGCAATGCCACATTCAAATGTAATGGAGCACCGGTGTGGTAGAGGTTGCATCACTACACCCACTTGATTGTGTGTGGCCATGTGGATCAGTGTGGTTTGGAAAAGAACACATGCAATGACACTCCATATGTTAAACCGTGGTCATAAATCCCTAGAACATGCTAGAATGACACATTCGAATGCAATGGAGCGCCAGTGTGACAGAGGTTGCATCACCACACCCACTTGAGTGTGTGTAGCCATGTGGATCATTATGGTTTGGTAGAGAACACATGCAATGACACTCCATGTGTCAAACCGTGGTCAGAAATACCTAGAACATGCTAGAATGGAACATAGGAATGCAATGGAGCACTAGCTTGAAATATGTTGCATCACCACACCCACTTGAGTGTGTGTGTCCCTGTGGATCAGTGTAGGTTACAAAATAACACATGCTATGACACTCCATGTGTCAAACCATTGTCAGAAATCCCTAGAACATGCTAGAATGCAACATTGAAATGAAATCGAGCACCAGTGTGGGAGAGGTTGCATCACCACACCCACTTGAGTGTGTGTGGCCATTTGGATCATTGTGGTTTGGAAAAGAACACATGCAATGACACTCCATATGTCAAACCATGGTCAGAAAGCTCTAGAACATGCTGCAATGCAACGTTGTAATGTAATGGAGCACCAGTTCGAAAGATGTTACATCACCACACCTACTTGAGTGTGTGTGGCCATGTGGATCAGTGTAGTATGGAGAAGAACACCTGATATGACACTCCATGTGTCAATCCATGGTCAAAAAACCCTAGAACATGCTGGAATGCAACATTGCAATGCAATGGAGCACCAGTGTAGCGGAGGTTGCATCACCACACCCACTCGAGTGTGTGTGGACATGTGGATCAGTGTGGTTTGGTAAACAACACATGTAATGACACTCCATGTGTCAAACCATGGTCTGAAATCCCTAGAACATGCTGGAATGCCCCATTCAAATGTAATGGAGCACCAGTGCAACAGAGGTTGCATCACCACACCCACTTGACTGTGTGTGGCCATGTGGATCAGTGTGACAAGGAAAAGAACACATGCAATGATACTTCATGTGTCAAACTATGGTCAGAAAGCCCTAGAATATGCGGCAATGCAACAATGGAATGCAACGGAGCACCAGTTTGAAATATGTTGCATCACCACACCCACTTGAGTGTGTGTGGCCATGTGGGTCAGTGTGGTTTGGAAAAGAACACATGCTATGACACTCAATATGTCAAACCATGGTCAGAAAGCAGTAGAACATGCTGGAATGCAACATTGGAATGCAATGGAGCACTAGTGTGGGACAGGTTGCATCACTACACCCACTTGATTGTTTGTGGCCATGTGGATCAGTGTGGTTTGGAAAAGAACACATACAATTACACTCCATATGTCAAACCATGGTCAGAAATCCCTAGAACATGCTGGAATGCCACATTGGAATGCAATGGAGCACCAGTGTGACAGAGGTTGCATCACTACATCCACTTGAGTGTGTGTAGCCATGTGGATCATTATGGTTTGGTAGAGAACATATGCAATGACACTCCATGTGTCACACCATGGTCAGAAATACCTAGAACATGCTAGAATGCAACATAAGAATGAAATGGAGCACCAGCTTGAAATATGTTGCATCACCGCACCCACTTGAGTGTGTGTGTCCATGTGGATCAGTGTAGTTTGGAAAAGAACACATGCTACGACACTCCATGTGTCAAACCATGGTCAGAATTCCCTAGAACATGCTGTAATGCAACATTGCAATGAAATCGAGCACCGGTGTGGCAGAGGTTGCATCACCACACCCACTTGACTATGTGTGGCCATGTGGATCATTGTGGTTTGGAAAAGAACACATGCAATGATACTCCATATGTCAAACCATCGTCAGAAAGCCCTAGAACATGCTACAATGCAACATTCTAATGTAATGGAGCACCAGTTCGAAAGATGTTGCATCACAACACCCACTTCAGTGCGTGTGGCCATGTGGATCAATGTAGTATGGAAAAGAACACATGCTATGACACTCCATGTGTCAAACCATGGTCAGAAACCCGAGAACATGCTGGAATGCAACATTGCAATGCAATTGAGCACCAGTGTGGCAGAGGTTGCATCACCACACCCACTCGAGTGTGTGTGGACATGTGGATCAGTGTGGTTCTTAAAACAACACATCCAATGACACTCATGTGTCAAACCATGGTCTGAAATCCCTAGAACATGCTGGAATGCCACATTCAAATGTAATGGAGCACCAGGGCGACAGAGGTTGCAATACCACACCTACTTGAGTGTGTGTGGCCATGTGGATCGGTGTGATTTGGAAAAGAACACATCCAATGATTCTTCATGTGTCAAACCATGGTCAGAAAGCCCTAGAACATGCTGGAATGCCACATTGGAATGAAATGGAGCACCAGTGTGACAGAGGTTGCATCACCACACCCACTTGAGTGTTTGTGGCCATGTGGATCAGTGTGGTTTGGAAAAAAACACATGCTATGACACTCAATGTGTCAACCACGGTCAGAAATCCCTAGAACATGTTGGGATGCAACATTGGAATGCAATGGAGCACTCGAGTGGCAGAGGTTGCATCACCACACCCACTTGATTGTGTGTGGCCATGTGGATCATTGTGGTTTGGAAAAGAACACATGCAATGACACGCCATATGTCAAACCATGGTCAGAAATCCCTTGAACATGCTGGAATGCCACATTGGAATACAATGGAGCACCAGTTGAGTGTGTGTGGCCATGTGGATCATTGTGGATTGGTAGATAATAGATGCAATGACACTCCATATGTCAAACCATGGTCAGAAAGCCCTAGAAAATGCTGCAATGCAACATTGGAATGCAATGGAGCACCAGTTTGAGAGATGTTGCATCACCACACCCACTTGAGTGTGTGTGGCCATGTGGATCGGTGTAGTTTAGAAAAGAACACATGCTATGACACTCCATGTGTCAAACCATGGTCAGAAAGCCCTAGAACATGCTGCTATGCAACAATGCAATGCAATGGAGAACCAGTGTTGCAAAGCTTGCATCACCACACCCACTTGAGTGTGTGTGGACATGTGGATCAGTGTGGTTTGGAAAAGAACACATGCAATGACACTCCATGTGTCAAACCATGGTCTGAAATCCCTAGATCATGCTGGAATGCCACATTTGAATACAATGGAGCAACAGAGTGACATAGGTTGTATCACCACACCCACTTGAGTGTTTGTGGCCATGTGGATCATTAGGGACACTAAGTGTGTCAAACCATGGTCGTAAACACCAAGAACATGCTGGAATGCAACATGGAATGTAATGGAGCACTAGTGTGATAGAGGTTGCATCACCACACCCACATGAGTGTGTGTGGCAATGTGGATCATTGTGGTTTGGAAAAGAACACAGACAATGATAGTCCATGTGACAATTCATCCTCATAAAGCCCTAGAACATGTTGGAATGCCACATTGGAATGCAATAGAGGACTAGTGTGACAGAGGTTGCATCACCACACCCACTTGAGTGTTTGTGGCCATGTGGATCATTGTGGTTTGGAAAATATCGCATGCAATGACACTCCACATGTCAAACCATGGTCAGAAAGCCCAAGAAAATGCTGCCATGCAACATTGGAATGCAATGGAGAACCAGTTTGAAAGATGTTGCATCACCACACCCACTTGACTGTGTGTGGCCATGTGGATCAGTGTAGTTTGGAAAAGAACACATGCTATGACACTCCATGTGTCAAACCATGGTCAGAAAGCCCTAGAACATGCTGCAATGCAATGGAGCACCATTGTTGCAAAGCTTGCATCACCACACCCACTTGAGTGTGTGTGGACATGTGGATCAATGTGCTTTGGAAAAGAACACATGCAATGACACTCCATGTGTCAAACCATGGTCAGAAATCCCTTGAACATGCTGTAATGCCACATTGGAATACAATGGAGCACCAGTTGAGTGTGTGTGGCCATGTGGTTCATTGTGGATTGGTAGATAATAGATGCAATGACACTCCATATGTCAAACCATGGTCAGAAAGCCCTAGAAAATGCTGCAATGCAACATTGGAATGTAATGGAGCACCAGTTTGAGAGATGTTGCATCACCACACCCACTTGAGTGTGTGTGGCCATGTGGATCGGTGTAGTTTAGAAAAGAACACATGCTATGACACTCCATGTGTCAAACCATGGTCAGAAAGCCCTAGAACATGCTGCTATGCAACAATGCGATGCAATGGAGAACCAGTGTTGCAAAGCTTGCATCACCATACCCACTTGAGTGTGTGTGGACATGTGGATCAGTGTGGTTTGGAAAAGAACACAGACAATGATAGTCCATGTGACAATTCATCCTCATAAAGCCCTAGAACATGTTGGAATGCCACATTGGAATGCAATGGAGCACTAGTGTGACAGAGGTTGCATCACCACACCCACTTGAGTGTTTGTGGCCATGTGGATCATTGTGGTTTGGAAAATATCGCATGCAATGACACTCCATATGTCAAACCATGGTCAGAAAGCCCAAGAAAATGCTGTCATGGAACATTGGAATGCAATGGAGCACCAGTTTGAAAGATGTTGCATCACCACACCCACTTGACTGTGTGTGGCCATGTGGATCAGTGTAGTTTCGAAAAGAACACATGCTATGACACTCCATGTGTCAAACCATGGTCAGAAAGCCCTAGAAAATGCTGCAATGCAATGGAGCACCATTGTTGAAAAGCTTGCATCACCACACCCACTTGAGTGTGTGTGGACATGTGGATCAATGTGCTTTGGAAAAGAACACATGCTATGACACTCCATGTGTCAAACCATGGTCAGAAAGCCCTAGAACATGCTGCTATGCAACAATGCGATGCAATGGAGAACCAGTGTTGCAAAGCTTGCATCACCACACCCACTTGAGTGTGTGTGGACATGTGGATCAGTGTGGTTTGGAAAAGAACACATGCAATGACACTCCATGTGTCAAACCATGGTCTGAAATCCCTAGATCATGCTGGAATGCCACATTTGAATGCAATGGAGCAACAGAGTGACATATGTTGTATCACCACACCCACTTGAGTGTTTGTGGCCATGTGGATCATTAGGGACACTAAGTGTGTCAAACCATGGTCGTAAACACCAAGAACATGCTAGAATGCAACATGGAATGTAATGGAGCACCAGTGTGATAGAGGTTGCATCACCACACCCACATGAGTGTGTGTGGCAATGTGGATCATTGTGGTTTGGAAAAGAACACAGACAATGATAGTCCATGTGACAATTCATCCTCATAAAGCCCTAGAACATGTTGGAATGCCACATTGGAATGCAATGGAGCTCTAGTGTGACAGAGGTTGCATCACCACAACCACTTGAGTGTTTGTGGCCATGTGGATCATTGTGGTTTGGAAAATATCGCATGCAATGACACTCCATATGTCAAACCATGGTCAGAAAGCCCAAGAAAATGCTGCCATGCAACATTGGAATGCAATGGAGCACCAGTTTGAAAGATGTTCCATCACGACACCCACTTGACTGTTTGTGGCCATGTGGATCAGTGTAGTTTGGAAAAGAACACTTGCTATGACACTCCATGTGTCAAACCATGGTCAGAAAGCCCTAAAACATGCTGCAATGCAATGGAGCACCATTGTTGCAAAGTTTGCATCACCACACCCACTTGAGTGTGTGTGGACATGTGGATCAATGTGCTTTGGAAAAGAACACATGCAATGACACTCCATGTGTCAAACCATGGTCAGAAATCCCTTGAACATGCTGGAATGCCACATTGGAATACAATGGAGAACCAGTTGAGTGTGTGTGGCCATGTGGATCATTGTGGATTGGTAGATAATAGATGCAATGACACTCCATATGTCAAACCATGGTCAGAAAGCCCTAGAAAATGCTGCAATGCAACATTGGAATGCAATGGAGCACCAGTTTGAGAGATGTTGCATCACCACACCCAATTGAGTGTGTGTGGCCATGTGGATCGGTGTAGTTTAGAAAAGAACACATGCTATGAGACTCCATGTGTCAAACCATGGTCAGAAAGCCCTAGAACATGCTGCTATGCAACAATGCGATGCAATGGAGAACCAGTGTTGCAAAGCTTGCATCACCATACCCACTTGAGTGTGTGTGGACATGTGGATCAGTGTGGTTTGGAAAAGAACACATGCAATGACACTCCATGTGTCAAACCATGGTCTGAAATCCCTAGATCATGCTGGAATGCCACATTTGAATGCAATGGAGCAACAAAGTGACATATGTTGTATCACCACACCCACTTGAGTGTTTGTGGCCATGTGGATCATTAGGGACACTAAGTGTGTCAAACCATGGTCGTAAACACCAAGAACATGCTGGAATGCAACATGGAATGTAATGGAGCACTAGTGTGATAGAGGTTGCATCACCACACCCACATGAGTGTGTGTGGCAATGTGGATCATTGTGGTTTGGAAAAGAACACAGACAATGATAGTCCATGTGACAATTCATCCTCATAAAGCCCTAGAACATGTTGGAATGCCACATTGGAATGCAATGGAGCACTAGTGTGACAGAGGTTGCATCACCACACCCACTTGAGTGTTTGTGGCCATGTGGATCATTGTGGTTTGGAAAATATCGCATGCAATGACACTCCATATGTCAAACCATGGTCAGAAAGCCCAAGAAAATGCTGCCATGCAACATTGGAATGCAATGGAGCACCAGTTTGAAAGATGTTGCATCACCACACCCACTTGACTGTGTGTGGCCATGTGGATCAGTGTAGTTTGGAAAAGAACACATGCTATGACACTCCATGTGTCAAACCATGGTCAGAAAGCCCTAGAACATGCTGCAATGCAATGGAGCACCATTGTTGAAAAGCTTGCATCACCACACCCACTTGAGTGTGTGTGGACATGTGGATCAATGTGCTTTGGAAAAGAACACATGCAATGACACTCCATGTGTCAAACCATGGTCAGAAATCCCTTGAACATGCTGGAATGCCACATTGGAATACAATGGAGCACCAGAGTGACATAAGTTGCATCACCACACCCACTTGACTGTGTGTGGCCATGTGGATCATTGTGGTTTGATAGAGAACAGATGCAATGACACTCCATCTGTCAAACCATGGTCAAAAATAGCTAGAACATGCTAGAATGCAACATTGGAATGCAATGGAGCACCAGTTTGAAAGATGTTGCATCACCACATCCACTTGAGTGTGTGTGGCCATGTGGATCAGTGTAGTTTTCAAAAGAACACATGATATGACACTCCATCTGTCAAACCATGGTCAGAAAGTGCTAGAACATGGTGGAATGCAACTTTGCAATGCAATGGAGCACCGGTGTGGCAGAGGTTGCATCACAACACCCACTTGAGTGTGTGTGGCCATGTGGATCATTTTGGTTTGGAAAAGAACACATGTAATGACACTCCATATGTCAAACCATGGTCAGAAAGCCCTAGAAAATGGTGCAATGCAACATTAGAATGCAATGGAGCACCAGTTTGAAAGATGTTGCATCACCACACCCACTTGAGTGTGTGTGGCCATGTGGATCAGTGTAGTTTGGAAAAGGACACATGCTATTACACTCCATGTGTCAAACCATGGTCAGAAAGCCCTATAACATGCTGCGATGCAACAATGCAATGCAATGGAGCACCAGTGTTGCAAAGCTTGCATCACCACACCCACTTGAGTGTGTGTGGACATGTGGATCAGTGTGGTTTGGAAAAGAACACATGCAATGACACTCCATGTGTCAAACCATGGTCTGAAATCCCTAGAACATGCTGGAATGCCACATTCGAATGCAATGGAGCACTAGAGTGACATATGTTGCACCACCACACCCACTTCATTGTTTGTGGCCATGTGGATCAGTAGGGACACTACGTGTGTCAAACCATGGTCATAAACACCAAGAACATGCTGGAATGCAACATTGGAATGTAATAGAGCACCAGCGTGATAGAGGTTGCATCACCACACCCACTTGAGTGTGTGTGGCCAAGTGGATCATTGTGGTTTAGAAAAGAACACAGCCAATGATAGTCCATGTGACAATTCATCCTCATAAAGCCCTACAACATGTTAGAATGCCACATTGGAATGCAATGGATACCACACCCACTAGAGTGTGTGTGGCCATGTGGATCATTGTGGTTTGGAAAAGAACACATGCAATGACACTCCATATGTCAAACCATGGTCAGAAAGCCCTAGAAAATGCTGCAATGCAACATTGGAATGCAATGGAGCACCAGTTTGAAAGATGTTGCATCACCACACCCACTTGAGTGTGTGTGGCCATGTGGATCAGTATAGTTTGGAGAAGAACACATGCTATGACACTCCATGTATCAAACCATGGTCAAAAAGCCCTAGAACATGTTGCAATGCAACAATGCAATGCAATGGAGCATAAACACCATGTGTCATTAGGGACACTCCATGTGTCAAACCATGGTCATAAACACCAAGAACATGCTGGAATCCAACACTGGAATGCAATGGAGCACCAGTGTGACAAAGGTTGCATCACCACACCCACTTCAGTGTGTGTGGCAATGTGGATCATCGTGGTTTGGAAAAGAACACATGCAATGATAGTCCATGTGACAATTCATACTAATAAAGCCCTAGAACATGTTGGATTGCCACATTGGAATGCAGTGGAGCAGTAGTGTGACAGAAGTTGCATCACCACACCCACTTGAGTGTGCGTCGCCATGTGGATCTTTGTGGTTTGGAAGAGAACACATGCAATGACACTCCATGTGTTTAACCATGGTTAAAAAGCCCTAGAACATGCTGGAATGCCACATTGGAATGCAATGGAGCACCAGTATGACAGACGTTGCATCACCACACCAACTTGCGTGTGTGTGGCCATGTGGATATTTGTGGTTTGGAAAAGGACACATGCAATGACACTCCATGTGTCAAACCATGGTCAGAAATACCTAGAACATGCTGGAATGCAACATTGGAATACAATGGAGCACTAGTGTGACAGAGGTTGCATCACCACACCCACTTGATTGTGTCTAGCCATGTGGATCACCGTGGTTTGGAAAAGAACACATGCAATGACACTCCATGTGTCAAACCATGGTCAGAAAGCCATAACACATGCTAGAATGCCACGTTGGAATGCAATGGAGCACCAGTTTGAAAGATGTTTCATCACCACACCCACTTGAGTGTGTGTGGCCATGTGTATCATTATGTTTTGGAAAAGAACACATGCAATGACACTCCATATGTCAAACCCGGGCCAGAAAGCCCTAGAAAATGCTGCAATGAAACATTGGAATGCAATGGAGCACCAGTTTGATAGATGTTGCATCACCACACCCACTTGAGTGTGTGTGGCCATGTGGATCAGTATAGTTTGGAGAAGAACACATGCTATGACATTCCATGTACCAAACCATGGTCAAAAAGCCCTAGAACATGTTGCAATGCAACAATGCAATGCAATGGAGCATAAACACCATGTGTCATTAGGGACACTCCATGTGTGAAACCATGGTCATAAACACCAAGAACATGCTGGAATCCAACATTGGAATGCAATGGAGCACCAGTGTGACAAAGGTTGCATCACCACACCCACTTCTGTGTGTGTGGCAATGTGGATCATCGTGGTTTGGAAAAGAACACATGCAATGATAGTCCATGTGACAATTCATACTAATAAAGCCCTAGAACATGTTGGATTGCCACATTGGAATGCAATGGAGCACCATTTTGAAAGATGTTGCATCACCACACCCACTTGAGTGTGTGTGGCCATGTGGATCAGTGTAGTTTGGAAAAGGACACATGATATTACACTCCATGTGTCAAACCATGGTCAGAAAGCCCTATAACA
Source organism: Avena eriantha (assembly GCA_910589775.1). Lineage (NCBI taxonomy): Eukaryota > Viridiplantae > Streptophyta > Magnoliopsida > Poales > Poaceae > Avena > Avena eriantha. The sequence goes on along the minus strand of OU342740.1, from coordinate 197,537,429 downwards.
TGCTGCGATGCAACAATGCAATGCAATGGAGCAGCAGTGTTGCAAAGCTTGCATCACCACACCCACTTGAGTGTGTGTGGACATATGGATCAGTGTGGTTTGGAAAAGAACAGATGCAATGACACTCCATTTGTCAAACCATAGTTAGAAATCCCTAGAACATGCTGGAATGCCACATTCGAATGCAATGGACCACCAGAGTGACATAAGTTGCATCACCACACCCACTTGAGTGTCTGTGGCCATGTGGATCATTAGGGACACTCCGTGTGTCAAACCATGGTCATAAACACCAAGAACATGTTGGAATGCAACATTGGAATGCAATGGAGCACCATTGTGACAGAGGTTGCATCACCACACCCACTTGAGTGTGTGTGGCAATGTGGATCATTGTGGTTTGGAAAAAAACACATGCAATGATAGTCCATGTGACAATTCATCCTCATAAAGCCCTAAACATGTTGGATTGCCACATTGGAATGCAATGGAGAAATAGTGTGATAGAGGTTGCATCACCACAGCCACTTGAGTGTGTGTGGCCATGTGGATCATTGTGGTTTGGAAGAGAACACATGCAATGACACTCCATGTGCAAACCATGGCCAGAAAGCTCTAGAACTTGTTGGAATGCAAGATTGTAATGCAATGGAGCACCAGTGTGACAGAGGTTAAATCACCACACCCACTTGAGTGTATGTGGCCATGTGGATCAGTGTGGTTTGGAAAAGAACACAGGCAATGACACTCCATGTGTTAAACCATGGTCAGAAAGCCCTAGAACATGCTGGAATGCCACATTGGAATGTAATGGAGCACCAGTATGACAGAGGTTGCATCACCACACCGACTTGAGTGTGTGTGGCCATGTGGATATTTGTGGTTTGGAAAAGGATAAATGCAATGACACTCCATGTCTCAAAGCATGGTCTGAAAGCCCTAGAACATGCTGGAATGCTACATTGGAATGCAATGGAGCACCAGTGTGACGGAGGTTGCATCACCACACGAACTTTATTGTGTGTGGCCATGAGGATCAGCGTGGTTTGGAAAAGAACACATGCAATGACATTCCATGTGTCAAACCATGGTCAGAAAGCCCTTGCACATGCTAGAATGCCACATTGGAATGCAATGGAGCACCAGTTTGAAAGATGTTGCATCGCCACACCCACTTGAGTGTGTGTCCATGTGGATCAGTGTGATTTGGAAAAGAACACATGCAATGACATTCCATGTGTCAAACCATGGTCAGAAAGCCCTAGAACATGCTTGAATGCAACATTGGAATGCAATGGAGCACCAGTGTGATAGAGGTTGCATCACCACACCCACTTGAGTGTGTGTGGCAATGTGGATCATTGTGGTTTGGAAAAAAACACATGCAATCTGCAGAGTGTAAATCTGTTCGAATAGCTGTGTCCGCGGTTAAGGACGGGTTGGACAAACTTCTGTAGAGCGGTGCTGGTTTTGGTTTTCAAAAAGGATTTCGGAAAAACAAAGGCTTTGAAAATGTTTTGACCATGGGATGGTCGGGAAGGATACCTGCTTTGATCATGGGATGGTCAGAGAGGTATGGAAGGAGTTTGGTCGTGGGACGACCCGAAAACGGGGGCAAATGGGTGACCCAGTCCGATTATTTTCCAAAGCTTTTCAAAATAAAAAGGTTTCCAAAATGGTTTACAAAAGTTTTCAACAAAGATATGTAGATGCTATATCTACAAGAGAAACTAATTGAGAAAAGAACCACTCTTGGAGCCCTCCTACTACCACAGCCATATTGCATAGCCTCTTGTTATTATTATAGTATTTAGGTGGTTTGCGAGTACATTCAAAGTACTCACTGGCATTGTCCCTGGCTGTTAACTTGGCTAGATTTCAAGAAGAAGATGGCGTCGGCGACTTTGCGAGCTAGGACGTTCTCCCACTCAGTTGCCCATAGGTTAGGGCATTGCTCGGGCCCTACGCCCAATGAAGTTCCGCTGTTGTTGATCAATGTAGCCATAATGGCATATAAGGTATGTCATGTATTCGGTATGCACTGGATGTGTACTATGATACTGGTCGGTTATGTGCCCCGACTAACTGATCATGGGATCGTGGTTGTATGCATAAGAGGGATTCTCGGAGGATTAATCTGGGGGTCCCACAACTTGAGTGTGTGTGGCCATGTGGATCAGTGTGATTTGGAAAAGAACACATGCAATGATACTTCATGTGTCAAACCATGGTCAGCAAGCCCTAGAACATGCGGCAATGCAACATTGGAATGCAATGGAGCACCAGTTTGAAAGAATTTGCATCACCACACCCACTTGAGTGTGTGTGGCCATGTGGATCAGTGTGATTTGGAAAAGAACACATGCTATGACACACCATGTGTCAAACCATGGTCAGGAAGCCCTAAAACGTGTTAGAATGCAACATTGGAATGCAATGGAGCACCAGTGTGGCAAAGGTTGCATCACCACACCTACTTGAGTGTGTGTGGCCATGTGGATCATTGTCGTTTGGAAAACAATACATCTAATGATGATTCAAGTGTCAAACAATGGTCAGAAATCCCTAGAACATGCTAGAATGTCATATTGGAATGCAATGGAGCACCATTGCGATAGACGTTGTATCACCACACCCACTTGAGTGTGTATGGCCATGTGGATCATTGGGGTTTGGAAAAGAATAGATGCAATGGCACTCCATGTGTCAAACCATGGTCAGAAAGCAGTAGAACATGCTGCAATGCAACATTGGAATGTAACGGAGCACTAGTTTGAAAGATGTTGCATCACAACACCCATTGGAGTATGTGTGGCATACGGATGAGTGTGGATTGGAAAAGAACACATGCTATGACACTCCATATGTCAAACCATGATCAGAAAGCCGTAGAACATGCTGGAATGCAACATTGGAATGCAATGGAGCACCAGTGTGATAGAGGTTGCATCACCACACCTACTTGAATGTGTGTGGCCATGTGGATCAATGTGGTTTGGAAAAGAACACATGCAATGATACTCCTTGTGTCAAACGATGGTAACAAAGCACTAGACCATGCTGGAATACAACTTTGGAATGCAATGGAGCACCAGTTTGAAATATGTTGCATAACCACACCCACTTGAGTGTGTATGGCCATGTGGATTAGTGTGGTTTGAAAAGAACAGATGAAATGATACTTCATGTGTCAAACCATGGTCAGAAAGACCTAGAACATGCTGCAATGCAACATTGGAATGTAATGGAGCATAAGTTTGAAATATATTGCATCACCACACCCACTTGAGTGTGTGTGGCCATCTGGATTGGTGTTGTTTAAAAAACAGCACAGGAAGTCACTCCACGTGTCAAACCATGGTCATAAAGCCCTAGAACATGCTGGAATGCAACATTGGAATGCAATGGAGCACCAGTGTGACAAAGGTTGCATCACCACACCCACTTAAGTGCGTGTGGCCATGTGGATCATTGGGGTTTGGTAGAGAACATATGTAATGACACTCCATGTGTCAAACCATGGTTAGAAAGACCTAGAACATGCTGGAATGCAACATTGTTTTGTAATGGAGCACCAGTTTTAAAGATGTTGCATCACCACACCCACTTGAGTGTGTGTGGCCATGTTGATCAGTGTCGTTTGGAAAAGAACACATGCTATGACACTCCATGTGTCAAACCATGGTCAGAAAACCCTAGAACATGCTGGAATGCAACATTGCAATGCAATGGAGCACCAATGTGGCAGAGGTTGCATCACCACACCCACTTGAGTGTGTGTGGACATGTGGATCATTAGGGACACTCCGTCTGTCAAACCATGGTCATAAACACCAAGAACATGCTGGAATGCAACATTAGAATGTAATGGACCACTAGTGTGATAGAGGTTGCATCACCACACCCACTTGAGTGTGTGTGGAAATGTGGATCATTGTGGTTTGGAAAAGAGCACATGCAATGATATTCCATGTGACAATTCATCCTCATAAAGCCCTAGAACATGTTGGAATGCCACATTGGAATGCAATGGAGCACTAGTGTGACAGAGGTTGCATCACCACACCCACTTGAGTGCGTGTGGCCATGCAGATCATTGTGGTTTGGAAAAGAACACATGCAATGACACGCCATATGTCAAACCATGGTCAAAAATCCCTAGAAAATGCTGCAATGAAATATTGGAATGCAATGGAGCACCAGTCTGAAAGATGTTGCATCACCACACCCACTTGAGTGTGTGTGGCCCTGTGGATCAGTGTACTTTGGAAAAGAACACATGCTATGACACTCCATGTGTCAAACCATGGTCAGAAAGACCTAGAACATGCTGCAATGCAACAATGCAATGCAATGGAGCACCAGTGTTGCAAAGCTTTCATCGCCACACCCACTTGAGTCTGTGTGGACATGTGGATCAGTGTGGTTTGGAAAAGAACACATGCAATGACACTCCACGTGTCAAACCATGGTCTGAAATCCCTAGAACATGCTGCAATGCCACATTCGAATGCAATGGAGCACCGGAGTGACATAAGTTGCATCACCACACCCACTTGAGTGTCTGTGGCCATGTGGATCATTAGGGACACTCTGTGTGTCAAAACATGGTCATAAACACCAAGAACATGCTGGAATGCAACATTGGAATGCAATGGAGCACCACACCCACTTGACTATGTGTGACAATGTGGATCATTGTGGTTTGGAAAAGAACACATGCAATGATAGTCCACGTGGCAATTCAGCCTCATAAAGGCCTAGAACATGTTGGAATGCCACATTGGAATGCAATGGAGCACTAGTGTGACAGAGGTTGCATCACCACACCCACTTGAGTGTGCGTGGCCATGTGGATCATTGTGGTTTGGAAGAGAAAAGATGCAATGACACTCCATGTGTCAAACCATGGCCAAAAAGCCCTAGAACTTGTTGGAATGCAAGATTGTAATGCAATGGAGCACCAGTGTGACAGAGGTTGCATCACCACACCCACTTGAGTGTGTGTGGCCATGTGGATAAGTGTGGTTTGGAAAACAACACAGGCAGTGACACTCCATGTGTTAAACCATGGTTAGAAAGCCCTAGAACATGCTGGAATCCCACATTGGAATGCAATGGAACACCAGTATGACAGAGGTTGCATCACCACACCGACTCGAGTGTGTGTGGCTATGTGGATATTTGTGGTTTGGAAAAGGACACATGTAATGACACTCCATGTGTCAAACCATGGTCAGAAAGCCCTAGAACATGCTGGAATGCAACATTCGAATGCAATGGAGCACCAGTGTGACAGAGGTTGCATCACCACACCCACTGGATTGTGTGTGGCCATGATGATCAGCTTGGTTCGGAAAAGAACACATGCAATGATACTCCATGTGTCAAACCATGGTCAAAAAGCCCTAGCACATGCTAGAATGCCACATTGGAATGCAATGGAGCACCAGTTTGAAAGACGTTGCATCACCACACCCACTTGAGTGTGTGTCCATGTGGATCAGTGTGATTTGGAAAAGAACACATGCAATGACACTCCATGTGTCAAACCATGGTAAGAAATCCCTAGAACATGTTGGAATGCAACATGGGAATGCAATGGAGCACCAGTGTGATAGAGGTTGCATCATCACACCTAGTTGAGAGTGTGTGGCCATGTGGATTAGTGTGGTTTGGAAAACAACACATGCAATGATACTCCATGTGTCAAACCATGGTAAGAAGCCCTATAACATGCTGGAATGTAACATTAAAATGCAATTGAGCACCAATTTGAAATATGTTGCATCACCAGACCCACTTGAGTGTGTGTGGCCGTGTGGATTAGTGTAGTTTGGAAAATAACACATGCAATGATACTTCATGTGGCAAACCATGGTAAGAAATCCCAAGAACATGTTGGAATACAACATTGGAATGCAATGGAGCACCAGTTTGAAAGATGTTGCATCACCACACCCATTTGAGTGTGTATGGCCATGTGGATCAGTGTGGTTTGGAAAAGAACACAGGCAATAACACTCCATGTGTCAAACCATGATCAGAAAGCCCTAGAACATGCTGGAATGCAACATTGGAATGCAATAGAGCACTAGTGTCATAGAGGTTGCATCACCACACCCACTTTAGAGTGTGTGGCCATCCGGATCATTGTGGTATGGAAAACAACACATTCAAGAAACTCCATGTTTCAAACCATGGTCAGAAAGCCCTAGAACATGCTGGAATGCAACATTAGAATGCAATGGAGCACGAGTGCGACATCGGTTGCATCCCCACACCCATATGAGTGTGTGTGGCCATGTGGATCGGTGTGGTTTGGACAAGAACACATGCAATGACACTCCATTTATCAAACCATGGTTAGAAAGCCCTAGCACATGCTAGAATGCCACATTGGAATGCAATGGAGCACAAGTTTGAAATATGTTGCATCACCACACCCAGTTGAGTGTGTGTGGCTGCGTGGATTAGTGTGGTTTGGAGAAGAACAGATACAATGATACTCCATGTGGCAAACCATGGTATGAAAGCCCTAGAACATGATGGAATGTAACATTGGAATGCAATGGAGCACCAGTTTGACAGATGGTGCATCACCACACCCATTTGAGTGTCTATTGCCATGTGGATCAGTGTGGTTTGGGAAATAACACAGGCAATGACACTCCATGTGTCAAACCATGGTCAGAAAGCCCTAGAACATGCTGGAATGCAACATTAGAATGCAACAGAGCACCAGTGTGATAGAGGTTGCATCACCACACCCAATTTAGTGTGTGGGGCCATGTGGATCATTGTGGTTTGGAAAAGGACACATGCAAGAAACTCCATGTTTCAAACCATGGTCAAAAAGCCCTAGAACATGCTGGAATGCAACATTGGAATGCAATGGAGCACCAGTGCGACATAGGTTGCATCCCCACACCCATATGAGTGTGTGTGGCCATGTGGATCGGTGTGGTTTGGACAAGAACACATGCAATGACACTCCATTTATCAAACCATGGTCAGAAAGCCCTAGCACATGCTAGAATGCCACATTGGAATGCAATGGAGCACCAGTTTGAAAGATGTTTCATCACCACACCCAGTTGAGTGTGTGTGGCCACGTGGATAAGTGTGATTTGGAGAAGAACACATGCAATGATACTCCATGTGTCAAACCATGGTAATAAAGCCCAAGAACTTGATGGAATGCAAAATTGGAATGCAATGGAGCACTAGTTTGAAAGATGTTTCATCACCACACCAACTTGAGTGTGTGTGGCCATTTGGATCAATGTGGTTTGGAAAAGAACACATGCTATGACACTCCATGTGTCAAAATATGGTAAGAAAGCCCTAGAACTTCCTGGAATGCAACATTGGAATGCAATGGAGCACCACTTTGAAAGATGTTGCATCACCACACCCACTTCAGTGTGTGTGGCCATGTGGATCAGTGTGGTTAGGAAAAGAACACATGCAATGATACTTCATGTGTCAAACCTTGGTCCAAAGCCCTAGAACATGCTGCAATTAAACATTGGAATGCAATGGAGCACAAGTTTGAAAGATGTTGCATCACCACACCCACATGAGTGTGTGTGGCCATGTGGATCAGTGTGGTTTGGAAAAGAACACATGGTATGACACTCCATGTGTTAAACCATGGTCAGAAAGCCCTAGAACATGCTGGAATGGAACATTTGAATGCAATGGAGCACCAGTGTGGCAGAGGTTGCATCACCACACCCACTTGAGTGTCTGCGTACATGTGGATCAATGTGGTTTGGAAAAGAACAAATGCAATGACACTCCACGTGTCAAACAATGGTCAGAAATCCCTAGAACATGCTAGAATGTCATATTGGAATGCAATGGAGCACCATTGCGATAGACGTTGTATCACCACACCCACTTGAGTGTGTATGGCCATGTGGATCATTGGGGTTTGGAAAAGAATAGATGCAATGGCACTCCATGTGTAAAACCATGGTCACAAAGACCTATAACATGCTGGAATACAACATTGGAATGCAATGAAGCACCAGTGTGACATAGGTTGCAACACCACACCAACTTGAGTGTGTGTGGCAATGTGGATCATTGTGGTTTGGAAAAGAACACATGCAATGATAGTCCATGTGCTAATTCATGGTCAGAAAGACCTAGAACATGTTGGAATTCCACATTGGAATGCAATGGAGCACCAGTGTGATAGCGATTGCATCAGCACACCCACTAGAGTGTGTGTGGACATGTGGATCAGTGTAGTTTCGAAAAGAACACATGCAATGAGACTCCATGTGTCAAACCATGGTCAGAAAGCCCTAGAACATGTTGTAATGCAACATTGGAATGCAATGGAGCACCAGTGTGACAGAGGTTGCATCACCACACCCACTATAGTGTGTGTGGCCATGTGGATTAGTGTGGTTTGGAAAACAACACGTGCAATGATACTCCATGTGTCAAACCATGGTAAGAAGCCCTATAACATGTTGGAATGTAACATTAAAATGCAATTGAGCACCAATTTGAAATATGTTGCATCACCAGACCCACTTGAGTGTGTGTGGCCGTGTGGATTAGTGTAGTTTGGAAAATAACACATGCAATGATACTTCATGTGGCAAACCATGGTAAGAAAGCCCAAGAACATGTTGGAATACAACATTGGAATGCAATGGAGCACCAGTTTGAAAGATGTTGCATCACCACACCCATTTGAGTGTGTATGGCCATTTGGATCAGTGTGGTTTAGAAAAGAACACAGGCAATGACACTCCATGTGTCAAACCATGGTCAGAAAGCCCTAGAACATGCTGGAATGCAACATTGGAATGCAATAGAGCACCAGTGTCATAGAGGTTGCATCACCACACCCACTTTAGAGTGTGTGGCCATCCGGATCATTGTGGTTTGGAAAAGGACACATGCAAGAAACTCCATGTTTCAAACCATGGTCAAAAAGCCCTAGAACATGCTGGAATGCAACATTGGAATGCAATGGAGCACCAGTGCGACATAGGTTGCATCCCCACACCCATATGAGTGTGTGTGGCCATGTGGATCGGTGTGGTTTGGACAAGAACACATGCAATGACACTCCATTTATCAAACCATGGTCAGAAAGCCCTAGCACATGCTAGAATGCCACATTGGAATGCAATGGAGCACCAGTTTGAAAGATGTTTCATCACCACACCCAGTTGAGTGTGTGTGGCCACGTGGATAAGTGTGATTTGGAGAAGAACACATGCAATGATACTCCATGTGTCAAACCATGGTAATAAAGCCCAAGAACTTGATGGAATGCAAAATTGGAATGCAATGGAGCACCAGTTTGAAAGATGTTTCATCACCACACCAACTTGAGTGTGTGTGGCCATTTGGATCAATGTGGTTTGGAAAAGAACACATGCTATGACACTCCATGTGTCAAAATATGGTAAGAAAGCCCTAGAACTTCCTGGAATGCAACATTGGAATGCAATGGAGCACCACTTTGAAAGATGTTGCATCACCACACCCACTTCAGTGTGTGTGGCCATGTGGATCAGTGTGGTTAGGAAAAGAACACATGCAATGATACTTCATGTGTCAAACCTTGGTCCAAAGCCCTAGAACATGCTGCAATTAAACATTGGAATGCAATGGAGCACAAGTTTGAAAGATGTTGCATCACCACACCCACATGAGTGTGTGTGGCCATGTGGATCAGTGTGGTTTGGAAAAGAACACATGGTATGACACTCCATGTGTTAAACCATGGTCAGAAAGCCCTAGAACATGCTGGAATGGAACATTGGAATGCAATGGAGCACCAGTGTGGCAGAGGTTGCATCACCACACCCACTTGAGTGTCTGCGTACATGTGGATCAATGTGGTTTGGAAAAGAACAAATGCAATGACACTCCACCTGTCAAACAATGGTCAGAAATCCCTAGAACATGCTAGAATGTCATATTGGAATGCAATGGAGCACCATTGCGATAGACGTTGCATCACCACAGCCACTTGAGTGTGTATGGCCATGTGGATCATTGGGGTTTGGAAAATAATAGATGCAATGGCACTCCATGTGTAAAACCATGGTCACAAAGACCTATAACATCCTGGAATACAACATTGGAATGCAATGAAGCACCAGTGTGACAGAGGTTGCAACACCACACCAACTTGAGTGTGTGCGTACATGTGGATCAGTGTGGTTTGGAAAAGAACACATGCAATGATAGTCCATGCGCCAATTCATGGTCAGAAAGACCTAGAACATGTTGGAATTCCACACTGGAATGCAATGGAGCACCAGTGTGATAGCGATTGCATCAGCAGACCCACTAGAGTGTGTGTGGACATGTGGATCAGTGTAGTTTCGAAAAGAACAATGCAATGACACTGCATGTGTCAAACCATGGTCAGAAAGCCCTAGAACATGCTGTAATGCAACATTGGAATGCAATGGAGCACCAGTGTGACAGAGGTTGCATCACCACACCCACTTCAGTGTGTGTGGCCATGTGGATTAGTGTGGTTTGGAAAAGAACACATGAAATGATACTCCATGTGTCAAACCATGGTAAGAAAGCCCTATAACATGCTGGAATGGAACATTAAAATGCAATGGAGCACCAATTTCAAATATGTTGCATCACCAGACCCACTTGAGTGTGTGTGGCCGTGTGGATCAGTGTAGTTTGGAAAATAACACATGCAATGATACTTCATGTGGCAAACCATGGTAAGAAAGCCCTAGAACATGTTGGAATACAACATTGGAATGTAATGGAGCACCAGTTTGAAAGATGTTGCATCACCACACCCATTTGAGTGTGTATGGCCATGTGGTTCAGTGTGGTTCGGAAAAGAACACAGGCTATTACACTCCATGTGTCAAACCATGGTCAGAAAGCCCTAGAACATGCTGGAATGCAACATTGGAATGCAATAGAGCACCAGTGAGATAGAGGTTGCATCACCACACCCACTTTAGTGTGTGTGGCCATCTAGATCATTGTGGTTTGGAAAAGGACACATGCATGCCACTCCTTGTTTCAAACCATGGTAAAAAATCCCTAGAACATGCTGGAATGCAACATTGGAATGCAATAGAGCACCAATGTGACATAGGTTGAATCACCACAGCCACATGCGTGTGTGTGGCCATGTTAATCAGTGTGGTTTGGACAAGAACACATGCAATGACACTCCATGTGTCGAACCATCATCAGAAAGCCCTAGCACATGCTGGAATGCCACATTGGAATGGAATGGAGCACCAGTTTGAAAGATGTTTCATAACCACACCTAGTTGAGTGTGTGTGGCCATGTGGATCAGTGTGATTTGGAAAAGAACACACGCAATGATACTCCATGTGTCAAGCCATGGTAAGAAAGCCCTAGAACTTCCTGGAATGCAACATTGGAATGCAATGGAGCACCACTTTGAAAGATGTTGCATGACCACACCCACTTGAGTGTGTGTGTCCATGTGATCAGTGTGGTTTGCAAAAGAACACATGCAATGATACTTCATGTATCAAACCTTTGGCAAAAGCCCTAGAACATGTTGTAATTAAACATTGGAATGCAATGGAGCACGAGTTTGAAAGATGTTGCATCACCACACCCACTTGAGTGTTGTGGCCATGTGGATCTGTGTGGTTTGGAAAAGAACACATGGTATGACACTCCATGTGTTAAACCATGGCCAGAAAGCCCTAGAACCTGCTAGAATGCAACATTGGAATGCAATGGAGCACCAGTGTGGCAGATGTTGCATCACCACACCCACTTGAGTGTGTGCGTACATGTGGATCAGTGTGGTTTGGAAAAGAACAAATGCAATGACACTCCACGTATCAAACAATGGCCATAAATCACTAGAACATGCTAGAATGTCATATTCGAATGCAATGGAGCACCAGTGCGACATAGGTTGCATCACCACACCCACTTGAGTGTGTATTGCCATGTGGATCATTGGGGGTTTGGAAAAGAACACATGCAATGGCAGTCCATGTGTCAAACCAAGGTCAGAAAGACCTAAAACATGCTGGAATGCAACATTAGAATGCAATGGAGCACCAGTGTGACAGAGGTTGCACCACCACACCAACTTGAGTGTGTGTGGCAATGTTGATCATTGTGGTTTGGAAAAGAACACATGCAATGATATTCCATGTGCCAATTCATGGTCAGAAAGCCCTAGAACATGTTGGAATTCCATATTGGAAAGCAATGGAGCACCAGTGTGATAGCAGTTGCATCAACAAGTGAGTGTGGCCATGTGGATCAGTGTAGTTTCAAAAAGAACACATGCAATGACACTCCATGTGTCAAACCATGGTCAGAAAGCCCTAGATCATGCTGTAGTGTAACATTGGAATGCAATGGAGCACCAGTGTGACAGAGGTTGCATCACCACACACACTTCAGTGTGTGTGGCCATGTGGATCAGTGTGGTTTGGAAAAGAACGCAGGCAATGACACTCCATGTGTCAAACCATGGTCAGAAAGCCCTAGAACATGCTGGAATGCAACATTGGAATGCGATGGAGCACCAGTTTGAAAGAAGTTGCATCACCACCCCCACTTGAGTGTGTGTGGCCATGTGGATCAGTGTGGTTTGCAAAAGAACACATGCTATGACACTCCATGTGTGAAACCATGGTAATAACGCCCTAGAACATGCTGGAATGCGACATTAGAATGCGATATAGCATCAGTGTGGCAGAGGTTGCATCACCACCCCCACTTGAATGTGTGTGGCCATGTGGATTAGTGTGGTTTGGTAAAGAACACATGTAATGATACTTCATGTGGCAAACTATGGTTAGAAAGCCCTAGAACATGCTGCAATGCAACATTTGAATGCAATCTAGCACCAGTTTGAAAGATGTTGCACCACCACACCCACTTGAGTGTGTGTGTGGCCATGTGGATAAGTGTGCTTTGGAAAATAACACATGCTATGACACTCAATGTGTCAAACCATGGTGAGAAAGCCCTAGAACATGATGGAACAACATTGGAATGCATTGGAGCACCATTGTGGCAGAGGTTGCATCACCACACCCACGTGAGTGTGTCTGGACATGTGGATTAGTGTGGTTTGGAAAAGAACACATGCCATGGCACTCCATGTGTCAAACCATGGTCAGAAATCCATAGAACATGTTGGAATGCTGTGGGGCCCCCATATTAATCCTCCGAGAATCCATGTTATGCAGACTGACATGGGTATACCCTATAGGTACTCGAGCTTGGCATATACGGTCCAGATAAGGCAGAAGCCCATGGTGTTGTCAAGGCCCAATACAAGATTCGGGTGATCCACAACTCTTCACTTGCTTGCAACGCAAGATGAAGCTTAAGATAGAAAGTTCAAAAGGGCGAACCCTAATCTATAACTGACTCAACCTGCTACCTGAGACCCAGCCTATCTATAAAAAGGCTTGGAGGGGGCGACGAGGAGGACAATCACAACCCTAGTTTCACCACCATCGCCTGATTGCATCTGCGCACCCCCTGTAATCGTCGATTCCTTCGTTAATTCCAAGAACAAATAGGCAGGAGTAGGGACCTCTACGAGGCCTGAACCTGGGTAACCTTGCATCCCTGTGTGCTTGTTTGCTACCCGACTAATGCCTCCAGTGCTCCCTCCTTCTCCAAAACCCAAGTCCATAACAGTGGGCATTGACCAATTAAACCATCGTCAATTGGTGCCGTCTATGGGAACTGGGAGTGCTGATGTTGCGGCTTCTTCGGCCCCATCAACTGCGATCTACAACTCTGCAACAGCAGAGATTCGCCAGCTCTTCGACGCTTTCGACTTCATTGTCCACACGTCGGCCACTCGCCCGGATTTCGAGTCCGTAGGCAATGGGATCAGCTTGGCAATTGGGAGCTTCCGCTTCCAGGTTGGTCAACTGGGCACGCTTCGCATGCCTGACTAGCCGACGGCACCTGCGATTGTTTTAGCATCGTGATTCCCTCCACCAATCAGCAACCTCATCGAGCACAACGCCCTGGCAACAGCTGTGAGCACGGACAATGATAGCAGTCACGGATCCGATATGGGTGATCTAGCCATAGAAGATGGAGCCTACGACTCCAGATCTGAAAGTTGCGAGAGCAACAGCTTCCCCAATCACTTCATGTGCACCGTCATCAACGCGGGCGATACCACCGCCAATCACGAAAACGCCGGCTCCGGCACCGGGCCGCCCAATGGTGGCATACCGAACGGTGGCCCTACCAATGGCGCAACCATCAACGGCACACCCGTAAACAACGGGGTAGACGAGAAACCAAGCCTCACGGCGAATGAGCGCACCGAAGAACGCGTGCTGATCAACCTTAATGACAATGAGTGGGCCCGCTGTCGAGATGCTCTGCGGGGTAATCCTTTACCCCCGAAATCACAGGACATGCTGATGGGCTACCATTGGCTACTCAAGGAGGAGTTCAAACGCTAGCAGCAAGTAATCGCGCAACTCGAGGCACGTAGAAAGGCGGGCAGATGAGTCGAGTCTTCGGCGAGCTGGGCTCTACTCCCATGGAGGATCCTCCTCCAAAGGCAACAAGTATGTGGCCAATAAAAGGTGATCTCGACTGGCCCACCTCACCAAGCAAGAACACGTGGAAGCCCAAAAGTCCTCGACTTCAGCTCCATGATGGTGGATATGCGGGGCAACATGCTCTCGAAGACGGTGCAAGTTGTGGTGACAGCGGCCACCATGTACCTCATCAACAACTAGCCACCAGCTGGAGACCCGCGAGCTGGCATGCACCGATCTACGATCACGGGCCTAGGGCTAATCGAGGCTGCCCTCGACAAAGAACCAACACCAGAGCCGAAGAAATGCAAGGCTCTGGACAAATACTACTACTCGTACTCCTCTAGTGATGACATTCATGATTTGTCATGACGACGTTGCTCACGGTGGCACGATCGCGATTATGACGCATGTGATGACATCACGCAGCACAAGGTCGACAAGATGCGAGCAAGGCATGCTCGTTCGACTAACTCGGACGAAGGCGAGACTGGCTCTTAGCGCCAGATGCTTTAGTAGGTCCATCAGGTAGAAGCGAATGCCTAAGGGGTTCAAACTCCCATCAGAGAACCCTAATTTTGAAGGCCTACAGGACCCGGAAATCTGGTTGGAGGACCACATCTCCTCTGTCAGGTTGCACGGCGGAAGTCGAAGCACGGCTATGCAATGCCTACAACTACAGCTGCAGGGTACCGCTCGTGCATGGCTCAACAACCTCCCACGCGGATCTATTCGCAGCTGGGAAGAGTTGGTCTACATCTTCGTGCACAACTTCAAGGGAACTTACAAAAGGCTCGCATCAATCGAAGAACTGAGAAGCTGCCAGCAAAGGACCGACATGTCGCTGCGCTCATACATCCAGAGGTGGTCCATCATCAAGAACTCCGCAGAAAACATCTCGGAGGACTGCGCAATCGACGCGTTCAACAGCGGCGTTCGCCGTATAGAGCTCAAGGAGGAGCTGGGTCGCTCGAAGCCCAAAACGATCGACCATCTGATGGAAATCGCGAATCGGTGGGCCGACGGAGAAGATTCGGTGAAAACCGTACCCACTCCAATGATGACGACGACCTTGGGCGCAGACACAGCGGCCGAGGCAAACGTCGAATGTGCATCTACGACGCTTGCGACAACGTCAATATGGTCGCAACCGTCTATGACGACAACCGCAACAGTGGATATCACCGCAGAGGATACAACGATAGCGGAAAAACCACGCAGGTGTGGCAGCGCCGCACTCGTGAAGTGGAACCCGCAACATCCATCGAGGACAAACTGTCCGGACCATGCAACGTACACTTCAACATCGACAAGCACGATGGCAAGAAGAAATCCAGCCACCTTCTCAAGGACTGCCGCGAGTTTCTCTAACTCCACAAAGGTCTGGCTCCTCCACCACCGCCCGGACCGCGACCACCCGCGGCCGCGCAAGTCTAGCACAATGGAGGCGAACCATACCCACGAGCAGTGGGCAACATGATGATCCAAAAAGGGTGCCCCTCAAATCGAGTGCAGAAGGACATCACTCGCCAAGTCAACTTGGCGATAAACTCCCCACCTTCCACCACTGAGTACCTCAGTGGAAGTCACTCCTGCATCACCTTCGACAAGTGCGACCATCCTCGTCAAGTCCCTCGTCCAGGCCACTATCCCCTCGTACTTGAGGCGCAGATCGGAGGCTTCGATATGAGTCGCGTCTTCATGGACGCCGGGAGCGGCATTAACCTCATGTTCGCGAGTACCTTGCGTGCGATGAGGATCCCTCTGACTTGTCTGGAAGTCTCAGACACGACATTCCGTGGCATCGTCCCAGGCAAGGGCATATATCCCCTAGGAAAAATCAACCTCGACGTCATCTTTGACACGCCGCAAAACTTTCGGTGAGAGCGCATCGAATTTGAAGTTGTCGACTAGCCCTCACAATACCAATGCATCCTCGGACATGTCGTGTTTGATAGGTTCATGGTAGTGTCGCACTACGCCTACCTGCAGATGAAAATGCTAGGTCCAAACAGCGTCATCACAATCAATGGAAGGTTCGAGAGGCCCGACAGCTGCGGCAGGGAATTCAACAGAATCTCCTGGTCCTTCAGCATGCAGGAGGAACTCGCAAGATTGAAGGATTCGACAGACAACAGTTTGCCCCCTAAGCAGGCCAAGTTCACCCGACCTCTCATTCAACTCGTCGGTGCACACGAAGAAAGTTCAGGTCCACCCAATAGACCTGACTAAGACGATCCTCATCGCCAACAACTTGAGTTCCGCATAGGAACTCGCGCTCGTCAAATTCCTCCGTGAGCACTAGGAAATCTTCGCTTGGTGTCCAGCGGACATGCTAGGGGTTCCAAGGGAATTTGCCAAGCACTCACTCAACGTGAATCCAGATGCAATGCCAGTCAAGCAGACAATACGACGACTGTCTAAACCAAGAGCAAAAGCAGTCGGAATGGAGATCAACAGACTCCTCGACACAAATTTCATACGTGAAATCAAGGAAAGCACCTGGCTCGCTAACATAGTGCTCGTACCTTAAAAAGATACAGATATCCTGCGGATGTGCGTGGACTTCACCTCTTTGAATAAGCACTGCCCAAAGGATCACTTTCCGTTGTTGCGGGTCGATCAAATAATCGACTCCACCGTGGGATGCGAGCGCCTCTACTTCCTCGACGCCTACTCAGGCTATAGTCATATTTGAATGAAGGAGGAAGATCAAGATAAAACGGCGTTCACAGCACCCTTCGTGTGTTCTGTTATAACACAATGCCTTTCGGGCTAAAAAATGCAGGAGCCACCTATCAGTGGTGCATGCAGGCTTGCCTCAAGAACAAACTTGGCCGCAATATCCAAGTCTACGTCGACGACATCGTCATCAAAACTAAGGAGGAGGCCACGTTAATTGACGATCTCCGCGAGACCTTCGCTAACCTCGACCGCTACCGGATCAAGCTCAATCCGGACAAGTGCACCTTCGGCATACCATCTAGGCAGTTACTCGGGTATCTCATCTCTGTGAGAGGGATCGAGGCAAAGCTGAAGAAAATAAAGGCCATACTGGCCATGGAGAAGCCAAAGAATGTAAAAGGCATCCAGCAGCTGGCCGGGAGAATCACGGCGCTCAGTCGATTCATCAGCCGAATGGGAGAAAAGGCACTGCCCTTCTACCAAATCCTCCGCAAAGGCGACAAGTTCGAGTGGACAAATGAAGCACAAGAAGAATTCGAAGACCTTAAGCGTCTCCTATCCACTTCGCTAGTCCTGGTGACGCCTCGCGAAAAGGAGCCACTACTGCTCTACATCTCCGCCACCAACCAGGTGGTCAGCACTCTACTCATGGTAGAGCGAGCCGAAGAAAATAAAGTCCACGGGGTTCAGCGCCTAGTATACTACCTCAGCGAGGTGCTCACACCAACAAAGCAGCAGTACCCACACTACCAGAAGTTGGCCTATGGCATCTTCATGACAGCTAGGCGACTGCGCCACTACTTCCAGGAGCACCCAATCATGGTGGTAAACGACGCCTCGCTCAGGCATATACTTAATAATCCTGACGCCACTAGACTAGTCGTGCTCTAGGGAATCAAGTTGTCTCCACGAGACATCACATACGAGAAGCGCGACGCGATCAAGTCGCAAGTTCTCCCGGACTTCCTTGTACACTAGATGGAGAACCAACTCCCTGACAACCAGATATGTCCTACCTCTGGACAATGCACTTCGACGGGTCCAAGCGAAAGGATGGAGCTGGCGCAGGTGTCATACTGACATCGCCCCAAGGAGACAAGATGAAATACATTCTGCGAATGCAGTTCATTGCCTCCAACAATGAAGCTGAGTACGAGGCCTTAGTTCATGGTATGCGGATGGCAAAAGCCTGTGGTGCCAGAAGGCTAATCATCTACGGCGACTCCAAGCTAGTGGTCAACCAAACAATGCACGAGTGCGACACACTGAGCGACAACATGATCGCATATCGCGACCTCTACGACACACTCGAGGGAGACTTCGACGGCTGAGACCTACGACACGTAGGCCGCGAAAGCAACGAAGAGGTGGACAGACTCGCCAATATTGGCTCCACCTGCACCCCTATACCACCTAGGGTATTCCTCGAACGCATCTGCGAGCGCTCCATAAAGCCCAAGACTCCAGAGTAGAAAGCAAGCACGTCAACAGACTCGGGGGGCTCCGCCACCT
The DNA here is from genome assembly GCA_910589775.1 of Avena eriantha. NCBI lineage: Eukaryota > Viridiplantae > Streptophyta > Magnoliopsida > Poales > Poaceae > Avena > Avena eriantha. The sequence continues at coordinate 197,518,679 of OU342740.1, read as the reverse complement.
AATGAGCCAATGGCACTCGACGACATGGAGCTCAAAACGGGACTCGAAGGGCCAATGGGCATCATGATGATCGAGCCATCTTGGACACAACCGTACATCACATACCTGCTCAGCAAAAGGCTGGTAAAGGACCCTACTGATGCGCGACACATCGCATGACGATCCAAGGCATTCACCCTCATCAACGGAGAATTATACAAGCTCAGCATCACATGAGTGCTCCAACGGTGCGTCTCCAACAGGGATGAAAGGGCCATCCTCCTCGACATACATGAAGGCACCACCGGGCATCATGCTGGCAGTCGCGCCCTCGTTGCCAAAGTTCTAAAAGCTGGATTCTACTGGCCCACGGCGATGCGTGATGCCAAAGACATCGTCCGGCACTGCAATGCTTGCCAGCGATTCGTGGACAAACCTCACGCACCTGGCACGGAACTCAGGCCAATACCATTGGCCTGGCCCTTCGCACAATGGGGACTCGACATGGTCGCCAAGCTCCCAAGGTCCTCGCGAGGAGGTTATGTCTACCTCTTAGTCGTAGTCGACAAATTCACCAAGTGGATCGAGGCCATGCCAGTGACGAATCAATTAGGAGCCAGCGCTGTCAAGTTCTTCGAGTCCATTGTCTACCGCTTTGGGGTTCCACATAGCATCATCACGGACAATGGGACAAACTTCACCTCCAAGGAGTTCCAGGAGTTCTGCAAAAACCTGGAAATCAACGTAAGCTACGCCTCTGTGGCTCACCCACAGACCAACGATCAAGCTGAAAAGCCACACGGGTGGTTGCATACAGCGAGAAGGACTCAACCCTCGCACTCAAATACTTCATCGACCTCCTTGACGTGGCACGCGAGATAGCAATGGAGAGATCAACGATCTATCAGCAGAGCCTCCGCAACTACCACAGGAGAAGGCTACACCCCAGATCCTTCGTCGAAGGAGACCTGGTCCTGCGATTGAAGCAACAGGGGCATCTCAAGCTCGAGTCCCCTTTGGAAGGACCGTATGTGATTACAGAACTAATCCCAGGTGGCGCCTATCGCCTTAAAGATTTCGAGACCAGAGTCGCATACTCCAATCCCTGGAACGTCGCGAAGCTGCATCGTTTCTACCCCTAGTCGTTTTTTACATTACAAATAAGGCTATTCAGCCAGGCTCCTTAGCCACACATTGTACCTCGTACTACTCTGTGAATAAATAAAGCTAACTGCTGCGAAACTCTATATTTTTCCTTATTTTCTCGCAATTTCATCACTCGGGGATTGCGCCACCCTTCACATCTTTGTTCTACGAACAAATCGCAGTATCCTGAGTAGCTAACACAATACCAATCAAACCCTTGATAAACACCAACCAAGCTGCAACGCACCTGACAAGTTGGCAAGGTGCTAAGATAAACACAAGTCAGGCTAACAAAAAGGAACTGCAGAGTACAACACACTCGAACCATATATAAGCTAGCAAGCTCTTCACAAATCAATAGGTATTTACATACACCCAATACGATCATACGAACTTTACAACACTTATACAATTATGTGCAGGATACAAATCATGCTACTACTGCAAGAGAAGAACGTTCGTTTGCTCATCAAAGAAATTGATGATGTCCTCTGCTGGCTGATCAACCGCCTGATAATGCGGAACCATGTCCCAAGTCATTCCTTCTGGCGGAGGCGGCGGCCCAGCGACAAAAGACGCAACATCTACGTCTGGCCTATGCAGTCGCACCAGCGACAACGCATCTTTAGCACCAGCTACCAACTGCTACCGTACGCACTCGCGGACCACCCTCATATCTTGGAAATTCGCTAGAAGAGCCATCAAGCTTGAAGGCACCATGTCGAGAGGAAACATTGCTTCATAAATGTGACTAAGGCATGACTACGCCTTCTTCAGGCATAGGAGCACTCGAGAAGAACGATCCTGCAGGGTCCCCAAGGAAACTGCATGGTTGTGGTCCACCCAAAAGTACCCACTCGCCTGTAGCTTCTCCTAGGTCAGGTTGTTCATTCGAACGGCCACCCGGTCCTTCTCATCCTGTGGATGACGAGCGCTAACAACTACACAAAGCAAGCAGCAAGTGTAAGGATAAGGCATCGCCGCGATAGACTAAAAGAAAACATGAGAAGGCAGGAAACTAACATTTAAATTGCTCGTTCAACTGCGCCACTTCTTCCAAGAGATACTTCTCGTGGGTGGTGGACCTCTCATCTTTCGACTTCCAAACATCCGCGTTACCGCGGAAGATGGGAAACTCGCGCTCCAACTGCTTAATGCAGTCACGCAATCGCGAGAGCAATGACCGTTCCTCCACCTTTGAACGCGACTGCGCCGTGGTTTCATTGGTAGGAGGAGAGTCATGAGGATCATTCAAAGGATCACTCGACGTACCCTATCACAATCAAGCAAGAAGCAAATAAGGAACCAAGAGTACATTGACCAAAGCATACGTGCATTCAAACACACCAAAGTATCGACATGGACACTCCCACAAAAGCAACAGTTTCGACAGAAGGTAACTACGACTATTACAGATTGGCAACTAAGTAGCAATCTGCTTCTTCGACTTCGACTTTGACTTTGGGGGCCTAATGAAATCCGTGGCAGCCTCTGACGCCACAGACTTTCCGGTCCCATCCCCAGACGCCGTAGCCTTCGCCGCCTTTGGTCGTTGCAGCTCCCCGGAGTATTTTTTAACTGTAAGGATGATCTGCAACCCATACTTACCACAACCAGTAGCGAAGGGAGCAAACACTACCTGTTGGCCATCCGCGTCCACGGGCATCGCCTTGGAGATCGCGGCGGGGTCCAGCTCCACACCATGGGCTTGCACCACGCGAGTGCCATGGTGGCGCCGACAGACCGCTGGGAGTTCCTAAAGTCCATGGGAATACCTCCAGCGAGAGATTCCACCATGCCATCAAGATTGTCGATCAGCCCGGCCTTGGGTGTTAAGTCTTCACGAATGCGACTGAGCACACCCTTGGCCTTCCCTAACGTCTCCTGGAGGGAGGCAACGTGGTCCTTGACTGCGGAAACAGCGTCAACAAGGGCATCCTCGCGACGCAAATCCTGGGCATCAAAATCAAGGCCAACAACATCTGAAGGGCACATAAGTGTCAGCACAAGAAAAAAATAACCAAGATGAGGAAAAACGGCACAAGTACCTGAGAGAGCCTTCGTAGTCGAAAAAAGCTGTTATGCGAACAACTTCTCCCTCTCAGTAGCAGTAGCGCATAGGTCTTCCCCACACTTTCGTGACTCATCCAAGGCGGTAATTGCGTCATCAGGATTCTTCGCCGCCGCGGCAAGCCCATTCTCGAGGGACGTAACGCGACGGAGAACTTGATTATGATCAAGTACAAAAGACATGGCATATCAAAATTCAAGCTAACAAATTTTTATGAAGGCAAAGATAAAGTTTAAAGCTCACCTTCGACTGCGCGATGGTGATTGTCCAGCAGGGCATGCTGTCGACCCATAGCAAGGACTTGCTCCACCAGACGCGCAGCTTCCTTCACAATGAGCTATAGCAAGAAAAACAAAGACTTAGTGGCAACCTAAAGTACAAATTCGACTATGAAACAGCAAAAACGACACTCACATGTTCACCCAAAACCCTAAACCCTAAACCCTAATCCCCCAAGGACTCCGAGGATGTTTGTCGAGCAGGCGTTCGAGCAACCATCTGGTGTTCCCCAGCATGTGGGGAACTCGAAGAATTGGCGCCGGAGTGGGCCGCCACTGGAGGAGAAGGAGATCGCTCAGCCACCTTCTTGGCCTTGGAGTCCATGACTCTGGACTCTTTCACAAATTCGACGTCATCTGAAGACGTCGATGCTTCTTGACTATAGAACACGTAAAGCACTACTTCGGAAAGACAACTTCGAAAAGACAAGCAATACCAACTAGCGGAAATCAAGACTTACCAGTCGAACTTGTCAAAATCAAAGGTGTCATCCGACGACTCCTTCGGTAGCCGAAGCTTCTACCGAGCAGGAGGATACATAGTGCGCACAGGCACGGCAGGAATCGACCCCTCCGCAGCAGCAGGAGAACCCTCCAGTGTCATTGGAGAAGATGCGTCAAAACCCTTGCTGCGAGAATGCTTGTGAGTGTCGTGTCCGCTGGACTCGGGGGCTTCCTCCTCTTCTTCAACTAGGAAGGCTGAATCCGATTCGTCCTCTTCCATCGCTTCACGTGGGATAACCCCTTCAGGTAGAGGAGGAAGCTTAGAGGCCATGCTCCAGTCCTGCAAACAGAAGATACATCATTATATATCAAACTGCTTGGTCGCAATCAACAAAGTAAACTGCTTCGTAGAAAACTCTACCTCAGGTGGAGTGTTGGTGGCATCGAAAGGGGGCACGACTGGTTCGCCTGGGAGATCCTCCTTGGCGGTGTACTTGGTCATCAGTCGCAACCTCCTATCTACCTCACCCGAAGAAATGTCCTCCGCGAAAATGCGAGTGACATCGTCAGCACCGGTCTAGCGGTACATCGGGTGGACTCTAGCCTGAAGGGGCTAGATGCGGCGGCGCAATCATGTGCGAATGAGAGCAGCACCACCCTCTTCTTTACCTATGTGGCCTTCAAGGTCACAAACGCGCTGTTATAGCACCTCTGTTTCCTCGGACTCGCCATGCATCACGACGTTCTTCAGGAACGCCTCCTCTGTCAAGTTGCCATGGAATCAAAGGGCGCGAGTCCAAAGTGATCTTCATCGTCCTTCAGGTCCTGGATGTAGAACCACCTTTCTCTCCACCCTTGGACGGACGCGGTGAGCTTATCAAAATAGGTAGCAGAAGAAGCGACGTGGATCCTGCAACATCCTACATCGTAGACTACCGAACCTAACCCCGACTGACGCTTAAGCTTAAAAAGCTTCTTGAAGAGGCCAAAGTGTGGCTCGACTCCAAGACAGCACTCGCACAAAGTTATGAAGCAGGCAATCTGGAGAATGGAGTTTGGGGACAGCTGATGCAGCTGGAGCCCATAGAAACAAAGAAGGCCCCTAACAAAATGATGTAGGGGAAGAGAAAGACCTCGAATGATGAACACAAGGAATATCACTCGGAAACTCGGAGGAGGGCGCGGGATTACCTCATTACCAGGCACCCGCGAGTCAGCCCGCACCCTTCTTCTTCCTAGCGGCAGCGACGTTGGTGCCCGCGGTAGTAGCACCGCCCTTCTTCTTGGCAGCGGCAATGGCGGCCGCAGATCTAGCGGCGGCGCCTCCCTTCTTCTTGCACATCTTACGATGGTGATGCGAGCGGAGAAAGTAACTGGGGACCACACGTAGTTGGTCCAATGCCGCGAAGAGGAAGTGCGCAAGGAAGTAGAGAGAACAACAATGGCGAAGGAGGCACTGGCAAGAAGAGAGATGGGGAAAATTACCACAGTTGCGCTGCTAATTAACCTCCTCGCAGGTGTCATGCAACGGCCAATGGAAACCCTACTAAACGCATGGCGCACATCGCCATCTACACGTGGCGAAGCTGAACCACGAACCGTCCCCCACTACTCCCATTATGCACGGAAATCAAGGAGATGTAGTTAAAACAGAAGATTACGCACGCCCAGTCAAATCAAAGTCAGGAAGTGGGACCCACCGCTCGTCACGTCCCGTCAAAACCGCTCACGCGGGCAACTGAAGTCATCATGTTGTCAGCACTGACGTCATAACTCAACCAGAAGAAGAATTCGACTACTTTAGTCCTTGCTTGAGTCTTCGACTCAACAAAGCACTCGGGGGCTACTCCCATAGGGAGCGCTGGTCGCGCACCCTACGATTATTTTTTATGCAGGTGTATGAGCATTCAAGACGAACTGTCGGGGGGATGACCTCCGGATACCCCAACCAGACAAGAAACATGGCAGTTGGATCGCGTCCGGCTGGATAGGCGCAGCCGGACATGGCAAGTCAGGCCGGCTACAGTGAGGTAGCCGGAGCGGCGAGGAGCAGCCGGCTATAGAAGCATAGCTGGAACCAATCAAGGAGACAGGGCGACGTGCGGAGCAGTGCGCGGTACGCCCTATACAATGAGAATACTGGCAACTACTCGGCCACACCGAAGACTTTGCGGGGATGACGCGGGAACAGTGGGCCGATGCTGATGACAGGCTCACATGACGTTCACTGTGCCCACGACAGCCATACCGCTCGTACTCTGATGGGACATGGTTGTACCGGATACTGTAGATGACCAGTCGGCTGGGACCCACCTGTGGGGCCCACTAGTCGGATTGGCCAGTGAGACCATTGCCTCTCTGCCTATATAAGGAGAGGCAAGGCCTCAATAGAAAGGGTTGGTCTCAGTGCCTTTAAGACAGTAGTTAGAGAATACAGCTCGAGGAGCACTTGTAGTTCATATATCGCTCATAGTTAGATCGACAAGAGTAGGAGTTTTACCTCACCACGAGGAGCACCTGTACGAGTTTTACCTCACCGCTACGCTTGCTTGTATCCAATCCCGCCTGCGGACGCCGTCGATAGCTGCCCTGCTAGTCCCCACACCTCTATCTAACCTTCTTAGGTACTGCCGTTCCCAATACAACGACAGTTGGCGCCCACCGTGGGGCAGATGGCTTCGACCGGAGTCACGCTCCGCACGGGACCCTGGACTTTAGCCGGTGAGCGCGTGGCCTCCGGCCTGGTGCTCACGCTCGGCAAGTTCGACTGCGTCATCAACAACGCTTCCTGCTTCGCCAGAACTACCTTCCCGGCGAACAGTTCCATCTTGCTCTTTGGCGACCTCCCCGTCTACATCGCCACCGTTTCGGAGCGGTTCCCTAGGTAGATCGTCTCTGTTGAAGAGCTGCCGCATCCGGGCGGCAGAGCCTCCGTCGCTTCCCGCGGCATCGAGGTCATGATGGCCGGCTCTAGCTCTCACCCCCGCCAGCCGCGGGAGCGGGGCGCGGACGAGGGCGGAACCTCCACGCCTCCGTAGCCTCGGAATCCGGTAGAGGAGACCATCGATCGGCTCCTGACGCCGGTTAACCTCAGGGTCAACCCGGATGAGGCGGAAGCCAACTTCGCCATGGTGAGACAGATCCTCCTCCAGGAGGCCATGAACCTGGCGGCAACCCGCAAGCAACTCGAGATCACCCGACGCGAATACGACCGTGCGCACGGCTTCACTCCGGCTACCGCGGAGGGGAGCCGGCGTGGCCAGGTGCGGCACCGGGGTGGCGAGCTGTGAGGAAGGATGGAAAACGATGGGGAACTAGATCCCGTGCCTGCCCTTATCCGGCCCACCTACATCACGCCCATCAAGAACCTGCGCGCGGCGCGAGCCGCAGAAGAAGTGCTACCCAACCTGGAGGGCGAGGAGCGAGCCCGCCAGCACGCTCGCATGCAGGAGCTCCTCTGAACCACGGATGAGCAGGCCGACGCCAACCGGCAGATGCAGGAGGATCCTAGCTACTCCAGGGGAGCAAGCCGCATGTCAACAGCAAGGGCGCGCCCCGCGACACCCAACAGGCGTCCTCTCCTCAACCGGCTAAGGCCCGTAGCAGGCGCCACAGTTCTGGCAACAAGGGCCAACTGCGTGAGGAGCAAACGGTGAACAACAACCCAACGCCTCCTCCTCCACCAACCGGAGCACCAAGACCCGCCGGTTCCCGTCTCTCGGGCCTGGTGGGAGCGACCAACCCGGATCGTCCGGATGCCCATGACCACATCGAGCTCCTCGCTCAAGCGCGCGTCACGGAGGAAGAAGACTCCACCGGACCGGTTTATTTCGGACCTCGCATCCGAAACGAGCTGTTTTCGGATAAGTTCACCCTACCCAGGGACACCCCCAAGTACGATAGCAGCATGAAGCTAGAAGATTGGCTGACCGACTACACTACGGCATTTGGCATAGCCCATGGGAATAAGCCCACAACTGTGCGCTACGTCCCCCTTATGCTAACCGGGTCGACAAGGACATGGCTCAACAGCCTTGCGCCCAACAGCATCAACGCCTGGCCAGACTTCGAGAAGGTGTTCGTCCGCAACTTCAATGGCACGTACAGGCATCCGGGATGCCCACGCGACCTGGCCTTGTGCGTCCAGGGCGACCGTGAGACTGACCGTGAGTACCTCACCAAGTGGACGGAGTTGCGAAACACGTGCGAGGGCATCCTGGAGAGCTAGGCCATCAGCTTCTTCATCAAGGAATGCCGAGAAGGTGCCATGCTTCGCCACCTGCTACTATGTGACGAGCCGAAAACCATGGCGGAGCTCATGACGGTTGCGGACCAGTATGCCACGGCGGATGCCGCCATGAAGAAGCCCTTCCGGGTAAATGCCGACGGACGTCCGACTCCTACAGAGCCGGCTCGTGATCGTCCGAGCAATCCGGCTAGAGAAGCCTGATCCTCCAGGTGCCACGGCTACGACAACCGGTTCCACGGGGACCGCCAAGCCAGACAGAAGAAGCCCTGCTACGACGCGCGGCAGGTCAATGCTGTGGAGGGTGCGCCCGACGCACCAGCTAACGATGCAAGAAGGCAGAAGCCGCGGCTCACCTTTGACCAGATGTTTATGGCCCATGCAAGTGGCATAGCGGTCCCTTCAAACCGGCTACGCACACCACCCGGAATTGCAGCTGGACTCGCCAGCTAAAAGACCAGGGCAGCCAGCAACGCCTCCCCCCGCCTCCTCCTGGTGGACCACCACCACTGGCTAGGGGAGCTGTCAATGATGGTAACGGCGGCAACAACAACAACGGCTACCCCCAACTGCACACCGCCTACCACATCTTCGAGATGGAGTTGGACGACAAGCACAGCCGCAGGCCATGCTCCAAAGAGGTCAACACCATCGTCTGTCCGGTCCCACAGTACCTGAACTGGTCGAAAACCCCCATCACATGGAGCCGAGAAGACCAGCCGGAGCAGCTTCCGACTCTCGGGGGCTACACCATGGTACTCGACACCTCATCGTCTCCAACGCACGCACCTACCGTTTCTCTCGCGTCCTCATCGACGGAGGCAGCAGCCTCAACCTCCTCTACCGGTCTTTGTTGGAGAAGCTAGGCATTCGCGAATGCGACCTGCGCCCGACCACCACAATGTTCCATGGCGTATTGCCAGGACCGGCTTATGCCCCGCTAGGTAAAATCCAGCTGGACGTCATCTTCGGGACCAAGGAGAACTTCCGCCGCGAACCCATCTGGTTCGATGTTGTAAACCTGAAAAGCTCCTACCACGCTCTCCTCGGGTGCCCCGCCCTCGCCAAATTCATGGCCATCCCTCACTACGCATACCTCAAGACGAAGATACCGGGACCCAACGGCGTGATCACCGTCGCCGACTGCTTCAGGCGGTCAATAGAGTGCGCCTCAGCCAGTTCCAAACTGGCAGAGGCCCTCATCATAGCCGAGGAAAAGCGCGTGATCATGCGCAACGTGGCCATGGCCCAGCAAGACATACCGGCTAGCAGCAAGCCGGTTGGAGAAGGAGCTTTCCAGTCGGCAAAGGAGACGAAGAGGATCCTGCTCGACCCCTCCGACCCGACCAAGTTCGTCACCATCGGTGCCAACTTGGACAGCAAATAGGAAGGCGTGCTCGTCGACTTCCTCCTTGAGAATCTTGACATCTTTGCATGGTCACCCAAGGACATGCCAGGTGTACCGAGGGAGTTCGCCGAGCACTCACTCCATGTGTGGCCGGATGCCAAGCCGGTCAAACAGCCTCTGCGCCAGTTCGTAGAGGAGAAGAGGAAGATTATCGGTGACAAGATCACCCGGCTCGTTGCAGCCGGGTTCATCATGGAAGTGTACCACCCGGACTTTCTGGCGAACCCAGTCCTGGTGTTGAAGAAGAACAAGACCTAGCGCATGTGTCGACTACACCAGCCTGCACAAGGCATGCCCAAATGATCCATTCGCATTGCCCCGTATCAATCAAGTCATCGATTCCACGGCCGGTTGCGATCTGTTGTATTTTTTAGATTGTTATTCTGGTTACAATCAGATCCGGTTAAACCCGGCTGATAAGATTAAGACATCATTTATCACCCCCTACGGGGCTTTCTGCTATGTAACCATGCCTTTCGGTCTGAAGAATGCAGGCGCTACCTATCAGCGCTGCATGCAGAAGTACTTGCACTCGCAGATAGGGCGAAACATGCACGCCTATGTGGACAATGTGGTCATCAAGACCAAGGAGAAGCGCACCCTCCTCGAAGATCTGGGAGAGACATTTGGCAATCTCTGGCAGTACCAGATGAAGCTGAAACCGGAGAAATGTGTCTTCGGAATCCCATCCGGCTAGTTACTCGGTTTCCTCGTATCTCAACAAGGGATCGAGGCAAATACGGAAAAGATTGCGGCCATTGAAAGGATGCAGCCGCCCAGGAGCCTGCTCGGTGTCCAGAAGTTCACCGGATGCCTGGCCTCCCTCAGCCGGTTGGGAGAGAAGGCTATCCCGCTGTACTAGCTGATGACGAAGATGGACAAGTTCTCCTGGACCTTGCAAGCTGACGCCGCCTTTCACGACCTCAAGCGCATGCTATCCACAACGCCGGTTCTAGCCATGCCGGCTAGCAAGGAGCCGAAGTTGCTCTATATAGCAGCCATCAGCCGGGTCGTCAGTGTGGTCCTGGTAGTGGAGCGCCCTGAGGAAGGAAAGGCTCAGCCGGTTCAAAGGCCCGTCTACTACCTCAGCGAGGTTCTCTCCCTCTCCAACCAGAAGATGTGCTACGGCGTGTACCTGGCATGCAAGAAGGTCAAGCACTATTTCCAGGAGCATCTGATTAAGGTCATGTGCACCGCACCCCTTTCGGAAATCATCAGCAACAAAGACGCCACCGGCTGAGTCGCCAAGTGGGCCATCGAGCTCTCCGCCTACTCCATCCAGTATGAGCCCTTGCTCACAATCAAGTCTCAGGCGCTTGCGGACTTGCTTGTCGACTAGGCCGAGACCCAATACCTCCCACCGGTTCTAGATTCAGACCACTGGAAGATGCACTTCGACGGGTCGAAGAAGCTCGGGAGCTTGGGAGCCGGCATCATGCTCACCTCGCCCAAAGGAGACCGGCTGGAGTATGTCCTGCAGATCCACTTCAAGGCCTCTAACAACGTAGCAGAATACGAGGTACTGGCACATGGCCTCCGGCTAGCCAAAGAGATTGGTGTCAACCGGATCCTTTTGCTTTGGCAATTCGGATCTGGTGGTGCAGCAGGTATCTAGAGCATGGGACGCCCGCGATGCAAATATGGCCCTCTACCGGTTCCACATACATAAGCGCAGTGCCTCTTTCGACGGATGTGAATTTCATCACATCCCTCGCTCCAACAACTAGGCGGGCGATACGCTCGCAAGAATCGGATCCACCAGGCAGGCGATCCCATCCAGGGTCTCCCTGAAGCACCTGCGCAAGCCCACCATCAACCCGTCCCCCGAGTCGGATTCCATCATATGGGAAGGGAGCACTTCGGTTGACGGGGCGGCAGACCTAGAGCCGGCAGAACCTCCAAAAAAGAAGTCCCGTGCCGGCCCCGGCAAGTCGTACCCTCCGTCTCGCAAGACCCGGGGGCTGCCGACTCGTCAAGTGGCTCGGGGGCAGCCCTTCCGAGTACCTCATCCGGACGACCCCCCGACCATCAACGGGAGAGCGCCGCACGCACACGTACACCATCATCAACAAAGAACTGTACAAGCACAGCGTATCCGGCATTTTCCAAAGTGTGTCGATGTGGACACAGGCTACCGGCTACTCAAGGACATCCACCAGGGTGAGTGCGGGCACCACGCTTCATCAAGGGCGATAGTCGCCAAGGCGTTTCGCCATGGTTTCTATTGGCCCACCGCCCTCGAGGATGCCGAACAGCTAGTCCGCACGTGCAATGGATGCCAGCGCTTCGGGCAGCTCAGGCATATGCCAACTTCGGTGCTCAAGACCATACCGATCACCTGTCCCTTTGCTGTTTTGGGCCTCGACATGGTCGGTCCCTTCAAGCAGGCGCGCGCAGGCATGACCCATTTGCTGTTGGCGGTGGACAAATTTAGAAAGTGGATCGTGGCCAAGCCCATCCGGAAGCTAGACGGGGCGACAGTCGTCACCTTCTTCACCGACGTACTTCAACCGGTTCGGCTACGCCAACAACATTATCACCGACAACGGCACAAACTTTGCCAAGGGGGCCTTTGCCCGATTCTGCAGCAACAAGGGCATCCGGTTGGACCTCTGTTCCGTCACACACCCGCAGTCCAACGGGCAAGTCGAAAGGGGAAACGGCTTAGTCCTAGCCGGCATCAAGCCACGCTTCATCGAGCCTTTGGAGCGGTCGCCCGTATGCTAGATCGAGGAGCTTCCGGCTGTGCTATGGAGACTCCACACCACACCGAATAGATCAACCGGCTACACCCTGTTCTTCTTGGTCTACGGATCGAAAGCCGTCCTCTCCGCGGATATCGAGTTCAACTCTCCGCGCAAGCTCCTCTATGATGAAAACGCCAACCAGGAGGCACGGTAAGATGGTGTGGACCTCCTCGAGGAGGCCCGCGAACTGGCATTCTCCAGATCGGCCTTGTACCAGCAACGACTACGCCGCTACGATTCAGGCCGGATCCGCCCTGTCGCGTTCCGCGAAGGCGACCTAGTTCTCCGGCTGGTGCAAGACACGAAGGACATGCATAAGCTGTCGCCACCCTGGGAGGGCCCCTTCATCGTCAGTCGGGTGCTGCCTAACGACTCCTACTACCTCATCGACATGCAGCAGCCGCGGAAGAACAAGATGGACAAATTAGACGAGGAGACCGAGCGTCCCTGGAACGTGGCCCTGCTGCGCCCGTTTTACACCTAGTCACCCAACAATGTATGTATCCCACAAACCCTATGAATGGAAATGCGGACCCCTACGAGATGCTCGGGGGGTCCTTGCTAGAAATGTGTATGCATATGTTTTCCGGTTCAGATTTTCCGGCTCCGCCAACCCCTACCCGGGGGCTTGCTGACTGGCCCGACCTGCTAAGTCAACAAACCGGATGAGTAGTGTGTGACGATGTCAGAGGCCCACTCTTTGTCTCAGCTACAAACCGCAACCCGACTGTCTGGCTAGCAAGAGCAAAAGCCTGAGGCATCCCACATGAAAAACGGAGGGGAGACGCGAAAGATCGGACGTCCCGGCCTCGCAACTAGCTTAAGACAGTATGTTTGCTAAGCGGTTAGTACCGTGCGCGATGTGCTGTCAGCTCCCTTCAATTCTGGCTGCAGACCGCAACCCGGCTGCCCGGCAAGGACGCAGCGAAAACAGCAGAGCACACAGGAAAACGACTAAGTGTCCAGAAAGGCGCAAACTAGTTTTCAAAAAACAAATCTGCCTCCCGGTTACAGTTTAGCAGACTAACCTATTAACGAGTGAGAACGTATGTGTATGTATATTTTTGTGCGACTACTTCGAGTCGGAATTCAGGAAGAAAAGAGAATAAGATTCGAAGTCCTTGCCTTCACCAAGCGCTCCGAATCGCGGGGGCTACACCCACTGGGTGTGCTCGCGTGCCCCTAGTGGAATCTTGTAGTTTCCCGACCGGCTAAGGGCGTTTAGCCGGGTATTTGGAGCCCAGGTGAGGGCAAGGGCAGGAGCAAGAGAAGACGAAGAAGATTCGAAGTACCTAGCTACGCCAGCTACTCCGAATCTCGGGGGCTACACCTAGTGGGTGTGCTCGCGCGCCCCCACTGGAATGTTAGTTCCCCCGACTACAGGCGTTCAGCCAGCGGAAGCAATCAACTAAGATGAGTCTAGTGGGACAAAGTTAGAGGACTTGAGGAAAGAAAGAAGATTCGAAGTACTTGGCTACGCCAGCTACTCTGAATCTCGGGGGCTACACCTAGTGGGTGCGCTGATGCGCCCCCACCGGAATCGCAGCTCCCCCGGCTAAAGGCGTTCAGCTGAGCGAAGTTAGCCGGACTAAGTCAGCCGGCAAAATATTGAAAGAACATAAAAGCAACGCAAGTTAAAAGCAATCCAGGACAACTCAAACTAGCATTAAAAATAAAAAGGAGACAAAGCTCCCATGAGTTTACCTGGTGCTAGAGGCAGCCGGTACAGACAGACAAGTTTCAAAACAAGACAAGATAAACAAGTACACCCGGCATCCCGGGGCGATAGCTAAACGGCGGGGCCCTTGCCGTGCGGAGCGCCTTGGCTGGCAGCAGCATCAGGCGGAGGAGGAGGCGTGGTGGTCGACCCGACTCTGGTGTCCCCAGCCAGCCGCATCGAAGCTTCCACATCCAGAGTGCCGACGGACTCCTAGTCGTTGAGCACCTCGTAGGGATCCACATAATAGGTGATCTTGATGGCGGAGCCCCGGAGCTCTAGATGGGCCTGGCGGATGGCGGCAAGGTCGGCGCCGGCATGGAAGCCTCCGTCGATCTTCTCGACGCGGGCGTCCTTGTACCATGAGAGCATGAGGGCCAGAGCCATCTCCACTCCGGCTCACGCCGCCAAGTCTCGTAGTAGGTCCACGGAAGCCGGTACCTCCACCACCTTCGCGGCCAGCTGCGCCATCGTCTCTGGGACCGGAGCGTCTGGCCACAGAAACGAGAAGACGGCCTGCGCCGCTTGGCGGAGCTTGGCAGCTTCCTCGCCGAGAAGAACGACGAGCTCCTGGGCCGTCGGCTGCACTCCAGGCCAGTTCTCCTGCAGCCGGTTGTATGCCAGTAGGTCTATGCTAGGATAAAACGCTGTCAGAGAAAAGATAGTCAGGTCCAGCTATCGGATCCGGAAAGACAAAGAAGATGGAAAAGGGGAACTTACCCTTAGCCGTATGACCGACTTGCATCAGCTCTTCCACCAGGGCCTTCTCCTTCATCGCCAGCCGCTTGATTTCCTTCTCTTGGTCCTTGTTCTAGGTCTCGAGAAGGTTGAAGGCGTCGATCCGGCTGGCGAGCGAAGCATCGCGCTCCTTGAAAGTGGCCTCCAGACCGTCTACCTTTGCGTGCCAATCCTTGTTCTGCATCTGCAGCAGGGAGTTGGACTTGCTCAGCCGGTCGTTTTCCTTCTCCAAGCGATCGATCTTCTGCTGAGCACACATAAGGATAGCTGCAGCAAAACCGGCTATCGTCAGCAAAAAAAGGGTGAATGATTCTGTACAAAGAAAACTTACTCCGGGAGGTTCCATTGGCAGCAGCAAGCTTCTGCTCCAAGGACCAGTTCCCGCCGGCTGCGGCCTCGAGTAGCCGGATCTCCTTCACCGCCAGCTCGAGGGTGGCAGCAAAATCCGTTAGCGAGGTAGCAGAGGAGGCGTCGTCATCCACGTCATTGGTGGCCAAGACTCCTTCACCGCAACCACCGCCGTCCTCCACTCCTCTCTCGGCTCATTCTCGGAGTTGTCGTCGCCGACAACCACGAGCTCCTTGCCGGTCGACGACCCCCGCGTCCCTGCAGAAGAGCCGTCCCCGCCCTGCGAGGTGGCCACAACCGTTTCCGGCTGGACCACCGTGGTCTGTTGGGGACCTCCCGTTCCGGCTAGGACAGCCGGTTCAGCTCGAGGCGGCGGGGGAGGGGGTGCCTTAGAGGAAGGAGGGGTGGAGTCCGACGTAGGCGGCGCGGGCGGTGGCGATCCAGTCGGCACTCGAGCTAGGCTCGCAGCTCTAAAGGAGACCAGCGTGCTGAAAAGACAGAAGAAAAGAAGAAGGAAAAAGAAGCAAATAAGCCAAAGGCAAGAAGGGAGAAAACGAAAGAAAACAGAAGATGGTAAAGGAACCCGGAGAAAGACGTACCCCTGTACCACCGGGGGCGGCCCTTTCTTCCGGCCAAGGCGGCTCAAGGGAAGGGCGCTGGTCTGGCTCCTCGGCGGCTGGAGCCGCTCCCGCCAGCACTAGACCGGCTGGAGTCGGCGTCCATCGCATGGCGCCATGCCGAATCAGGGGTCGGCGCAGCCTCCTCCTCCTCGTCGACCTCCGTGTGGGGATCGGCGGCCGGCTCGTCGTTCTGACTAGGGAAGGCGTCTGCATCCCTGTCTGATTCCTCACCAGACCGCCGAGCGCGCGGCTCAGGCAAGTCGGGTGTCAGGGGGATGATCCCCAGGTACCCAAACCGGACAAGAAACCAGGCACTCGGATCGCGTCCGGCTGACCAGATGCAGCCGGACAGGGTAAGACAGGCCGGCTATCACCCGGTAGCCGGATCAGCAAGAGACAGCCGGATACGACGACGTAGCCGGACCCAATCAGTGAGATAGGATGACGTGCATATCAGTGCACGGTATGCCCTGTTCGATGACAAGACTGGCAACCACCCGGCCATAGCGAAGACTTTGCGAGGGTGACTCAGGAACAGTGGCATGTGCTGACGACGGGCTTGCACGCCGTCCACTGTGCCTACGACAGCCATACCGCTCGTACTCTGATAAGACATACCATACCGGACACTGTGGATGACTAGCTGGCTAGGGCCCGCGTGTGGGGCCAGCCAGTCGGATTGGCCAGGGAGACCGTTGCCTCTCTGCCTATATAAGGAGAGGCAAGGCCTCAGTAGAAGGGGTTGGTCTCTTAGCATTTAAGGTAGTAGCTAGCACGTACAGCTCGAGGATCACTTGTAGTTGGTGTATCCCACATAGTCAGATCCGCCAGGAGTAGGGGCTTTACCTCACCACGAGGGCCCCGAACCTGGGTACTTCTTGTTGGTGTATCCCACATAGTCCCGCTACGCTCGCTTGTATCCAATCTCGCCTGCGGACACCATTGACAGCTTCCCTGCTAGTCCCCACACCTCTATCTAACCTCCTCAGGTACTGCCGTTCCCAATACAACGACAGTTGGCGCCCACATTGGATCTTTCTCAACGCAACTCCACTACTAACAACATGACTTCTCCCATGTCCTCAAGAGAAAAACGAACTACTCACAAGACATCATATGGATCATGATCAGAGATGGAATAATGATGTATAACAATCTGAACATAAACAATAATTCAATGGTTCACTTAATAGCATCAACTACAAAGAGTAATCAACACCGGGAAAGTTTCCCCTAAGAACTATGCAAGATTCAACCCAATTCTTACAGCAATATGGAGATGGTGATGATGGTGCTGATGGTGATGATGGTGGTGATGATGATGATCCCGATGAAGTCCAGCTTGATGGTGGTGTTGATGGTGATGATCTCCCCTCTCCGGGAAGGAATTCCCCCAACAGAAATTTGTTTGCCGGAGAGATCTTTCTCTCTCGGTGTTTTCCGCCCGGTAGAGGCGGTGGAATCTTTCTGTGCTCCCCAAGTATTAGGGTTTCGGGAGGATTATATACGCCATAGGGGAGAGCCAGAGGTGAGCCAGGGCGGCCACACCACCTGGTGGCGTGGCCTAGGGTGCCCCGCGCTAGTGGGTGGTGTGGGCCCCCTTTGTCCCATCTCCACTCCTCCTTCTGGCTTCCTTCGTCTTCTGGAAAAATAGGATTTTCCGTATATTTTCCCGGATTTTCTAATCTTCGCGAATTTTGCCTTCAAACAGCACCTTTTCCATTAGAATCCTGACTGCAGCGGTCCATGACCCAAAAGTCATCAACCATATAAACAGATGAAAATACATAAGTATCACCTCTTAATATGAAATATATCAATGAATAACAGTAAATTATGATATAGAATAATGATGCAATATGGACGTATCAATAGTTTGGTCGGCTTCTGTAGTCTTGTTGACTTCAGGTATTCTGGTTGTCTAGATTTGGGTCTTCCTTGGTACTGGGAGATTGAGTAGAGTTTTGACGGCTGTTGACAAGGTCTACCCTCTGAGGTTGTGATGACTCTCGAGTTGATTCCTAGAGAAGGGCGTCGGATTTGGAAATATTCCTGAAGTATCTTCGGTAGATAGTCTTCTTGATTTGAGTGGAAAGACCCAGTCTTTCCACCTTAGAGCTTTACTAAGGTCCTTCGAGAGTGGTGTAGATCTTCTGTCTTGTAGTACTAGCGTGATGCTAAAGAAAGATGTATGTCCTTGGGTCTGGAGTTGAGGTCTTTGAGTGACGTTCTATTGCGTAAACCTTGTCAGGGTGGTTTCTTACCGAATCCTTATGGAGATAGCTCCAGGAAGGTTAGCGGTTAACAAGACTTCTTGCTAGATCTTGAGTCAGAGTAGAGGCATCCAGCTTCAGGGACACTATCTTCACTTGAATTTTTAACGTTGCTTGTGCTCGTTGGCGGATAAGACTCGATGTCTTCATGCATCCTTGTCTTCAGGTTTTTGGAGTAATCTGGCCTTCTGGTGAGGAACTTCCCTTTGGTTTGGGCAGGGTCAACCAGAATAGTTTGTCTCTTGAGGGGGGCGGAAGCTCTAATATACCGAAGTTTGGTGGAGTTAGCTCTTTACTTCCTGTCTAGGTTAACATATCTCGTGGTTACTCGGGAGTACTAGGTAGCTTTCGGGGATAGTGTTCCAGTTTCAATGGGACTCTTGCTCCTGTCGACCATCGATTGATGGCATCCAGTGTTGGTGACGAGTCGTGAGAGTGGAATTTGATGAGGTAGGCCATCCTGGGGAGGAGGAGTCTTCGCGTTGTTCTAACTTAACGATGTCAAAGTCCAGGTTTCTTGGGATACTCTTCCTCTCGTAACTCCCGAGGTTCGTACGGGTCTTATTAGTGACAACTAGTAGGGGGGTTCCTAAGTTCTTAGGTCGTGTATTGGTCCTCAAACCATATTCCACTTGGGTCAATCATGCCCAAAACATACATACCAAATCGCAGTGTCCTTTGCAAACAACACACATCAAGCAACACATTATGCACTTAGGCAAGCAAACACGGCCTACTAGGGGACCAAGGAGTTAAGTACTCGCAATATAGGGGAATCCTATCTTAGGACTAGTTATGCTAGACGTCATCGTTCTTGAGTGGATAAGAAGTAGAACTTTTCGAAAACTTTTAATGAAGTAGTTTTCAAAAGCCGGTGTTTCCAAATATAGTTTTTCCTGTCTAACGACCATGCTAACTAAGGTTCTCCTACAGTTAGTATGGCTCTGATACCAAGTCTGTGGGGCCCTTGGATTAATCCTCCGAGAATCCCTATTATGCATACATCACGATCCCATGATCAGTTAGTTGTGGCACATAATCGACAAGTATCAAAGTAAACATCCATTACTTAAGAGGATACATGTCATACCTTCATGCCATTATGGATACATCAATAATCATCAATGTAACCTCATCAAGCGTAGAGCCTGAGCCATGCCTTAACCTACAGGCAACTGACTAGGAGAACGTCCTAGCTCGCATAGACGTCAACTTCAACTTCTTGTCAATATCTGACCAAGTTAATAGCCAGGAACAATGTCAGTGAGTACTTTGAATATACTCACAAACCACGTTAAGAGAATAATAATAACAAGAGGATATGCAATATGGATGTGGTAATAGGAGGGCTCCAAGAGAGGTTCTTTTCTCACATAGTTTCTCTTGTAGGTATAGCATCTACATATCTTTGTTGAAAACTTTTGTAAAACATTTTGGAAACCATTTTGAAAAGTTTTGGAAAACATTAGGACTAGGTCACCCATTCGTTTCTTCTTTTTGGTCATCCCATGACCAAACTCCTTTCCTTCCTTTTCGACCATCCCATGGTCAAACATTTTCAAAGACTTTGCTTTTCCGAAGTCCTTTTTGAAATCAAAACCAGCGTCGGTCTATAGTAGTTTGTCCAACCGTCAATAACTAGGAACACGGCTATTCGAATAGATTTTACACTCAGCAGAGGTTGTAGACTTTACCAACACAATTCGATACATCTGCCGGGATAACACCACGGCCCACTACACAAAGTGTACGAGGATCCGGATAATCAAACATAACCTTTAATTTGTCGTCCCTAGTATGGGCACTTTCCCTATGGTTGCTTAGTTCACCCGAGACGAGTACCCGACTCCTCGAGTCCGAATCTCCCTACCTCACTTCCTGAATCATTTCCCCTTCCATACTCCCATGAACAGTACCATCCGCAGGAGCTCCATAGTTTCAGCCGACCTCCAAAGTGACAAAATAACCTTCCATGTACGACAACCCCCTAAGTGGATATGAACCGTCTTTAGGGGACTCAAACACCTTTCTACGCGTTATGGGGTAGCCCATGCTAAGGAAAACAAACTACGAGTTAAGCCCCATCCCATACTGGGGTAATGTGGTTGCACAGGTTTAGTTGTTATAGCTAAAGTTGCAAAGAACCGAGTGCGTTTTCGTAAACATTTTCTCCTCCTCCTTTCCAGCAGCATTTGTAAAACCAAAACATTTTATTTATTAAATATCTCTTGGTAGGTCAAACCACACCAAGGTTTTATCATAAAACATTTTTGTAAACCTTTTTCTAGGGTCTTCCCATCCTATAGTTTTGCTCGGCTAAAATAGGGTCTCCAACGGGTATGGTGTTATACACCACTTACACAACTATGGAAATGTAGGTGTCATCAAAGGGGTTGTACTTAGTACTACAAAGTGTAATGGCTCGGAGGAGCCAAGCCACTACCCGTTATAGATCAACATGTAATAAAACCATGCAGTTTTCATAAACAGTAGGTAAAAACATGCTTAAGTAAAACATTAGGACAAGCCTTATGAGAAAGAAGGTGGCTTGCCCGAGATATGCAAACTGGAAATATAGGTCCCTAGACTTCTTCTTAGAATACCATAATAACCAAATATAATAACCATCTTCTTCTTGTCTCCGATATAATCGCATCTAGCATCGTTACGGATCACATGCAAGCAAACAAAAGGGAAAAATCAACACAAGGCATACATTCACCAATATCATACAACAAATAGACATACAATACATTAATCACTTCAGTAGGTTTTGATAGATTGAGATCATAGCATTTGGAAATACTTTAATTCCCTTTGTGGATTTGCTTTTGTGATTTATTTGTCAAATACTACCTAAAGAAGGGTTTTGAACTAAGGCTAGGGTCTATATGATATCAATGTGAAAAATGACATCAACAGATAGTTATTGAAATAACAAGGCCAATAAAAGTGGTTTCATGATTTTATCAATTTTCTATATTTAGTTATGATTTTTCTAGAGAAATAACCTCTAGTTTTGTTGAATAAATCACTATAAAAGATCTGGAGCTCAAATAAACTTGCCCCTAGAGTTTTGGTGTAATTTGGTGTTTAACATTTCGAAGAGTTGGATTCATCTCAAAATATTAACCAGAATGCCCTTGGGAAATTCCCAAAGTCAGTTTTGTAAATACCTTGTCTTTTTCACCAGATTAGCTCTACATGGAATATAGATATGAAACCAAGGAAATATATTAGGTATTTCTAATACCTTTCTGTAGAAATTGGATTGACCCTCTTTGGAGTTGTAAAACTCATGTAGTGATTTTTCTACTGAAGCTACCCTAGACAAGGATGATTAATTCACCAAAATTAAATAGAGCCTCAATAAAATTTGATCTCCTGGATTTTGATATCCTTTAGTGGACCACATCATAGAGAGTTCGAATAATCTCAAAACATGTTATAGTTTGTCTTAAGGAATTTTATAAAGTCAAAAACTAATTGTTTTGTTATTTTTACTGAGGTAAAACTAGGGTTCACCTTGGCATGATGTAAATTCTAACAGGTAGGTAGAGTAAAATATTTTCAGGGAAACTTTGTTTCATCCCATTTGGATATGTATAGCTCACTGAGTCATTTATTTGTTGCAACACACACATGTTAGTTGATTAAATCTCAGAAAATGAGGACGGTTATTTTAGTCAAGTGGTTTGCTCTTTAGGTTAGGCAAAACATGTGTATACAAGAATAAATTTGGATCTGGCCAATATTTGGTGGTTACATTTTTGGTTTGGATTTATTTTGAATAGGAGATTTAATCACATCTGAAAAAGAAAGAGGTAAAAACGGTGCGTCTGGGCTTGATCCATAAGGAATTGGGCCAGGGGGAGTGAAATCGGTCCGCGCTATGGATGCGCCACGCGGGAGGAGGGATTTCAAACCCCCGTGACGGGGCCCGCCGGTCAGTGCCTTGACGAGGCCGAAGAGGTACAGAAGGTTGTGGGTCGTTTGATTTAGGAGGAATCCACGGACATCGATCTTCTTCCTCCTCAGACTAAGCGACGGCACGGGGAAACCCTAGGTTTCGTCGGCGGGGTTCAGGGGGCTCACCTGAGGCCTTGGGAGACGGTGGGGAGGCCACAGAGCGACGCGGCGATTGGTGACGAACCCTAAGAGGGGTGGCATGTCCGGTTTCCACGACTAGAGGTACCTCGTGCGGTCGCGGCCGAACAGAGCTCGTCGGAGCTTGACCGTGGTGATGGTAGAGGTGGTCCTGGGCCAAAATAGAGGCAGGGTTAGATATAGGTTGAGGATGGGAGCACAACATGGTGACATGCACAGAGATAGAGGCAGTGAGGAGGGAGCCTAGCTCGAAAAGAGGGAGGAGGCCGAAGCTCCTTGTTCTTCTTCTCACGGGCAAGGCAGAGCTGGGGAGAGGGATTGGGCTTCGGTGGAGGTGAGTTTGGAGAAGAGGAGGAAAATGAGAGACATAGAGGGGCTATGGTGTCCTCTGGATCATTTAAATCTTGGAGGGAGCTTATGATGTGCAATGTCCATTTTGGACATGGGGAGAGGTGCTGGCAAGTGTAGGTCGACTTGGGTGGTAGGGAGAGAGAGGAGGGGCCTCTGGACGTGCATAGGGAAGGGTGACAAGGGTAGAGCTCCTGCAAGAAATTTAAAGGGCAAGATATGATATATCTAGTGTCTCCCTTTCATCCAAGCACTAAAGACAAGGGGGTGAGGGTGGTGTACTGTAGATCTAAAGTGGGTACGACCAAGAGAGGGAGTGTGGGTGTTGTGTATGATTGTTGGGCAAGCTTTGATGAGGTTATAGTGGGGGTTTAGATCATGATCTTGATTGATGTCAAAACTTGTCCATGTAGTTGATCATGAAGAACTTCTTATATTTGATCATATATAGATGGGGTAATGGTACTGGTAACTTGGTGAGGTCAGGGTACACACCTAGTAATTTATTGAGATTTTTCAGATGAATTTTGGTGCACTTTATATCAATTATGCAAATAGTTCTGAAGTGGTTTTTAAAATTTGATTGGATATTTTTGAATTGTACAAGAATGGTTTTTGGCTTAATATGATCCCAAATATGAATTCTCACATTGGAGAATTTTCCCAAGATTTATTGAAGAGTAAAACTATTTAATATCTTTATTTTCTTGTTCTGCCATTTAAGAAAATGGGACAAAATAATTACCGAAACTATATTTAAAAATATTTAGTTTTGAAGTGGTAAGATAAGGTATGATATTTAGACTTAATATGATCTTGAAAAATGGGGATGTTATTTGGAGAAAACCAAACTTTCTTTTATAGATTAAGATTTGGAGGTTTTCTCCATTAAAGAGATTAAATACGTTTTGGTCCATAATAATTATGGATGATATTTGATAAATATTTTTAATCAAGGTATAGGATGTACACAAGGTGTATCTATCCTTTTCAACCTTGGGTGTTGAGAAAAGTTGATTTTGGTGGAAAACATGAGATTAGGGATCTAGGCATTATTAATTTTATACCTTCAAAACATGGTTGGATCTTGCAGATCAATTCTCCCCTTGGGGCATGGGCTAGATTTATGGATACACCAAGTTGAGTACATCACCATGGTACAAGAAGTTGAGCTTGATCATGCTTGTGTGCTCTAGGAATTGATTTCAAACTTTGAATATAATAAAGGTGCAAAGTAGGTTATCAAAAAGCCTTCAAAACCTTGTGGGTTTTTGGAGCACAAGGATCCATTTGGAACAAGTGAAGTATTTATCGCAAGACCTTTATGAGTAGAACACAATCATGCAAATAGTTGGTCCAAGGAAGGTAGGATGAAGGGTGTGAGATTCTGACCAAGTAGGCTAGTTGATAAGATTTGCAAAAAAGGTTATTTTTTTGCCTGCAAAACCATCAAGAACAAGTGGTTTCAAAGGTTATCTATCCAAGGGCAAGAGTGGTACTTGGTATTCCTTAATATGGTCTATAAGATGGTTCAAGTGCATTACCAAAAATGTAGAAGGATTCGAAAAGAGGGAGACTCAAAGATGTGGTATTGATATCACTTTTTGGCAGAGTTGAAGATTTTGACTAGAATATAAGAGGGGATGATTTTCAGATGCTGCAAGGTTCCAAATCATTATCTAATGGATGAGGTGGGAGTATGGATTGAGTAGGAAGAATACATGCTTGGATTTGCTCTTCATTGACCTTGAAGCTTCTAGAAGGGATGAATTAAAAGGTGATCTAGTTAAGGGATTAGATGATCACTTTAGTGCCCATATGAAATGGTAAGCTTAGGGAATTTGCTTAGGGTTTATAAACTTACTTTAGTTTGATCCTAGAGAATGAGCTTCTAGGGTAGCTCATACCACTTCCTGAGCAAACAAGTCAGATAGCAGATCAAGGCAAATCATCAGACAGCAGATCAAGGCAATTCATCTTAACAAGCAACTCAAGCTATTACTAGAGTTGCCATGAAGCCTAGCTTGAGGTAAGGATGGGTATTTTGAATTGTTAGAGTTTGAATGAGGTGATAGTCCTTGGTATCTCTACCAAGAGTAGAATTCAAAAGCCTTATAAAAGGTTTTAGATAAACCTAGAGGTAAGAGTATTTTGAAGGTTCTGTCTTGAGAACATAATGAGATTATATATTATAGATCTCCATAATTTTGGCAATATAAGCTACAAGGATAGTTAGGGTTGCAAAGGAATCTGGGCTCAGGTTTTGAAATGCCAGAACATTTGGGAATATATAAAATGAGCCAAGACAGTTTTGGCTAAATAGCTTTTGTTAACTGTTGGTGAGGTAAGAATTATATCATATTGAATACATTCATATGCACAGCACAAGCAAACACTGCATTATTAATCAAGAAAAAGTTTTTGTTTCCCCTGATTTTTGCATTTTGGACATCTAATCAGGGTTGCTGAAATTGGGATGTTACAGACCTTTCCCCCTTAAAAAGAATCTCGTTCTGAGATTCAGGAGTGTAGGGTTAGGGGATTTTGAGTTGGGTTGGGTTATGCGCTTCCGGCGGACGAACTTACGGGCTTCGCCTTTGAACATGGTTATAGTGGCGGTAGAGCTGATCTTCAATCTTCTTGACTGCACAGAGGGTTGAGCAGGTTCCAGTCCGGATTGCGACAGATGATATTCTTTTCCTTTCGGATTCGAGGTCTCGGGGGTTTAGGCTGAGCAAACTATCTCTAAAAGGAGCTTCACGAAGTTCTTTTCTGAGGGTAGGGTCAACGGCTTGATGTATTTTATATAAGTATCTACGATGTTTTATTATAGGCTTATCGTATCCTATTCGACGACTTAGTGTTAGAACTCATGAAGTAGTGTCCAGCGAAGTGTCGTTCTATTTTGTGGGAAAGACGCGGTCTTTCCCCATTAGGGTTAAACTAGGGTAGCTCGGAGATAGCGTAGTCCTTCTGTCTTGGAGTCATAGGGTGATGTTTTGAAGACGGTCGACAACCTTTCTTACGGAGTTGGTATCTTCAGATCTCGTCCGCCAGCTTGGTCCTACAAGGGTCATATACTATGTTTATTCGTACTTAGCCTATTCGCATCAGTTGGTGTCGCAAGTCCTCTAAACGGTTTAGAACTTAGGGGTTAGTGATTTGGTGATCCTTCAGGTGGGTCTTCAACTGAATTAGCCGGGGAGGATCTTCGTGGAATCTTCTTAGATATTGACTCCTTAGTCTTCTTCGAACCCTTGGGAGGATAGTTTGGTCGGCTTCCATAGTCTTGTTTACTTTAGGTACTTCTGATGGCTGTTGACAAGGTCTACCCTCTGAGGTTATGATGACTCTCGTGTTGATTCCTGGAGAAGTTCATCGGATTTGGAAATCTTCTTGATGTATCTTCGGTAGGCAGTCTTCGGAATTTAAGTGGAAAGATGCAGTCTTTCTACCTTAGAGCTTCACTAAGGTCCTCCGAGAGTGGTGTGGATCTTCTATCTTGGAGTGCTGGCGTGATGCTAAAGAAGGATGTATGTCCTTGGGTTTGGAGTTGAGGTCTTTGAGTGACGTTCTTGTAACATCCCAAATTTTATAATTTCAGATGTTACTAGTAAGCATGCATCATATCATTGCATCATGGCATCACCTATCGAAAAATTTGCATCAGGCAATTCTCAAACCCCGTAGTCACTTACAGACAAAAGGAGGGTAAAACCTTTTTAACCACCAAAACCTTTCAAAAGTGTTATTTTATAATCCTATCCTAACCCTCTTCTTTTTACAAAATTTTAGAGACCAATTTCGTCTAATTTGGAGTTCGTATGCAAAAGATATAAAGAAAATACCAAAATAGAAAAAGAAAAAAAAACGAAATGGGCCGCCGGCCGGCCCACCTCAGCCGACCGAACCAGCTATCGTATGGGATCGATCCCACCTCCGCTTTAAAAAGCGTGCAAAAATCTGTTTTCTAAACCTATCTCTATTCAAACACTTATAACTTTTTATCTACAACTCCGAATTGACTTCCGTTTGTTTCTACTTGTTCCCTACTCCAAGATCTATCTTCCCATCATCATAAAAGCCTAAGTAATCTACACCCCACCGAATCGTATTTCGCTTCTAAACCCATCTAAACTTCGTCGGCTGCCTTTGGCTTCAACACGAAAGTTATAGATCTCGTCGAAATCTTTCAATTCCGACAAACCTCACCTCTTTTCATCCACCACAGCCGGAGAATTTCGCAACGCAATATTTCAGATCTGATGGCGTAATTCCAAGATCTACTCGCGCTCGTTTCTTGGAATCGAAATCCCTTTGGTGAAAAGGTAGATATAATCATCCTCCACAACTTTCATGTTCAAAATTTTCGTTTTGACCTACGGTTTTATCTCTCTAACACAGATCTACTTCTAGTCCTTTGTTAGGCAAAATCGGGTCTATTTTGAGCCAACTTCTCTTCTAGCCACCGGTTCTCATCCTGACGGTCGAGATTCAATCGTCCCGATCAGTTGCCTCGTCACCGCCACGTCGTCGTCAGGTCAGCATCTAGTCCCAGTCAACCTGTCCAGTCAGCGGAATATTCTCTGGAATATTCCGTTCGAATTTAAAATTGCAGATTATAGCTGTAATTTTGTAAAATTCATAGAAATTAGATTATTAGTCCAAAAATTGCGTATAATATACCGTTGGATTCATATTTTCGAGTAGAACACAGATCTACAATAATATTACTATTTTGCCACGGCAATCTTGCAGTAGAGTTAAAAGTTTAGATTAGAGTATTTTAATTCTAGAAAATTATCCGTACCTCCGTTTTAGTTGATTCTTGTTGCGTTGGCCTTGTTTTGACAATACCTTCTGTAGAAAATTATCATATCTTGCTTAGGGTGTTTAGATCTGTTTTGAGATAGATTAGAGCTGTAGATCTAGTTTCAAGCCTGGTTAATTAGGGTTTTATCCAAAATACCTAAAATCTGTGGGAAATCAATTCTAATGACATCCCCAACTCAACAACACCCCTGGTTAAGACCCTTGGCCGAAATCAAAACCACCCTTGCTTATTACCATGTTGCATGCATGCATATTTGACTTCGTGACTTGTTTTGTGCAAATTGTGATTGGATCCTTGTTTGCTTCGTTAGATTGTTCGGAGTGCGCTGAGGAGTATTGTTGTGTAGATTGCTGCTCGGATCAAGGCAAGTTACACCACTTGTTCATGTTATGTCCTAGTTTTTGACTATGCATGTTTTACTCTTCAAAATCTTGTAGTATGCATGTGTAGGTTTTTAGTAGCTTTCTTATTACTATTTTTGCAAGTGCGGTTTTGTAGTATGCCATGAGTAGCTTTATACTGAGGATTTTCCGTCCTAATAGGTTCCCCCTGTTTTGCTAAGTATTGCTTGCTATGCTATATATATATCAAATACCGTTGGGAGGGTTCGAAAGACTCAAGAATTTTCTAAGTATGATAGCTCTCTCGAGCGAACTTTCTTCTCCAAAACCCCTTCAAAATAAAACTAAGTTTTCTTCTGGGCGGAATGGTTGTCGGGACAACGAGTGAGATTTTGGTGGAGGACGGCCGCCCAGGAATCAAAGAAGTCTGCCATGTTTCAGAATTCAGAAGCTTCCCGTGCAACCACAATACATATGGGCTCTGTCTTGGCTTAGTACTTAGTGGGAAACCTCCCCGGGGTACCAACATTTGGAGGTTCTTGGCACGGTTGGATCCAGCTGGTAGAGGGGCTACTAAGGGAAGGCTTCGCCATGGTCTTGTCTGTAAAAGGACTTGATCGTGGATTGTGGAGAAAGTGCACAACCTCTCGAGAGTATTGCAATCTGATCGATCAGCCGAGTTCACGGAAAAGAACATTTTGAGCATCTGAAGGATGGAGCCTCTGAAAGATCTTCCTCTCTCTTTTCAAACAAAAGTTTTTCAAACCCTATGACGTGCGTAATATCGCTAATAGGTGGGAATTTGGGAACTTGGTGTGTCATATCCAAGTAACTTGGTGCGTAATATCCAAGTGTCACCTGGTGTGTAATATCCAAGTGTTAGGTTGATTGGGCACTTGGTGAGTAATATCCTCGTGTTCCATTTGACCCTATACTTTTATCAAAGTTTACAAAGTAGGGAAAACTTTCTTCCTCTTTTCTCATTACCTTGATAAAATTGGCTTTACGCAAATAAACCCCAAAGCCTACTCTAGCCTTGCATGTAGAGTTAGTCTTGTTCCTTCCTTGGTGTAATTTGCCAATACATTCAAAGTATTGACCCAACTTGTTGGCTGCACGTCTTATGTGCAGAATCCGAAGATTGAAAGGTGCGTAGGGATCGCGGGTCTTCACGCAGCTAGCCTGAGGCGTTGATGGACTCAAGTTTTATTTAGTTTCCGCTGTTTTATTTGAGCTAGCTATAAGCTATGCAAGTTGTAATAATTATACTCTAGATTATTCGTGTAATAATGACTTGTGTTTTACATGATATTCATCGACTGTGAAGTGCTAGCTATTGATCCAGGGACTAGCATGTTAATCACAGGGACTTAGGATCTTTACCGATCCGAGGTCGCAACAGTTCTATTGCGTAAATGTTGTCAGGCTGGTTTCTTAACGAAGCCTTATGGAGTTAGCTTTAAGAAGGTTAGCGGTTAACAAGACTTCTTGCCAGATCTTCAGTCAGAGTAGAGGCATCCAGCTTCGGGAAAACTGTCTTCAATTAAATTATTGGCGTCTCGAAATGATTGTCTCAAAATTTTATATGTGTTAAACCATGGTAAGAAAGCCCTAGAACATGCTGGAATGCAACATTGGAATGCAACAGAGCACCAGTTTGAAAGATGTTGCATCACCACACCCACTTGAGTGTGTGTGGCCACGTGCATCCATGTGGTTTGGAAAAGAACACATGCAATGACATTTCAGGTGTCAAACCATGGTCAGCAATCCCTAGAACATGCTGCAATGCAACATTGGAATGCAATGGAGCACCAGTTTGAAAGTTGTTGCATCACTGATGTCTACGCACTTCTATTTTTGTAGACAGTTGTTGGGCCTCCAAGTGCAGAGGTTTGTAGAACAGCAGCAAGTTTTCCCTTAAGTGGATCACCCAAGGTTTATCGAACTCAGGGAGGAAGTGGTCAAAGGTATCCCCTCTCAAGCAACCCTGCAATCAAAATTCAATTAGTCTCTTGTGTCCCCAACACACCCAATACACTTGTTAGGTGTATAGGTGCACTAGTTCGGCAAGGAGATAGTGAAATACAAGTGGTATGGATATAAGACAACGGTGATAGAAAATAGCTTGATGGCGTGGAAAAGACTAAAGCAAAACTGAAATAAAGATGGCAGCAAGCAAACATGTAACATATCTAATTGCAAACGGTGTATCGATGCTTAGAAACAAGGCCTAGGGATCATACTTTCACTAGTGAACACTCTCATATAAATATATTCTTCTTTATGATACTACGCTGAACTACTCTCTGGTTGGACACTCTAATCGTTGGTAGGGCTATAACAGCACACCTCAAAGTTCATATTTCCCATCTAGATAACCCGACGCTGTCACCTTGAGTACTATATGAGTCCAACAAACACCACAATTTCATAAAGACGTCCAACTCTAAATATAACTCATAACAAGTATTTGTAATCTCTAGCCTAAGTGCCACCATGGTGTGCACGCTGTCACTTTCACACACATGGGGAGAGCAGAGATCTATTAAAGCACTTGAGTAGCGAGGTAGATCTATAGATTACAAGCTCATGGTCGCAATATGATCACGCATAGAGAGAGAGATGAACACATAGCTACCGGTAGAACCCTTAGCCTCGAGAGAGAACTACTCCCTCCTCATCATGGGAATCAGCAATGGTGATGGAGATGGCAGTGGAGATCGATGGAGATGGCTCTGGGGGGACTTCCCCATCCCGACAAGGTGCCGGAACAGAGACTTTTTGTCCCCCGAATCTTCCCTTCGGTGGCGGCGGGGCTGCGTACCTTTTCGTGGATTTCTGGTTGACGATCTAGGATTTTGGCATCCGGAGGCTCTTATAGGTGAAGGAGGCAAGGTCGGTGGCCGGCCAGGGGGCCCACACCACCTGGTGGCACGGCCAGGGCTAGCCCGCGCCACCACATGGCGTGGCCGCCTTGTGGCCCCTCTCCGTCTCGTCTTCTGGCTCCGTGAGTCTTCCGGTAAAATATCGACTTTGGCTTTTGTCCAGTCCAATTCCAAGAATATTGATTTTCTGACTTTCCTGGAACCAAAAACAGCAGAAAACTGGCAACTGGCACTGTGGCATCTTGTTAATAGGTTAGCCCAAGAAATCATATGAAAATTATTCCAAAGTTGGAACAAAACATAAGAAAGTAGATAAAACCAAGCATGGAACATCAAAAATTATAAATACACTTGCAATGTATCAACATCCCCAAGCTTAAGTCCTACTCGTCCTCGAGTAGGTAAGTGATAAAAAGAAAGAATAATTTTTTAGGTGACATGCAACATCATAAACATGATCAAAGTGTTTGTAAAACATTCATTGCTGGGATCATAGTACATCAATCATAATCATGAAAGCTAAAGTTCTAACAATAAGACATAGCAACTATGTTGCAACATGAAAAGGCACAAACAAAAGATTCATGAATAACAATGCTTTGAAAGATGTTTGTTTGTTTCACTTAAAGAAAACATAGCATAATAGTATTCAGCTTGTCCCTCATAGAGTAGCAAATATAAATGCATAGGACACCTTCAAAGTTCATAAGATTGACTAGATACAAATAGTTTAAAATAGGCAATATCAAGTTATGCATCAATCAACTAGTCTTGGGACAATGCACATAGAATTAAGAATGGCCACTATGCTCTCAAAGTAAGTGCATAAAGGTAGAAGGTGGAGACTCAATATAATGGTGGAAGAAAGGCCTTCATAGAAGGAAGCAGAGATTCAAGTTTCATAAAGAGCTTCCAAAAGTTATGGTACTTATAGCTTTCAGCTCTCATTTCCCCTATCATAAGCATCTTGAAGTGATTAAGGTTAAAGTGAACAAACTATGGTCTGCATGCTTGACGAAGTATAAGTTAGAAATCTCATGTCCCTTGAATACGAGGTCCGCTCCTCATGCTACTCAAGTTTAGTCACCGGTAAGTTGTTGTCATCGTAAGTACATGTGTATCATAGAGAACCGCCAACGGGGTACCCCTTGCCCGATGATACGGAAGAATCCCCATATTAAAATGACAAGGCAAGCAGACAACGAGCATCTCAGCAATCTTCTTATTTACCATGGGAATATGGTTCTTTTTCTCTCTTTCCTCTTTTCATAATCTCTTTTTTTTCTTTTTCTCTTTTTTTCTCAATATAGGACTCTTTTTTCATAAGAAGAATGCTTCATATATAGCTCATTATGGTTACGCTGCAGGTTTACACCATGTCAGCATGGATTAGACCAGCAGCCCAGACGTTTCTCTAACACATATACATAACTCCATGGACTTACAAGCTCCCCTTTCATTTCACACTGACGACATCCATAGACAAAAGAGCATGATATCAACTAGGTACAAAGTACCAGTGCAATGTTGAAAGCGTTCCCCATGACAACATGGTTCTGCTAATCCCCAACAAATAGGTGCAAGCATATACAACATAGACGACACAATGGTTCAAGTTTATTAAGGGCAAGAAAAGTAAAGTGTGCCATCAAGTTCGTGAGAGATTTAATCACTAGTTTTCTCATAACAAGTTTAACTCGGAAGATAAACAAAAGCATGAATATACTTGGAATAGCATAAGATAGTAGGTACGTATGGTGAACTCTTTGGAATAACCTGGTTTAGGGAGTTGGATGCATGAGTGGAACTCGTACTTGGTTGTGGAGGCTAGCAAAAGACTGGGAGCGACAAACTAAGAGAGCAGTAATGGCCATAATCATGCAGAGCGACAAAACATCATTGGTCAAAGCATAAAGTGATACTAAATGTTGAAAACTAAAGGATCATAAAGGCTATGGTGACTTGGGATAGTCATAACATGGTGTGAGCATGCGCCAAGTCAACCCAAAAAAAGCATCAAAGTAGAATACCACAATACTATGCTTTAATATGCTAAAACAACGCATGATCCTTCCAAGGCACATTAAGCAATCTCAATTGTTTATAAAACGTCACGCTACAGCAAGGAATAGTAAGCATAAATCCAAAACAATATCAAGCATGGCATGACAAAGCATAGGCCATAGTCAAAAACAAGCTCTTTTTACCACTTAAGCATGAACTTTCCTACTCTTTTCCAAACCAAACAAAACTAAACTATTTGAAAAAAATGTATGAAAGAGGGGGTCCAACCAATTTATTCAGAAAACTAAGCAAACAAAGAAAATGAAAAACCAAAACGAAAACGAAAAAGAAGACGCTCCAAGAACAACACAAGAGTGCATGAAACAATAAAAATAAAGAATTTGGAAGAAACCTGAGATTTTTATTGATGAAGAGGGGGATGCCTTGGGCATCCCCAAGCTTTGACGCTTGTACTTCTTGGATATTTCTTGGGGTAACACGCGTGGAATCCCCAAGCTTGAGCTTTAGTCCACCCTTCATCTCATTACTGATTCCTTCCATACACCTGGAATTTTTCTTTCATACAAAAATTTACACAATCTTTATTAGCAACATTAGTGCATTCAAGATAATAAGTCTTTTAGGTTCAGTTCTAACACCAATAAACTTCCATTAATACACTAGATACTATAGCACTTCCCTCAAAAATCTCAATTCCCCAAAAGAACTCAAAAAGGAACCAACAAGAAGCAAATGCAGAAAATGGCAGAAATCTGTCAAAACAGACTAGCAGGTAAAGAATAATTTTTTCAAAGACCTTCTGTTTCTCAAATAAAAAGTGTTGAACTATCAAAAGTTAGATAACAACCTGGGGCAGAAGAACAAAATTTCACGCCTCAAAAGGACGTACATACATTTTACACGAATTTTTACGGTGAAGCACAGAAATTTGTTTCGGGACAGCAACTTTCCAATCATTACTTCTCTCTCATTAGAGGTTACTCTTGGCACAAAAAGCAAATAAAAAGGATAAGGAGCGGTTATAACAAAGGTAATAACTTCCAAGACTCATCTAAAACTTTTGGGTTATCTTCTAATAACTACTTTTCTTTAACGCCTCTAAGTTAGGCATGATAGTTTGAGAAGATGTTCACATAAGAAATATGAATTGAAGTAAAAGAGAGCATCAAGAAGCAAATTCAAAGCACATTTAAGTCTAACCCACTTCCTATGCATAGGAATCTTGTAAAAAACAAGTCATGAAAGCACAAAGCAACAAGCATAGTAAAGCAAAACAAGTGCAACTTCAAGACTTTCAACATAAAGAGGGGAAACTTAATAGTATTGAGATGCATAAAACCATGTTTCCATCTCTCATAATAACTTTCAGTAGCATCATGAATAAAATTAACAATATAACTATCACATAAAACATTCTTATCATGAGCCACATGCATATAATAAGTATTACTCTCCACATAAGCATAGTCATTCTTATTAATTGTAGTGGGAGCAAATTCAACAAAATAGATATCACTATTATTCTCATCACCATAATCATCAAATATAGGAGGCATATTGTAGTCATAATTAATTTCCTCCTCAATAGTAGGTGGACTAAAAATATCATATTCATTATTGTAATCATCATATATTGGAGGTTTCGTATCCAAAGCTTAGACTTTTCCATAAAAACTAGCTTCCCCAAGCTTAGACTTTTCCATAGCATTAGCAATAATGGTGTCCAAAGAATTCATACTAACAACATTGCTATTAGCATGCAAATAAAGTTCCATAGGTTTTTTAATTTTCTCTTCAAACACTTCATGTCCTAACTCAAGATAAATACTATAAAGCTGTCTAATTTTGTTGTTGTTTTCCATTAAGCCTAACTAGTGAAAACAAGAAACAAAAAGACAAAATTGCAAAATCTAAAGGAAATAACTTCGAGCACTCACACCGGAGGATGTGAGTACCTTTTACCTTACCTCCCCGGCAACGGCGCCAGAAAATAGGCGTTTGCCGTGAGAGGTTCTTCTTCTTCTTTAATCCTCCGGTGTGAATACCTTTTACCTTTCCTCCTCGGCAACAACGCCAGAAAATAGGCATTTGCCATGGGAGGTTCTTCTTCTTTAATCCTCCGGTGTGAATACCTTTTACCTTACCTCACCGGTAATGGCGCCAGAAAATAGCTTGATGTCTACGCACTTCTATTCTTGTAGACAGTTGTTGGGCCTCCAAGTACGGAGGTTTGTAGAACAGCAGCAAGTTTTCCCTTAAGTGGATCACCCAAGGTTTATTGAACTCAGGGAGGAAGTGGTCAAAGGTATCCCCTCTCAAGCAACCCTACAATCAAGATTCAAGAAGTCTCTTGTGCCCCCAATACACCCACTACACTTGTTAGGTGTATGGGTGCACTAGTTTGGCAAAGAGATAGTGAAATACAAGTGGTATGGATATAAGACAACGGTGATAGAAAATAGCTTGATGGCGTGGAAGAGACTAAAGCAAAACTGAAATAAAGATGGCAGCAAGCAAACATGTAACCGATCTAATTGCAAATGGTGTATCAATGCTTAGAAACAAGGCATAGGGATCATACTTTCACTAGTGAACACTCTCATATAAATATATTCTTCTTTATGATACTACGCTGAACTACTCTCTGGTTGGACACTCTAATCGTTGGTAGGGCTATAACAGCACACCTCAAAGTTCATATTTCCCATCTAGATAACCCGACACTGTCACCTTGAGTACTATATGAGTCCAACAAACACCACAATTTCATAAAGACATCCAACTCCAAATATAACTCATAACAAGTATTTGTAATCTCTAGCCTAAGTGCCACCATGGTGTGCAGGCTATCACTTTCACAAACATAGGGAGAGCAGAGATCTATTAAAGCACTTGAGTAGCAAGGTAGATCTATAGATTACAATCTCATGATCACAATATGATCACGCATAGAGAGAGAGAGATGAACACATAGCTACCGGTAGAACACTTAGCCTCGAGAGAGAACTACTCCCTCCTCATCATGGGAATTAGCAATGGTGATGGATATGGCGGTGGAGATCGATGGAGATGGCTCCGGGGGCACTTCCCCGTCCTGGCAGGGTGTCGGAACAGAGACTTTCTGTCCCCCATATCTCCCCTTCGGTGGCTGCGGCGCTGCTAAACTTTTCGTCGATTCTGGTTGACAATCTAGGGTTTTGGTATCGGGAGGCTCTTATAGGAGAAGGAGGCAAGGTCGGTGGCCGGCCAGGGGGACCACACCACATAGTGGCACGGCTAGGGCTAGCCCGTACCACCACATGGTGTGGCCGCCCTGTGGCCCCTCTCCGTCTCGTCTTCTGCTCTATGAGTCTTCCGGTAAAATATCAACTTTGGCTTTTGTCCGGTCCAATTTCGAGAATATTGATTTTCTGACTTTCCTGGAACCAAAAACAGCAGAAAACTGACAACTGGCACTGTGGCATCTTGTTAATAGGTTAGTCCAAGAAATCATATGAAAAGTACTCCAAAGTTGGAACAAAACTTAAGAAAGTAGGCTAAACCAAGCATGGAACATTAAAAATTATAGATACATTTGCAATGTATCAATCACCGCACCCACTTGAGTGTGTGTGGCCATGTGGATAGTGTGGTTTCTAAAAAACACATGCAATGACACTCCATAAGTCAAACCATGGTCAGAAATCCCTAGAACATGCTAGAATGCAACATTGGAATGCAATGGAGCACCAGCGTTACAAAGGTTGCATCACCGCAACCACTTGAGTGTGTGTGGCCATGTGGATCAGTGTGGTTTGGAAAAGAACACATGCAATGACACTTCATGTGTCAAACCATGGTCAGATAGCCCTAGAACATGCTAGAATTCAACATTGGAATGCAATGGAGCACTAGTGTGACAGAGGTTGCATCACCACACCCACTTGAGTGTGTGTGGCCATGTAGATCATTGTGGTTTTGAAAAGAACACATGCAGTGACACTCCATGTGTCAAACCATAGTAGAAATCCCTAGAACATGCTGAAATGCCATGGAGCACCGGTGTGAAAGAGGTTGTATGACCACACCCACTTGAGTGTGTGTCCCCATGTGGATTAGTGTAGTTTGTAAAAGAAGACATGCAATGACATTTCATGTGTCAAACCATGGTTAGAAAGCCCTAGAACATGCTGCAATGCAACCTTGGGATGCAATGGAGCACCAGTTTGAAAGATGTTGCATCACGACACCCACTTGAGGGTGTGTGGCCATGTGGATTAGTGTGGTTAGGAAAATAACACATGCAATGACACTCCAAGTGTGAAACCATGGTTAGAAAGGCTGAAAACATGCTAGAATGCGACATTGGAATGCAATGGAGTACCAGTGTGATAGAGGTTATATCATCACACCCACTAGTATGTGTGGTCATGTGGATCATTTTGGTTTGGAAAAGATCACATGCAATGACACTCCATGTGTCAAATCATGGTAGAAAGCCCTAGACCATGCTGGAATGAAACATTGGAATGCAATGGAGCACCAGTGTGACAGAGGTTGCATCACCACACCCACTTGAGTGTGTGTGGCCATGTGGATCAATGTGGTTTGGAAAAGAACACATGCAATGAAATACCGTGTGTCAAACCATTGTCATAAAGCCCTAGAACATGTTGGAGTTCCACATTGGAATGCAATGGAGCACCAGTGTGACAAAGGTTTCATCACCACACCAACTTGAGTTTGTGTGGCCATGTAGATCATTGTGGTTTGGAAAATAACACATGCAATGACACTCCATGTGTCAAACCATGGTCAGAGAGCCATAGCACATGGTGGAATACCACATTGGAATGCAAAGGAGCACCAGTGTGATAGAAAGACTTAGGACATGCTAGAATGCAACATTGGAATGCAATGGATCACCAGCATGGCACAAGTTGCATGACCACACCCACCTGAGTGTGTGTGGCCATGTAGATCATTGTGGTTTGGAAAAGAACACATGCAATGACACTCCATGTGTCAAACCATGGTCAGAAAGCCCAAGGACATGCTGGAATGCAACATTGAAATGCAATGGAGCCCCAGTATGGTAGAGGTTGCATCACCACACCCACTTGAGTGTGTGCGGCCATGTGGATCATTGTGGTTTGGAAAATAACACATGCAATGACACTCCATGTGCCAAACCATGGTAAAAAGCCCTAGAACATGTTGGAATGCAACATTGGAATGCAATGGAGCACCGGCGTGATAGAGGTTACATCACTACACCAACTTGAGTGTATGTGTTCATGTGTATCATTGTAGTTTGAAAATGAAAACATGCAATTATACTCCATGTGTCAAACCATGGTAAGAAAGCCCAAGAACAAGCTAGAATGCAACATTTGAATGCAATGGAGCACCAGTTCAAAGATGTTGCGTCACCACACCCACTTGAGTGTGTGTGGCCATGCGGATCAGCGTGGTTTGGAAAAAACAAATGCAATGACACTTCATGTGTCAAACCATGGTCAGAAAGCCCTAGAACATGATGGAATGCAACTATGGATTGTAATGGAGAACCAGCATGACAGAGGTTGCACCACCACACCCATTTGAGTGTGTGTGGCCTTGTGGATTATTCTGGTTTGGAAAAGAACACATGCAATGGTACTCCTTGTGTTAAACGATGGTAAGAAAGCCCTAGAACATGATGGAATGCAACATTGGAATGCAATGAAGCACCATTTTGAAAGATGTTTCATCACCACAGCCACTTGAGTATGTGTTGTGGGCTCCCCGGATTATTCATCCGAGAAATCCCTGTTATGGATACATCCACGTTCCCATGATCAGTGAGCCATGGAACATAACCGACATGTACCATTACAATATCCGAAACATAACGAGTTACATGACTTACATAAATGCCATTATGGCTACATCAGCATTAGCAGCTGATCATCGCCAAGCGCAGAGCCCAATCGTTCCTCAACCTACATGCAACTGACTGGGAAGACGGCCTAGCTCGATGGATGTCACCGAAAATCTTTCGAAGTCGGCAACACTGAAAGTCTGGCCAAGTAAATAGCCATGGACCAAGTAGTGAGTACTTTTGAATGTACTCGCAAATCCACAAAGATAAAACAAAGGAAATGCAATTCTGACTGTGGCGAGATAGCTCGATCTGGGGTTGCTTTTGGAAAAGCCTAAACTAACCTTGAAGTTATAGCATCTCCATATCTTTGTTGAAAAAGAGTTTTGAAAACATGCTTCTATTTTATAAATCAAGACATCTCCATATCTTTGTTGAAAAAGAGTTTTTGCAAACAGTTTTGTAGTAAAAACCCTTTTTGAACCCTTTTTAGACCCCTCGGGTCAAAACAAACCTTTCGAACTCGGGTTCCCCCGGAACCTTCGTCCTCATCGTACTTGTTTCCCAAATAAGCACAGTTTGGGTACTCCTAGCCAACACCTTTACAACTGTCCTTGACCGTGGACACGGCTATTCGAATAGGTTATACTCTGCAGAGTTTGCGCACTTTCCCCACAAGAATCAATACATCCGCCGGGATACAACCACGACCCCCTACTACTATAGATGGGGGTCCGGATAATCAAACCTAACATTTCGCTTGTCAACCCTAGCAAAGCCATGCTTTTCCTTTTGGGTTTGTTCTGCCCGGCAACGAGTATGTGGCTCCTAGCCATAGTCCTTCCTTCCGTACATGTGCATACCCAAGCCGCAACTTGGCGTATACCTTAAATTTGGTGGCTCCACTTCCATCCATACTACCTAAGTCATACCATCCACGGGAGACCCAATTGTTGCACCAGACTCCTGTTAGTTCAGGCTCACTCTTGCCGAAGCAAGCGACAAGCTTCAGATCCTTGATCTGGTGGCGCCCGCCCGGAATTCCAGGGATCTCTCCCTATAAGCATGGTAGAAGTTGGCTCGGCTAATGCGTACAAACTACGAGTTAAGCCCCAGCACCTGGGGTAATGTGGTTGTGCGGATAAAAATTGTTCCAGTAAAGGCGTAGAACATCCCATCACCTTCTCATTTCTCCTCATCACCATTTCTTTTGTTAAAACCTCCACTGGGAATGATGCCTCTTCCCAGGGTTTTACAAAGCCGTTTTGAAACCTTTGTAGTGGGGGAAAATCCCAAAACAATTTATTTTCTCAAAACCGGGGTTTCCAAGGAGGTAGAATGCTAACCATCGTACTCTCAGTCTAAAGGGGATAAAATGATAGGTTCATCGGGGTGGTGCCTCGAAGGGCACGAAATCATAACTTGGAGGAGCAGAGTTATTATCGTAGTATTTATAAAACAAGACATGCAGGTAGATAATGCAATTTATAAAGAGGATACAAAATAGGTAAAAGAGAGTAGGACATATATCAGAGTTCGGGAAATGGTGGCTTGCCTATGGTCAGCAATGAGTCCCTGGACTTTCTTCAGATTACCTAGAATACCCAATAAAAGAATAATAAGAAAATCCCTTCCTTCTATCGTCGTCGGCGGGTACCCATGCAAGCAGACAAGTCCATAATCAAAACAAAGCATACAAACAGTCAAACCATACAGCAACAAACATAAGGATTACTACTGAACGTGGGAGGTTGTGGAGAAGTTGGGTATTGGTGGTGGAATTTACTAAATTGTCACTGAGGTGCTTTCTCTTAGAAGATAGTTGTCAAAGCTAGAGACAAGGCATTTGGATTAGGGTTCTGAGGTCACTAGGCTACCAAAGGGTTAACCATGCTATCCTCAGATAGGTCTTGACAAGAAAAAACCATCACAAGTGGTTTAACTTGAATATCAATTTTCTAGAATTAGTTAGGCTTTTTATAGTGGATTAAACTCTAGTTTGAGGAAATAATGCACCAGAAAAGTTCTGGAGCACCAAAAATTATTTCCTTGGATGGTTTGGTAGTACTTTGTGTACTGAACCGCCTAGAGTTGGAATCAAGTCAAAGGAATTACCAGAATGCCCTCAGGAAATTCCCCAAGGCAGTTATGTACAATTCTTCTCCTTTTTACCAGATTAAAACTACATGATCTATTGAGTTGGTTCCAAGGGCATGTGATAGGCATGTCCAATACCTTTTTTTCGGAATTGGATTTACCCTTGTTGGAGTTGCCAAACTCCTTGAGTGATTTATTTAGTGAAAATACCTTTTACATGAGTATTTAAATAACTAAAAATCTACCAGAGCTCAATAAATTTTGATCTCCTGGGGTTTGGTAGGTATTGATAAAATGAGGTACTGGGAGGTGGAATCAGGTCCATACCACAATTGGTTACACATGGGGAATTTAGCTAAGACAGAAAGTTGCTAGTTTTGCTATTTTTGTTAAAGGCCACATACTATTCAACTTGACCTAAGACTTGTGCTGGATGATAGGTAGTTCAAATACCTTCCAGTAGGTCTTTGGTTCATCTCAAATGGAGATGTGAAACACTCTGTGGAAATTAATTAGTGCAAGGTATACTTGTCAGCAGAATAAATACCAATAATTAAAGAAAATTATTTTGGACATGGGGTTGCCTCTACATGTTTGAGAAAACATCAGATAACCACCAGAAATTTAGATCTAGGCATTTGGTTGTTTACCAATTTAATTGGATTTAAACTAGGGGATCAATCTCTGGATCTGGACAGAAAAGAATAAAAGAAAAGTTCTACGGTCTGGGTTCTAGGGCTACTGGGCCGCATAGAGGCAGGCCAGCCCAAGGCGGGGCAACGCGACGCGCGGGAGCCAGCGCTTGAACTGACAAGCGGGGCCCAGCGGTCAGCGGGGGAAGGCACCGAAGCGGTACCGGCTAGATCTGGCCGTCTGTTCAAGTGGCGATGGATCGCCCAGGGTCGTCGTCTACGCGAAACAGAAGAGCGGGTGGCGAAAACCTAGGGCAGCGCCGGCGAGGGCAGGGTGCTCACCAGAGAGCTCGGGGAAGGTCGGGGATGGTGCAAGGGCCTACGACGGTGAGTAGATCAGTGGGTGGCACGATGGCAGAGGCTCACGGGAAGCAGCTTGCACGACGGTGGCCGAGAGTGACCTCGTCGGAGCTAAACGGCGACGTCGGAGGAGAGGGTCCTGGGCAAAAAGAAGAGCACCATCAGGTAGAGGAGGAGGAGGGGATCTCGTGGGCTGACATGCAGAGAGAATGGAGTAGGGAGGAGAGAGTCTTGATCGATTTTGAGAGGAGGCCAAGGCTCTCCTCTTCTTCTTTCTCCGGACAACATAGAGCAGGGGAGAGGGTGTGGGGCTCGGGGGAGGTAAGTGAGGTGGAGCGGGGGCAAATGGGGGCAGGGGAGAGCTGGAGGAAGGGCTGCTGGCCTTTATACCAAGAGGGAGGAATAGATGGGGTAAATTACCATCTTGGACAAGGGGGAGGGTAATGCTGGCCAGGGGTTGGTCCAGGGCGAGGGGTAGTGTGGGTATTTGGTCGTGCAGGGGCAGAGTGGGGAGCTGTGGTGATTTCTTGTGGCAAATCCTTGTAAGATCTTTGTTGTATCTCTCTCTCACTACTAGCACAAGGGAAAAAGGGGATTTGTTGGGATGGAGCTACTGTGGGGGTCGACCAAGGATGTGTCCTGGTGCTGAGGATGAGCTTTGATCAAGCCTTGA
This sequence comes from Avena eriantha, assembly GCA_910589775.1. Lineage (NCBI taxonomy): Eukaryota > Viridiplantae > Streptophyta > Magnoliopsida > Poales > Poaceae > Avena > Avena eriantha. The sequence continues at coordinate 197,476,517 of OU342740.1, read as the reverse complement.
TGGAATTTGGAAATGGTTGGAGTGGTGGTTTGCTTAATTGACAAATATTCATCTAGTAGATGGTTGTGAAGGAGATCCAAATATTTGCATTGGACCAGAGGTTAAAATGGTACTAGTGAGTAGAGGAGGTCAAGGTAGACTCCGAGGATTTATTTGGGATTTTTCAGAGGAGTTTTAGTCCACTTAAATCCATTTGCTCAAAAAGGACAGAAGTGGTTTCTAGAAGATCACTTGTTAAATTTGCATTGGACAAGGGGTTATTTTGATGTGGAAGGGTCCCAAATGTGAATACACACTTATGGGAATTTTCCCACGATTTATTGGCGATTAAAAGTATTTAAAACAATTATTATTCCAAATGAGCCATTTAAGAAAATGGGAAAAAAGAAATAATAAAGCTTCTCAAAGATATTTATTTCTGAGATGGAAAGATAAGATATGATTTTTTGGATTCAAATGAGCCAAGAGTTGGGGAAGTGGTTTGGTAAAAACAAAACTTTCCTATATGGAGGGAGTTTTGGAGAATTTTGACTATTTAAGGAATTAAATAATTATTATGGATAATATTTTGTAAATCTTGGTGATCAATATGGAGGGTGTATACAAGGGGTAGAAAGTTTTTGCAACCTTGTGGAATGAAATTTCCAACTTGAGAAGGATGGAAAACAATGAGTTGATGTTCTAGGGTGATGTTATTTTTATACCACCAAAACATGCTTGCATCTTGGAGCTCAGAGCTCACCTTGGTGTAAGGGATAGATGGATGGGTAGACAAGGTCATATAGATATGCATGGCAGAAAGAGTTTGAATTAACTACATTTGAGGTGATCTAGAAATGATGGCAAACTTTGTTGAAATTAAGGCTGCCATGCAGAAAGTGTCATGAAGCCTTCTAAACCAAGTGGGTTTAATAAGCTCAATGGTCCACTTGGAACAAGTGAGGTAGGTTTTGATAGTCATCAATGACTAGAACACAACCCTGCAGAGAGTTGGTCCATAGGAGGTTGTACCTAAGTAGGCATGGTGACTAGTTTTGCAGGAAAATGTTATTTTCTTGTCTGCAAAACCATCATGGACCAGTGGGTTGAGGGAGGATCTATCCAGGGGACAATTTGGGCCTTGGTAGTCCTTAGGTTAATTAACAAGATGGTTCAAATTCATTTCCAAAAATTCACATGGTTTCAGAAAAGGAGGCATTCAAAAAGGTGATGCTGAAACTATTTCCAGACTTAGTCAAAATTGGCAGTCTTGGGGATTTTGACTAGAGTACGGGAGGGAATCTTCAGGGAGGAGTTGCAAGGTATTAGAGCATAAGCAAGGGGATGAGGTTGAAGTTCATATTGAGTAGAAGAGATCCATGCTTGGTGTTGGTCCCCATGGACTTGGAATCATCTAGAATGGAAGTCCTCATAATTGATCTGGTTAAGGGTTTTAGATGATCATCTAATGGCTAGGGATCATATCTGGGTTTGCATTCTTTCTTAGGGGTTGATGATTGGGAAACATCTTGATCCTGGTGATGAGCTCCTAGAGTGGCTCATACTACTTCCTAAGCAAACAAGTCAAACAGAAGATGTAAGCAAGTCATCAAACAGCAGATCAAGGCAACTCATCTTATACTAAGCATAATCACTAATGAGGTTACCATCAAGCATAGCTTGGGGTCAGGTTGGGGCATTTTGAATAGGTTGAGTTTTGAATAAGACGAGGGTTCTTGGTATCTCTACCAAGAGTAGAATTCAAATGCTTGGAACAAGAGTTTTTGGGAAAACTAGAGGTAAGATTGGTTTAGTGATCTATCTTGAAAACATAAGGAGATTGTATTATAAATCTCTCCATAGTTTTGTTAATAGAAGCTACCAAAATAGTTTTGGTTACATAGGCATCTTGGCTCCTGTTTTGGAAATGCCAGAACGTTTGAGAATATGTAAAGTAAGCCAAGATAGTTTTGATAAATAGCTTTTGTCAACTGAGGTTGAGTTAGGGAGTGTCCTAAGATAGACTTTCATAAGCACAAGTGCAAACAAACACAAGAAAGCACTGTACCAAGAACAAGAAAAAGTTTTTGTTCCCCCTGATTTTTGCATTCAAGACAACTAATCAGGGTTGCTGAAATTGGGATGTTAAATGTGTGGCCATGTGCATCAGTGTGGTTTGGAAAAGAAGACATGCAATGACATTTAATGTGTCAAACCATGGTTAGAAAGCCCTAGAACATGCTGCAATGCAACATTGGAATGTAATGGAGCACCAATTTGAAAGATGTTGCATCACCCCACCCACTTGAGTGTGTGTGGCCATGTGGATCACTATGGTCTGGAGAAGAACACATGCAATGACACTCCATGTGCCAAACCATGGTCAGAAAGCCCTAGAAAATGCTAGAATGCAACATTGGAATGCAATGGAGCACTAGTGTGACAAAGGTTGCATCACCACACCCACTTGAGTGTGCGTAGCCATGTGGATCAGTGTGGTTTGGAAAAGAAGACATGCAATGGCACTTCATGTGTCAAACCATGGTCAGAAAGCCCTAAAACATGCTGCAATGCAACATTGGAATGCAATCTAGCACCTGTGCGACAGAGGTTGCATCACCACACCCACTTGAGTGTGTGTGGCCATGTATATCATTGTGGTTTGGAAAAGAACACATGCAATGACGCTCCATGTGTCAAACCATAGTACAAAGCCCTAGAACATACTGGAATGCAATGGAGCACCAATGTGACAGAGGTTGTATCACCACACCCACTTGAGTGTGTGCCCATGTGGATCAGTGTAGTTTGGAAAAGAACACATGCAATGACATTTCATGTGTCAAACCATGGTTAGAAAGCCCTAGAACATGCTGCAATGCAACCTTTGAATACAATGGAACACCTGTTTGAAACATGTTGCATCACCACACCCACTTGAGTGTGTGTGGCCATGTGGATTAGTGTGGTTAGGAAAAGAACACATGAAATGACACTCCATGTGTGAAACCATGGTCAGAAAGCCTGAAAACATGCTAGAATGCAACATTGGAATGTAATCTAGCACCCGTATGATAGAGGTTGCATCACCATACCCACTTGAGTGTGTGTGGCCATGTGGATCATTGTGGTTTGGAAAAGAACACATGTAACACTCCATGTGTCAAACCATGGTAGAAAGCCCTAGAACATGTTGGAATGAAACATTGGAATGCAATGGAGCACTAGTGTGACAGAGGTTGCATCACCATACCCACTCGAGTGTGTGTGGCCATGTCACTACAATAGGAATCCCCCTTCAGCAACAGATCGATGTGCTGCCATATGACTATATAAGCGTTGTTAGGGCCTATACCAACCGATCTAAAATGCGTTGGCATTAGTGGCGTTGCAAGGGTCTACAACAACGCATGTGCATTTTTTGGTAAACTATGTCAATAAACGTTGTTAATATAACAACGTATATAGTAAGAGGCTAAAAACATAACACATGCGTTGGTGGTTACCATGCATGAATGGGATTTCATGGATATAATTATCATCGAATCCCTTATAAGTATTGTTATGTGTCATGAGAAATTAATGGCTTTTAGATATTGACAACAAAGATTATTTGGGTACTACCAGTAGTGCAGATGAGCTGCTATATAGTGAATAGAAATATATAATATATTAAATCAATTTGTTGTATTACAAAAACATGATCCGAAGAATATATTTATTCTTGCAAACATTGACAATGAGAATAACATTCTAAGACATATTGGAAGACTATCTAGTAGTAGAAAGATCCTCATCCTTGCATCAACATCTCCGCCAGGCATCGTTCGTTTATCTTGGCAGTCTACAACCACAAAAAGATATATCTCAATAACGAACAATTAGAAAGAAAAATCAAGGTAATATATAAGTTAGAAAATTTCATGTGGGAGAACCATACAAAGTTCAAAATAAATCTTCCTTTTTACAGCTAATTGAATTTGCTAAGTATAGCATCAACACACACAACCAAGAATTCATTTCCAGGTGCTACTTAGTGTCCTCAGTTTTAAATTCAAGATTTCTTAGCATGGAAAACATTCTTGTTTAGAATTTTCAAGGTAATTACAAAATAATATAGTTCCAATCTATTACATACTTTATCTATAGCAGAACATTTGTCTCATGGTTGCATGTCCATAAGAGGGAGAACGTTTTCCTTGCCTTGTTGTGAAGGGCAAGAGATGAGTATTTTCTATAAAATACAAACAAAAAAATTTCATTTACAAGCTATCTTTTCATTATTTTTAAGAACTAGTCCTGGCTCATGTACATGTCCAGTCTTGTCTACTCCTGGTATTGTATTCAAGAAATTTCATTTACAAACTATCTTTCCATTACTGGTGTTTCCAGATTTTGTTTCTTATGCGCTACAAGTCTCTTCAAATCATCCAAATATATGAATATTGTAAGTGATAAAAGAGGGAAAAAATGCAGAAGTTAGTATCACTTACGTAGTTATCGGCGTACAATGAAATCGCACAAATCGTCGAAGTATTTTTCAGTTCTGTGCCAGCTATATGTCCCCCGATCTTTCCAGGAGCTGAATACAACTGACATACAAAGCCACAAGAATAATTTATACTCTCAAATAATTAGCCCAACAAAGTAATTACATAAATTTCTTCTAGCTGCAATGCATTGTCAAGTGCTAGGAACTAATACGTATGCAATTTTGGTAGAATCAAACTTGATGAAAATATTTTACAAGAAAAATAATAATTAAGATTACCAAAATCATAGGATCGTAAGTCTTACCATCATCTTGTACATACAGATTTAGAGGATGATTTATCCAAGAAACAGGAGCAATGCACACACCGGATATTCACACTTCTAACAAATATAAATAGATCTGATCCACGTAGAAGTTCATACACCGTACGTACAAGATGAAAAGAGAGTACCAAGTTGCCAAGTAACAGAAGCAATAATATGCACAGCTGAACCACACATACACAGAAAATTTGAACACAGATAAAATATTTAGACAGTAAGTTTCAGAAGGCAAAGAGCACTAATCATTGCAGCGACATGACCGGTGGAGTTTTTTGGGGCTGCCGAAAGAGGGGCAGCAATTGAGGAGCGACCAGCATCACAAGAATCCAAAAGAACCAGACAACACTTGAACCACCGAACCGAATCCCTAAAAAAATTAAGAACGGATGAAGCGAGCATACCAATAGAGGATTTAGAGATCTTGATAGATGAAGAGTTTACCATAAGTCGAACGAGATCAGGATGGCGTATTGATATTCTTTCTTTGGCCGAAACATGCTAGACGAAGCCATCATCTTACGATCATGTTGACGGCAGGGGCGAAATTGCAGCCATAGTGGCGCGAGCGCTCATGCTAATTAACGCGGTGGCGGTGGGGGCGGCATGATTTTTTTAACAGGAGGCGAACCATCCTGGAGGTGGAGTGATATTTGAGGCATCATCAGATGCAACAAACCAATCCCTAGAAAATGAAGAACAGGTGAAGCGAGCATACCAATTTAGAGGAAATTTAGAGATCTCGATGATCAGCCGAAGAAATTACCAGATCCAATGAGATTACCATGGCAATATTGATATTTGTTCTTGGGCTGAACCATCATAATCAGGATTCTGTCAACATCAGTGGGGAATCAGCAGACGAAGTACATAGAGGGTCGGTGCTAATCAAACTGGCGAAGGTGGAGGTTGTATTGTTGTATCTTTGGATGCCAGGTGCCGGGAGGGGAGCAATATCTGAGGGAATGTATTTTTCCCCAAACACGATTTAGATGCGGGAGGTTAACAACCATGTCTTATCTGCTGAACTCAGTGTGAAGGGGTGGGGAGTTGGATCAGATGCAACATATTTTTGGTACTGTTGGGAGTCGATGCATTGCTATACCGGGGTGTCTGTTGTAGTGTGAGGATCAGTGTGGTCTGGAAAACAACACATGCAATGACACTCCATGTGTCAAGCCATGGTCAGAAAGCCCTAAAACATGCTAAAATTCCACATCGGAGTGCAATGGAGACCAGTGTGACAGAGGTTTCATCACCACACTCACTTGAGTGTGTGTGACCATTTGGATCATTGTGGTTTGGAAAAGAACACATGCAATGACAGTCCATGTGTCAAACTATGGTAGAAAGGCCTAGAACATGCTGGAATGTAACATTGGAATGCAATGGAGCACCAGCATGGCACAGGCTGCATCACCACACCCACTTGTGTGTATGTGTGTGTGGCTATGTGGATCATTGTTGTTTAGAAAAAAACACATGCAATGATACTCCATGTGTCAAACCATGGTAAGAAAGCCCTAGAACATGCTGGAATGCAACATTGGAATGCAATGAAGAACTAGTTTGAAAGATGCTGCATCACCACACCCACTTGAAGGTGTGTGCCATGTGGATCGGTGTGGTTTGGAAAAGAAAACATGCAATAACACTTCATGTGTCAAACCATGGTCATAAAGCCTAAAAACATAGAGGAATCCAACTGCCACTGGTAATAGAGCACTAGTGTGACATAAGTTAGACCATTACACCCACTTGAGTGTGTGTGGTCATGTGGGTGGTTTGGAAAACAACACATGCAACGACACTCCATGTTTCAAACCATGGTAAAAAAAGCCAAAAACCTAGAGGAATGCAACTGCCACATGTAATGGAGCACCAGTGTGACATAAGTTGCACCTAGTCATGTGGATAAAGGTGATTTGGAAAAGAACACATGCAATGACACTCCATGTGTGAAGACATGGCCAGAAAGCCCAAAAACACAGAGGAATGCAACTGCCACATGTAATGCAGCACCAATGTGACATAAGTTGCACCACCACAGGCACTTGTGCGTGTGTCGACACGTGGATCTAGGTGGTTTGGGAAAGAACACACGCAATGACACTCCATGTGTCAAACTATGGTCATAAAGCCCAAAAAACACACAGGAATGCAACTACCACATGTAATGGAGAACCGGTGTGACATAAGTTGCACCACCACACCCACTTGAGTGTGTGTGGTTATATGGATCAAGGTGGTTTGGAAACGAAAACATGCAATGACACTCCATGTGTCAAACCATGGTCAGAAAAACCCAAAGAACAGAGGAATGCAACTGCCACATGTAATGAAGCACCAATGTGACATAAGTTGCGCCACCACACCCTCTTGAGTGTTTGTGGTCATGAGGATCAATTTGGTTCAGAAAATAACACATGGAATGACACTCCATGTGTCAGACCATGGTCATAAAGACCCAAAACAGAGAAGAGTGCAACTGTTACATGTAATGGAGAACCAGTGTGACATAAGTTGCACCACCACACTAACTTGAGTGTGTGTGGTCATATGGATCAAGGTGGTTTGGAAAACAAGGCATGCAATGACACTCCATGTTTGAAACCATGGTTGGAAATCCCAAAATCACAGCAGAATGCAACCGCCACATGTAATGGAGCACCAATGTGACATAATTTGCATCACCATGCCCACTTGAGTGTGTGTGGTCATGTGGATCAAGGTGGTTTGGAAATGAACACATGCAATGACACTCCATGTGTCAAACCATGTTCAGAAAGCCTAGAAACACAAAGGAATGCAACTACCACATGTAATGGAGCACCATTGTGACATAAGTTGCACCACCACACCCACTTGAGTGTGTGTCATGTGGATCAAGGTGGTTTGGAAAAAACACATGCAATCACACTCCATGTGTCAAACCATGGTCAGAAATCCCAAAACACAGAGGAATGCAACTGTCACATGTAAGGGAGCACTAGTGTGACATAAGTGGCCCAACCACATCCACTTGAGTGTTTGTGGTCATGTGGATCAAGGTGGTTTGGAAAAGAACACATGCAATGACACTACATGTGTGAAACCATGGTCAAAAAGCCCAAAAACACAAAGGAATGTAACTGCCACATGTATTGGAGCACCAGTGTGACATAACTTACACCACCACACCCACTTGAGTATGTGTGGTCATGTGGATCAAGGTGGTTTGGAAAATAACACATGCAATGACACTCCATGTGTCAAACCATGGTCAAAAAGCCAAAAACACAGAGGAATTCAACTGCCACATGTAATGGAGCAACAATGTGACATAAGTTGCACCTAGTCATGTGGATCAAGGTGTTTTGGAAAAGAACACATGCAATGACACTCCATGTGTGAAGACATGGCCAAAAAGCCAAAAAACATAGAGGACTACAACTGCCACATGTAATGGAGCACCAGTGTGACATAAGTTGCACCACCACACCCACATGCACGTGTGTGGACATGTGGATCAAGGTGGTTTGCGAAAGAACACATGCAATGACACTCCATGTGTCAAACAATGGTCATAAAGCCCCAAAACACAAAGGAATGGAACTGCCACATGGAATGGAGCACTAGTGTGACATAAGTTGCACCACCACACCAACTTGACTGTGTGCGGTCATGTGAATCAAGGTGGTTTGAAAAAAACACATGCAATGACCCTCCATTTGTCAAACCATGTTCAGAAAGCCTAGAAACACAGAGGAATGCAACTTGCACCTATAATTGAGCACCACTGTGACATAAGTTTCACCACCACACCCACTTGAGTGTGTGTGGTCATGTGGATCACAGTGGTTTGGAAAAAACACATGCAATGACACTCCATGTGTCAAACCATGGTTAGAAAGCCCAAAAACACAGACTAATGTAACTGCCACATGTAATGGAGAACCAGTGTGACATAAGTTGCCCAACCACACCCACTTGAGTGTGTGTGGTCATGTGGAACAATGTGGTTTGGAAAAGAATACATGCAATGATACTCCATGTGTGAAACAATGGTCAGAAAGCACCAAAAGACAAAGGAATGCAACTGCCACATGTAATGGAGCACCAGTGTGACATAAGTTGCACCGCCACACCCACTTGAGTGTGTGTGTGGTCATGTGTATCAAGGTGCTTTGGAAAAGAACACATACAATGACACTCCATGTGTCAAACCATGGTCAAATCTCCAAAAACAAAGAGGAATTCAACTATCACATGTAATGGAGCAATAGTGTGGCATAAGTTGCACCTAGTCATGTGGATCAAGGTGGTTTGGAAAAGAACACACGCAATGACACTCCATGTGTGAAGACATGGCCTGGACGCAAAAAAACACATAGGAATGCAACTACCACATGTAATGGAGCACCAATGTAACATAAGTTGCACCACCACACCCACTTGCACGTGTGTGGACATGTGGATCAAGGTGGTTTGGGAAAGGACACATGCAACGACACTCCATGTGTCAAACAATGTCATAAAGCTCCAAAACACAAAGAAATGCAACTGCCACATGTAATGGAGCACTAGTGTGACATAAGTTGCACCACCACACCCACTTAACTATGTGTGGTCATGTGAATCAAGGCGGTTTGAAATAGAAGACATGCAATGACACTCCATGTGTCAAACCATGGTCAGGAAGACCCAAAACAAAGAGCAATGCTACTGCCACATGTAATGGAGCACCACTATGACATAAGTTGCACCACCACACCCACTTGAGTGTGGGTGGTCATGTGGATCAAGGTGGCTTGGAAAAAAAGACATGCTATGACACTCCATGTGTCAAACCATGGTCAAAAAGCCCAAAAAACACAGCAGAATGGAACTGCCACATGTAATGGAGCACTAATGTGACATAAGTGGCACCACCATGCTCACTTGAGTGTGTGTGGTCATCTGGATCAAGGTGGTTTGGAAAGAAATACATGCAATGACACTCCATGGCTGAAATCATTGTCAGAAAGCCTAAAAACACAGAGGAATGCAACTGCCACATGTAATAGAGCACCAATGACGAGGGGTTAACTCATCAATGCCCATCGTTGATGGAATTAGGTTCGAGTAAGTGGGGAGCACTACAGGCATCGATCGACTAGCAAACAAGCACACATGTGACACGAGGTTTACCCAGGTTCAGGCCTTGTAGAGGACCCTACTCCTGCTTGTCTGCTCTTGGAAATATTGAGGAGTCGAAAGTTATAGGGGTGCGCAGATGCAATCTAGCGATGGTGTGGAAACTAGGGTTGCGGATATCCTCCTCACTGACCCCTCCCATCCTTTATATCGATAGGCTAGGTCTTGGGATAGCAGGCCGAGTCGGTTACATATTAGGGTTTCCCCTTTAAACTTCTATCTTTTATTTTGCCGTGTTCTGCAAGGAGTCGAAGTCTCCTAGGACACCCGAAGCACGATTGGACCTTAGCAACGTCGTGGGATTCTTCTAGGCTAGGCCGTATATGCTGATCACGAGTACCTGTAGGGTATGCCCATGTTAGTAGCCCCCGAGTGTCCGATTGAATCGCAGATTCGAGTGGAGACTATGAAGCCTTCGAGTGCATAGCCGAACATGCTTTTGGGTGCTTTAGTTTATGTCATAGGTATTTTTGAATACATGCCTGATTCATCCGATGGATCAGGATTAGTTAACTGCCTTAGGGAAAAACAACACAATCTACTCAAACTCGAGTCCCCGGACTCGAATTCGAAAAAGTGGTGGCGTAATTCGACTCATGCCACGAAGGTGTTACAGAATCAAATTCCAGAATATAAGTGTGAGCACTCGACGCGTCCATCAAGGCTTATTTCATCGTACCTACCGGCATGGATTATTTCTGGTAGAGCACAGTAGGTGCATTACTAGGCCTTTTCAGGTCTTATCTTCACGCTATGAGCATGGCATCTGAATTTTGTCATCACGGAGATGATTCGGGTGGCCTAGGAGACGTAGTCTTCTTGCAGGAAAATATGAGGCAGAGTTGCCAATTCTTTCGAATGTGGACGTAGTCAACACACATTTAGTAAAAAAGAAAATCATAGGGTGCACGGCCAGCGCTCCCTATGGGAATAGCCCCTGAGTGCCTATTCGAGTCATAGACTCTAGTAGGGACTATGAATGTTTTTGACTGTTGTTGTCTTTTGCTTCTTTCAGCCGAATATGCTTTTAGTGCTCCCTATGGGAGTAGCCCCCGAGTCCACAATCAAATTGTTGATTCGAGTGAGGGGTTTAAGTGCAATTAACTTGCCGAAATGTTTCTATGTCCATGTAGTTTTCGAGTGTGCGGCCAGCGCTCCTGTTAGGAGTAGCCCCCAAGTGCTTGATCGAGTCGCAGAGTCGAGTGAGGACTAGATTAGTCGAAAGATGCTCCTGCTGGAGTGGATGACGTCAGTGTTGACAAGGAGATGACATCGTTTACCCGTGTGAGCGATTTTGACGGGACTTGACGAAGGTGGGACTGCATTTCTAACTTTGAATTGACCAGGCGTGCGTAATCTTTGGTGTTAACTGCGTCTCCTTGATTCTCGCTCGTAATGGGAAGAGTGCGGCGACGGTTCACTGTTTGCATCGCCACGCATCCACCTTGATTTGCGCCACGTGTTTGGTTGGTGCTATTCTGGCCGTTGGATTGCATCTGTGCTGAGGTTACGTAGGGATCTTCATGCGGTAATTTTCCCCATAATTCATCTTCTACCTCGTGCACTGCCTCCATTGCTGCCCACTGCTATTCCATTGCTCGTGTCTCTATTGAAGCGCTGGACGACCTCAAAACCTTCCCGAGCTGCTTTCTGTGCTCCCACTACAAGGCAAAGATGAGGAAGAAGAAAGGCAGTTCCGCCGCTAGATCTCCAGCCGCCACTATTGAGGCTAAGAAGAAGGCTGCCGCCACTACGGGCTTCGGTACTGCTGATGCAGCTGCCAAGAAGAAGGGTGCCGGCATGCGCGTCACCAATGAATCGTGGTGACGGTCCGCCATAAAGGAGAGGGAGTTCTTCAATTGGTGCCAGGACGGCAGTCTTTCACCAATGAAGCTGATTGCCAAATGCCCGACGATGAGGTAATCCCCGACCCCCCTGCCAGATTTTGGGTGGTGTTTCTCGCATTTGTCATTCGTGGCCTCTCTCTCCCCCTCCACAAGTTTATATGAGGGTTACACTTGATGAGGACATCCCTATAATTACACCTACCCCAATTGCTAATGAAGATGTTCCAGTTGCAAAGAAGGATCAATCCAATGAAATAAGGATTGGACCAATTACAAGAGCTCGTGCTAAGCTACTAGAACAACAGGTGAACTTGTTTCTTAATGAACCTAGTGTTTTAATTAATGAGAATTTTATACTACCTAAGTCTTTGAATTATCGTATGATCAGGTACTTAGGAGAAGAAGGCATAGAACAGAGTGAGGAGCTGAAGGAACATGGCGTGTTGATCAATGAGGAATGCGCGAGGGAGGAGAGGGAGGAAGCGCAGGGACCTGTCCAAGACAAAGATGAACAAGAGGAGGAAGTTCTCTGCCGCGACAGAGAAAAGCCTCGTTTCTCTGCCACGGCAGGAAAACTAAGTACGACTCTGCCACGGCAGGCTGCCGCGACTGAGAGTCTGGTTGAAAGTCTGCCACGGCAGAAACATGTGGCCGAACCACTTTGTGGTCGGTTTGTATCTAGGTTGGGGTGCGACCCACTCGGTTTCCCCTTAGGCCGCCACCCTTGGACCCATAAATAGATGGGAGTGTCGTAGTTTAGGGTTTAGACCACGTTAAAATATTTTGGAGTTGTTTCTTTCATAGAACCTCTAGAATTACCCTGTGTTCGAATCTACCAACTATAATTGAGTGTGATCTGTTGTTCCATTGGGAATTAGTAGATTGCATACTACCGTTCGTGGTCACGGCTGCGTGCGCAAGAGCATGGTGTTGTGAATATCCTACAAGGTCCGAGAGCTGTTGCATTGGCATCAGGGATCGAGCGGGAGAGTTCATAGCTACAGGCTAGTTATCTATCATCCACCCTCACCATCGAAAAGTGCTTACTGAGAAGATCGGGCCACCCCATATCAACACTGCTTCTACGGGCTCCAGCTCCATCAGCTGACCCCCAATTCCTTTCTCCACATTGGTTGCTACATCACACTTTGTGAGAGTTGGCTCGGAATCGAGCCACACTTTGGTCTTTTCAAAAAGCTCTTCAAATTGAAGCAGCTGTCAGGCTCTGGGACGGTCTTGAACGATATAGGAGGCTGTGGGATCCATGTGGACCCTAATGTCCAATATTTCTCCATCAAGTTTAATGCATCCTTCCAAGGATGGAGGGAGAAATGGTTCTACATCCATGACCAGAAGGCTGACGATAAACTCTTCGGGCTTGCACCTTTTGATCCAATGGTAGAGTGCAAAATGGGGAGGTCGTAGAAGAACACGGTGATGCCCGGAGAAGACAAAGAAACTGAGGTTTTGTACAAGCGTGTCTGCGACCTTCAACTCACCCGAGGGAAGGAAGTGGGCGGTGTAGACCTCATTCACACCTAGATGCATCATCGAGTGCAGCCGCTGCAGGCTAGGGTGCATCCAATGTGCTGCTGGATAGGTGTTGAATACGTCACCCGCATCTCCCGAGAATATATTTCTTTGGGTGAAGTAGATAGGAGGTTTCGCATGCTGACCAAGTTCATAGCCAAGGAGAAACTCCCTGGTGACTCAGTCATGCCTCTATTCTATGCGAGTCGCCCTCTACCTGAGGTAGCTTTCTTGTTATCTCTTCTTGTTTTTTGATTGCCTACTAGGTTTTCCTTTATACTGACGCCGCCTCTTGTGCCAGGACTGGAAAGTGGCTACTGTTCTGCCTCCTCAACCGAAGGGAGTAATCCCTCACGAAGCGGAGGAGGAGGATGAGTTGGGATCCATCATCCCCATCGCTGAAGAGCAGGAAGCCCCCAAGTCTAGCGAGAACGGAACTCGCAAACACTCCCGAAGCGAGGATTCATACGCTTCTTCACTGGCGACATTGGACGGTACTTCGACTGATGAGCTGTAGGATCCAATCCCCATGGTGCCTATACATGTCGTGGATCCTCCTCCATAGAAGAAGCTAAGGACACCGTACTCTTTCGACCTCGATGACTTCAACTAGTAAGTTTTATACTTCTGATAGTTTGACCTTATGTCCTGAAATCTTTTTCTCTGAAGTTGTTTTGTATGTTTTTGTTGTAGCAAAACTGCATTGTCGTCGTCCGATGATTGTCGCTTCGTGAAGGAGACTGAGGTCACGGACTCCAAAGATAAGGATGTAGTAGAGCGGTCACACTCTCCCCAGGTGGCGGCAACCTCCGGTGCCAATTCTTCAAGTTCCCCTCACACGGGGGGCATCAGATGGTTGGCCGGATGTCTATGCAGAAGGAGACTTCGGAGTCCCTTGAGGAGCATGTAAATTTTCTTGACTGTGCTAGTAGAAATTAGGTTGATGCTGATGCATTCTCTCTTTGCAGCGTATCCTGAAAGAATCAGTTCGCCTTGCCGAACAGATTACATCCTTGGGCCGTTAGCATGCCTTGCTCGAGACCCAGCGTCGCGCATTCGAGGGTGAGCTTGTACTCTTTATCTTTGTACTGTTGATACAGAAAATCACCCATCTTAAGTCTTGCTATATCCTTTGTAGGTGAGAACAATGAGCTTCTCTATCGCATCAGTTACCTCGAGAAGGGTCTTGCCACAACGGATAAGAAACGCGACGAGGCACTCAAAGAATTTAAACACTCCGTTCAGGAGTCGAAGAAGCGCGAGGAGAACCTGCTTGCCGCTGCAGCTAACAGGGATAGTGTGTTTGTCGAACAACTTCTCTCTATTGCTAAGGCACTCTCAGGTATGATAATGCACCATTTTTGCTCTACATTTTCCTGTGTTTGGTTATGCTCGTCCGTGTCTTATGCAGACGTTGCTGGTGTGAGCTTTGACGCTCAAGCTCGGGCTCCCTGGGATGCTTTAGCTGGTGCTATAGCTGCAGTCGAAGATCGCAGCGTCTCCGTCAAGGATTCCCTTAAGAAGGCCAAAGGTACACTTGGGTGTCTTCGAGAGGAGATGTTCCTCAAGGCTGAGCTTATCGAAGATCTTGATGGCTTGGTGGAGTCCTTCGCTGGAGGCATGCCTATGGATTTCAAAAATGCATAGAGGGGGGTCGGAGATCCCATGGGACTTGCGATGGCGCAAGCCCATGGTGTTAATTGGAACCCTAGCACGGTCTCCACGGCGATGCCAATTACTGCAGATGGCAAGCAGGTAGTGTTTGCTCCCTTTGCCACTCGTTGTCATAAATATGGGCCTCGACTCATTTAGACACTCGCAAAGTACTCAGCGAAGCTGAGGCAGTTGAAGACAGCAAAAGCCACAACATCAGAGGATGTAACCGAAAAGGCCGCAACGTTGGAGGCTGTTACTGACTAGAGGAAGCCCTCGAGTGCCAATGCGTAGCTGTCCCTTTGTCGTCCTTTTGTAATATTCTAGCTTCTCCAGACTTCTTTTCACTTGCGTTGTGCTTGTGGGGGTGCCCCCTTTGAAACTTACTAAACTCGATGCATTTATTATTGGTGTTATTTTGAATGGTTAGTATTATCCGTCTGTTCCTCTGCTTGGATATGGTCCTTCGAGTGATCTGTCTGACAAACCTCCCACCGATGCACCTATGGTGCAACCACGTTCAAAGCTGGAGGAATTTTCGCTGTTGTCTCGATTGCGTGATCGCATAAAACACTTGGAGCGAGAGATGCCCATGATCCGTGGTAGCGCTGATGTGTGGAAGTCGAAGGCCAAAAAAGCCAGTGAACGTGAGAAATATCTTCTGGGCGAGTTGGCTCAACTGAATGAGAAATTGAAGTGTTAGTTTCTCTAGCTTCTTCTCTTTTTCTAGCCATTTGTGGCGGCGATTTGCCCTTATGCTTTTTACTGCTCGTTGCAGTTGTTAGTACTCGCCTTCTGTAGGAAGAGAGAGATCGAGTTGCTGTTCGGTTAAACTGCTTGACCCAGGAGCAGCTGGAAGCTAGCGGGATCACGCAGTCACGTTGGTGATGTTGCAGGATCATGTGTCGCAGGTGCTGCTTTATTTGAAGAAGGCGCAGTCGTGCTTGAACCACATCTTTCGGGCAATGTTCCCCTTGGACGTAGTTTCTTCAACCTTGTTAGCTTTATTGAAGAAGTTCCAGGATGCTAGCACAGTTTGCGAGTGCATGCGTCAGTAGTTAGTCATGGGTGCCAAGGCTGCACTGGCACTTGTGCGCCTGCATCGACCCGGTCTGGATTTGGTAGTTGTTGCTACGGGACCGCCATCCCCACCAGAGGGGATGGCATGGAACATGATACCCCATTATCGGGCGGTGGATCAGCCAGCTGAAGACATCGTCAAGTTATTCGAGGAGCGTGCCAACATTCTCATTTTACGCCAGTAGAGTATTTTTTGACCTGCACAGAGATGTATAGGTGTTGTAAAGTACGTATAAGTGAGTTGGGTGTTTTTGTTACCATTTTTATGTAAAGCTTGTTAGCTTGTGTATTTTTTGAGTAGCTTGTACTCTACAGTGCCTTTTCGTTAGCCTGATGCATACTTATCTCAGCACCTTGCCAAACTGTTAGGTGTATTGCAGATGGGTTGGGTTTACCAAGGGTTCGACTAATAGTACGTCAGCTACTCAGGTTACTGCGTTATTTGTGTAATGAGGTAGAAAGGGTGGTGTAGCGCCCGAGCGATGTAATTGCAATTATAAACAGAAACACAAGGTTGGAGGCACTTAGCTTTATTTATTCGTAGAATATCTAAAGATACAATGTGTGGCTGAGTAGCCTTATTTGTAAAGTAAAAACATCTAAGGGTAGATACGATACAGCTGCGCGATGTTCCAGGGGTTGGAGTATGCAAACTCCACTTTCTACGTATTTAAGGCGGTAGGCGCCACCTGAGATTACTTCGTTAATCACATAAGGTTCCTCCCAAGGGGACTCGAGCTTGAGGTGTCCTTGCTGCTTCAGTCGCAGGACGAGGTCTTCTTTGATGAAGGACCTTGGGCGTAACCTTCGGTTGTGGTAGTTGCAGACGTTTTGTTGCTAGATCGTGGATCATTCCGCTGCTCTCTTACATGCCTCGTCGAGGAGGTCGACAGAATCTTCGAGTGTGGTAGTTGATTCCACCTCACTGTATGCAACGACCCTTGGGGCTTTGTAGTGTACTTCTGCAGGTAGTACTGCCTCGGTGCCATGTACCATGAAGAACGGAGTATAGCATGTGGCGGTGTTTAGAGTTGTGCACATGCTCCATAGTACCGATGGTAACTCTTCGGGCTAGCACCCAATAGCTCTTTCGAGTGGTCGGAGGAGCCTTTTCTTGATGCCACAACAGATGAGGCCATTGGCCTTTTCGACTTGACCGTTGGTCTAAGGATGCTGCACTGAGGCGTGGCTGATGTTGATTCCCAAGTTTTTGTAGAAATCCTAGAATTCGTTCAAGGTGAAGTCCGTTTTGTTGTCCGTGATGATGCTTTGTAGTACCCCGAATCGGAAGACGATGGACTCATAATTTTATGGCGATGGCCCCTGATTGGTTTGTCACCGGCATGGCCTCAATCCACTTGGTGAATTTGTCGACTGCGATAAGGAGGTAGAAGTATCCTCCAGGTGAAGATTTTTGCAGCTTGCCAACCATGTCGAGTCCCCATTGCGTGAAGGGCCAGGCCACGGGTAGTGGCCTAAGCTCTGCGCCAGGTGCGTGTTGTTTGTCCACGAATCTTTCACAAGCATTGCACCTCTGGGCGATGTCCTTAGCATCGCGCATTGCCGTCTGCTAGTAGAATCCAGCTCGTAGAGCTTTGGCGACGAGGGTGTGACTTCCGGCGTGATGCCCGCAAGTGCCTTCGTGTATCTCGAGGAGGATTGCTCTTCCGTCTCCATTGGAGATGCATCGTTGAAGGACTCCTGTGATGCTACGCTTATGTAGCTCACCGTTGATGATGGAGAAAGTCTTGGATCGTCGCGCTATATGTCGCGCATCTGTCAGGTCATCTGGCAACCTTTTTCTGAGCAGGTATGTGATGTATGGTTGCGTCCAGGATGGCTCTATCATCATGACCTCCATGGGGCTTTCGAGTCATGTCTCTTGCTCCTTATCCTCAAGTGCTTTGAGTTCGTCGGGTGGCGTAGCCCCCCGAGTCCTTTGACGTGCTGGTTGGCTATTCTAAAACCTTTGGCTTGATGGAGCGTTCGCATATTTTCTCTAGGAATACCCTAGGTGGCACCAGGGCACATGTGGAGCCAATGTTGGCGAGTGTATCTGCCTCTTCGTTGCTCTCGTGGCCAACATGCCGCAGTTCGCAGCCGTCGAAGTCTCCTTCGAGTGCGTCACAGGGGTTGCGGTAGGCAATCATGTTGCCCCTCAGGGCATCGCACAGGTTCATCGTTTGATCCACTGCCATCTTAGATTCACCGTAGATGACGAGTCATGTTGCGCCACAAGCATTGACCATCCGCATCCCATGGAGCAAGGCCTCGTATTCAGCTTCATTGTTGGAGGCGCGGAGCTGCATTCGCAGAACGTACCTCATATTGTCACCTTGTGGCGATGTCAGGATGATGCCGGCGCCAGCTCCTTCTAGATGTTTTGATCCATTGAAATGCATTGTCCATAGACAGGACATGTCTAGTATGTCGGGGAGCTAGTTCTCCATCCAGTGAACGAGGAAGTCCGGGAGTACTTGTGACTTGATCGTGTCTCGCTTCTGTATGTGATGTCTAGTGGAGACAGTTCTATCCCCTAAAGCGCGACTCGTCAGGTGGTGTCGCAGTTGTTGAGGATGTGCCCTAGTGGAGCGTCGGTCACCACAATGATGGGGTGCTCCTGGAAGTAGTGGCACAGTCGCCGAGCTATCATGAAGACGCCATATGCTAGCTGCTGATAATGCGGGTACTGCTGGTTTTTTGGAGTGAGCACCTCGCAGAGGTAGTAGACTGGGCGTTGTACTCCGTGGACTTTCTTTTCTTCGACTCGTTCTACTATGAGCACGGTACTAACCACCTGGTTGGTGGCAGAGATGTATAACAACAGGGGATCCTTTTCCCGAGGTGTTACCAACACCAGCGAAGTGGATAGTAGACGCTTGAGGTCTTCGAATGCTTCTTGCGCTTATTCCGTCCACTCGATCTTTTTAGCTTTGCGAAGGAGCTGGTAGAATGGCAGTGCCTTCTCGCCCATTCGACTGATGTATCAGCTGAGTGCCGCGATTCGCCAAGCTAGCTATTGGACGCCTTTGACATTCTTTGGTTTCTCCATAGCCAGTATGGCCTTTATTTTCTTCAGGTTAGCCTCGAGCCCTCTCGCGGAGATGAGGTACCCAAGCCGTTGCCCAGATGGTACGCAGAAGGCGCATTTGTCTGGGTTTAGCTTGATTCGGTAGCGGATGAGTTTATCGAAGGTCTCATGGAGATTGTCGAGTAATGAGGCTTCCTACTTAGTTTTGACGATGATGTCGTTGACATAGACTTGAATATTGCGGCCAAGCTGGCTCTTGAGGCAGGCCTGCATACACCGCTGGTAGGTGGCCCCTGCATTTTTTAGCCCGAAGCGCATCGTTGTGTAGTAGAAGACACCAAAGGGCGTGATGAAGGAAGTTTTCTCCTGGTATTCCTTCTTCATTCAAATCTAGTGCTAGCCTGAGTAGGCGTTGAGAAAGCAGAGGCGCTCGCATCCAGCGGTAGAATCGATTATCTGGTCGATCCATTGCAATGGGAAGTGATCCTTTGGGCAATGTTTGTTCGAGGAAGTGAAGTCCACGCACATCCGTAGGATATCTGTGTCCTTTTTAGGAACGAGTACGGGGTTTTCTACCCAGGTGCTTTCCTTGATCTCTCATATGAAGTTAGCTTCGAGGAGTCTGTTGACTTCCGTACCGACCGCTTTTGCCATTGGCTCCGACAGTCGACGAATCATCTGCTTTACTGGTCTTTCTTCAAGATTTACGTTGAGTGAGTGCTCGACGAATTGCTTGGGAATCCCTCGCATGTCTGCTGGACACCAGGCGAATATTTCCCAGCGCTCACAGAGGAATTATATGAGCGCGAGTTCCTATGCAGACTCAAGTTGTTGACGATGAGGGTCATCTTGGTCAGGTCCGTTGGATGGATCTAGACCTCCTTGGTGTGGACCTATGAGTTGAAGGACTGATCATGTGAGTTTGGCTTACTCGGAGGAGGTAGACTATTGTCTGTCGACTCCTTCAGCCTCGCCAGCTCGTCCTGCATGCTGAAAGACTGGGAGATTCTATTGAATTTGCTGTCGCAGCTGTCTGACCTCTCGAAGCTTCCGTTGACGGTGATAATGTCGTTAGGTTCTGACATCTTCATATGCAGGTAGGCATAGTGTGGCACCGCCATGAACCTCGCGAAGACGACACGTCCGGGGATGCAATGGTACTGCGAGGGCCAGTCCACCACTTCGAATTCGATGCGCTCTCGCCGGAAGTTTGCTGGCATGCCGAAGATGATGTCCAAGCTGATTTTTCCCAGGGGGTATACGCCCTTCCTTGGGACGATGCCGTGGAACGTTGTGTCGGAGGTTTCCAAACATGACAGGGGGTTCGCATGGCGCGTAAGGTGCTAGCGAACATGAGGCTGATGATGCTGCCACCATCCATGAAGACGCGACTCATCTCGAAGTCGCCAATTTGCACCTCAAGCACCAAAGGAGAGTGGCCCGGGCGAGGCACCTGGCGTGGATGATCACACTTATTGAAGGTGATACAGGACTCGCACCCGCTGAGGTACTCAGTTGTTGGGGGTGGATAATTGACCGCCAAATTTATTTGGAGAGTGATTTACTTTTGCACTCTGTTGGAGGGGCATCCTTTTTGGATCATGCCCATATTCCCCAGCGGTCACGGGTATTTCTCTCCTCTGTTGTTCTGGACTAGGGCGGTTGCAGGTGGGGGTGGCCCGAGTGGTAGTGGCAGTGCACCGTGAGCCACGACCCCCGGGGCAGCTCTGTAGCCCTAGTTTATCGCGTTGCGGTTCATCTAGGCCAAGCCTTCGTGGAGCCTCAGGAACTCGCGGCAGTCCTTCAGGAGGTGCTGGATTTATTCTTACCATCGTGTTTGTTGATGTAGAAGTGTACGTTGCAAGGTCCAGACAGTTTGTCCTGCATAAATGTTCCAGGTGCCTCATCGCGGGTACATCGTTGCCATACTTGCGTGGTTTTCCTGTTGTCGCAGTATCCGCTGTTGCGGTTTCTGTCGTCGCGTTTCTCGGTGTAGCCAGCCGCGACCATGTCAACTTCCTTGTGGTCCTCGTAAGCGCGCATCCAGCGTTTTCCTCGACGATCGCGTCTGCGACCGAGGTCATCATCATCGTCTGAGTGGGAACGGTTGTTTTTCACCGAGTCGTCTCCATCAGCCCACCTATTCATGATCTCCATCAGGTGGTCGATTGTTTTGGCCTTCGAACGACCCATCTACTCCCTGAGTTCTCTGTGCGTACGCCGCCACTAAATGCGTCGATTGCACAATCCTCGGAGATGTCCTCTGCAAAGTTTTTGATGATGGACCACCTCTGAATGTATGAGCGCATTGAGTCGCCAATATTTTGATGCAGGCTCTTAATTCTTCAATTGATGCGGGACTTTTGTAATTGCCCTTGAAGTTCCACACAAAGCTGTAGACCAGCTCATCCCAGCTAGGGATCGACCCATGTGGGAGGTTGTTAAGCCACGCATGGGTGGTGCCTTGCAGTTGTAGCTGGAGGCATTGCATAGTCGTGCTCGTGGTTCCGTTGTGTAGCCTGATGGAGGAAATATGATCCTCTAGCTAGATCCTTGGGTCTTGGAGGTCATCGAATTTCGGGTTCTCTGATGGGAGTTTGAACCCTTTTGGCATTCGTGTTTGTCATATGGCTCTGCTGAAGTAGCTGGCGCCGCAGAGCTCCGTCCCATCATCTTTTGAGTTTGTCAAGCGGGAGCGCCTTGCATGCATCTTGTCGACCTTGCGTTGCATGATGTCTCACATGCGTCATAGTCATAGTTGTGTCTTCGTGAGCGGCATCGCCGCGACAAGTCATGGTCGTCGTCGCTGGAGGAGGAGGGAGAGTAGCACTTGGCTAGAGCCTTGCCTTTCCTTGGCTCCGGCACTGGATCCTTGGTGAGCGCAGCTTCGACTAGTCCTAGACTAGCGACCGTAGATTGGTGCATGGCGGACCGTGGGTCCCCAGCCGGCGGCTGGTTGTTAAGCAAGTGCATGGTGGCTGCTATCACCGATGCCGGTGACGTTTTCAGGAGCACGTTGCCCCGCGTGTACATCGTCATGGACGAGAAGTCGAGGACTCGAGTGGCCTCTTCTTGATCCCTTCTAGTGAGGTGGGCTAGTCGAGAGCATCTTCTAGCAGCTTCCTGGTCGTTGCCTCTCAAGGAGGATCCTCCGATGGAAGAGAGCTGAGCTCGTCGGAGGCTCGACTCGTTCGCTGCCCTCTTGTGCTCGTCGAGCTGGATGATTACTTGTTGCTAGCGCTTGAACTCCTCCTTAAGCAGCCAGTGATAACCCATCAACATCTCTTGTGATGAGTTTGGTGTTACGGGGTTACCCCGTAGGGCCTCCCTGTAGCGAGCCCATTCAACATCGTTGAGCTTGATCAGTATGCACCCTCGGGTATGTTCATTCGTAGAGAGGTGCGGCTGATCTTCTGGGGTGGGTCCATCGCCAGGGGCCTGACCTGCTAGCCCATTGTCAGTGGGGGCAATGTTGGAGGGGCTACCGTTCGCGACTAGGATACCACCGCCAGTACCGGTGTTTTCCTAAGTGCTGCTGCCGCTCGTGTTGATGAGGGCACACATGTAATGCCTAGGGAAGCTATTGTTGCCGCAGCTTTCAGATCTGGAGACGTAGGCTCCGTCCTCTGTTGCCAGATCACCCAGATCGGACTCGCAATTGTTGTTGCTGTCCATATTCCCGACTGATGTCCGGGCATTGAGCTCGCTCAGGGTGCCGATCAGCGATGGAAACCACGATGCAGGAGCAATCGCGGGAACCTTCGGCTGATCAGGGAGGCGAAGTGTGCCCAGCTGACCAACTTGGAAGCGTAAGCTCCCGATCGCTAGGCTGATTCCGTCACTCTCCATATTCCCGACTCATCAATGCCCATCGTTGATGGACTTAGGTTCGAGGAGGTGGGGAGCACTGGAGGCATCATTTGGCAGCAAACAAGCACACAGGTGGCACGAGGTTTACCCACTATCAGGCCTCGTAGAGGTCCCTACTCCTGCTAGTCTGCTCTTGGAAATATCGAGAGTTGAAAGTTACAGGAGTGCGCAGATGCAATCTAGCGATTGTGTGGAGACTAGGGTTGCGGATATCCTCCTCGCTGACACCTCCCAGCCTTTATATAGATAGGCTAGGTCTCGGGATAGCAGGCTGAGTCGGTTATAAATTAGGGTTCCCCTTTAAATGTCTATCTTTTATTTTGCCGTGTTCTGCAAGGAGTCAAAGTCTCCTAGGCCACCCGAAACTCGACTGGACCTTAGCAACGTTGTGGGCTTCTTCTAGGCTAGATCGTATATGCTGATCACGAGTACCTGTAGGGTATGCCCACGTCAACAAGTGTGACATAAGTTACACCACCACACTCACTCGAGTGTGTTTGGTCTTGTGGATCAAGGTGGTTTGGAAAAGAACAAATATAATGACACTCCATGTGTCAAACCATGGTCATAAAGCCCAAAAACACAGAGGAGTTCAACTGCCACATGTAATGGAGCACCAGTGTGACATAAGTTGCACCACCACACCCACTTGAGTGTGTGTGGTCATGTGGATCATGGTGGTTTAGAAAATAACACATGTAATGGCACTCCATGTGTGAAACCATGGTCAGAAAGCCCCAAAACACACAGGAATGCAACTTCCACATGTAATGGAGCACCAGTGTAACATAAGTTGCACCACCACACCCACTTGAGTGTGTGTGGAAATGTGGATCAATGTGGTTTGGAAAAGAACACATGCAATGACACTCCATGTGTCAAACCATGGTCAAAAAGCCCAAAAACACAGAGGAATGCAACTGCCACATCTAATGCATGTTGTGTTCACAACATAGAAAACAAAACTTTCCTACGATGGGAACTATTATACGCCAAGATCTATCTATTAGATACAAGCAACGGGTGGATATACATCCATAGGGAACATACCCTCAAAGACAACAAAGCTTTGTTAACAAGATGGAACTCATGGATGATGTAGTCATACACTTGACGATCCCAAGATCATGATGAAGTCCAGCAGGTTCAGCAGGTCCAGCTCCAGCACGTCCATCAGATCTAGCTCTAGCAAGTCCAACACCACCAAGTCCAGCACCACAAAGCAGCGGTGCATCGTCCGGTACCTAAGCCACCTCCGTCCCTCTCTCTAGCAAAGCAGCGGAAGCAGCAACTCCTTTCCAGATAAAGCCGCCGAGAACATGTATCTCGCTAATCCGAGACCATGGGGAATAACTAGAGGGGGAGAGAGATCCTTCACGAGGAGGTGTGCTTTGTGAGGAGGAGAGGGGGGCCTTTTATAGGTAAGACGAGGGGCAACCAAGGTCCATGGCATGGTAGCCATGGTGGTGCCCCCACCTCTTCCATCATGCATGTGGTGGATGCTCCAGTCACATAAATATGCCTCCACTCACACTTCCACTCACGTGCATTAAATTTCCACCAAATTTAATGCAAGCTCTCATTAAATAAAACTATTTTATTTATTTTAGTTAGAATTTTTTTAATTACTTTAATTAACAAACATTCACATAAAACCCCTTGCAACATTTCAATATCACATGCAGCACCAGTTTCAACAATTTCACCTGAAACAGTTCTAGTTTCCATCAAAATGATTCCAACGTTTTCTTAAATATTTATCTGAAATATATTTGCTCCAAATGGTGTAGGTATCCCTTAAGTGTGTCACCCTATGGTTTGCAAATAATGCAGACATGATCGAGACCCCTCTCCCATCAATAATCAGCAGCGGGACCTGGAGATCCGTACTGACTCCCACTCATTCAACGATAACTCTTGTGATCGTGTGAACCTTTAATGTCGTAACTAAATCTCTTTGTCTCGCGATATATTACATGTCCGAGATTCGATCATTGGTATCTCAATACCTATTTTGATCACGTTACCGACATGCACTCTTTTCTCTTTCCCGTGATATAACATTCTAGTGATCACATCACTTGCTTGCAAGCTATTTCAATGTGATATTATCGAGAGGGCCCTAAGTATATCTATCCATCACCAGGATGGAGAAATCCCACTCTTGATCCATGAGCCTCTACATAACACCTTCGTAGCACTGAACCTACCTTTATAGTCACCCTGTTACGGTGTGACATTTGATGTTATCAAGATACTCTTCCGATGTTAGTGATTAACATGATCTCATGGTCTAAGGACTAGGATTACTTCGTATGATGTTATAGCAATATAAACATAATGACTTTGATCGTAATGCTATACTTTGGATGAATGTTCATCACATCATTCCACCAATGTTGTGACCTCGTTATTAACAACATCCAATGTCCATAATCAGGAAACCTTGATCATCTTGTTAATAAAAGAGCTAGTTTATATGAGTGGCATTACTAGGAACTTTGTATTTTTTTTATTAAACACACATGTATTAACGTTTCCAATTAATACAATTATAGCATGCAAAATAAACATTTATCATAAACATTGAGTAATATAATAACCACTTTATTATTGCCTCTCAGGCATATTCCCTTCAGTCTCCCACTTGCACTAGAGTCAATTATCTACTTTGTAAACTTGTATATACAACACCTAGGTTTTGAATATACGCATTTGCTAGTGGTTAACATAATCTCTGGATCTGGCACTTTCAGGTCCGTGTGTATTTGCATGTCTTTGCGTCTCTACGCATCACTCATTCTTAATGAGATGGCATCGTATAAATTTAATTCTTTAGTGAGACCTTTAGTTAATTTGGGTTAAAATAGGTTGATAGTATTGTTGTACAATATATCTTCTTAGAATTATCCCACTGTGAACCACACCTAGTTTGATAACAAACTACTTGACACAAATACCCTCCTTTGCTGCTAATATGGGAGACAGATACTTAGCCTTTTGTTGTAGTACCCGTCACAATGTCTTAACTTTGGAACTCATCCAAATCCATCATGGAATTTCCTTTCCATAATATTGTGCCATCCATAGTTTAAATTGAGATAAATTTAATTTGTATCTTGTGACAAACTAGTATCAATGTAACATATTGCAATGAACTATTATCAACTATTTGTCACTTATACATGATATATTCTTAGTTCTTCAAAAGCTCATAAGAATATATTTACTATCGTCCAATTATCATCTTATGAATCATTCTAGTATAAGCTCATAACATTTAGAGCATTGGACATATCTGGATATGTACATATCACAGTATTATTGATCAAAATCTTCATGTGATTTTACTCAACAAGTGTTGAAACACTTGAATCTTGATACAATCCTTTTCATGCAGCAAGAACATTTCTTGTTGTTTCCATATTGAACCCTTTTCAATATCTCATATATCACTAGTAGAAAATGGGCCTTTGGTTCGGGCCACTAGTCCCGGCCGTGGCTGGGGCCGGGACTAATGGTCCGAACCAGACGGCCCGAGGTGGCCGAGGTACTTTGTCCAGGCCCGTAAGGGACCATTAGTCCCGGTTTGTATCTCAAACCTGGACTAATGGTCTGGCCCTATATATATACACCTAGCCCTCCACTCTCTCCTGTTTTTTTTCCTATGTGTGAGGTGGGTATAACTTTGTGCTAATTTTTTTCTCATATGCATTAGAGGTGTTCGGTGAAATGCCTGTTAGAGCAATATCACTTGAGTTCACACAAGACAAAACATGATATGACGTGACAGAGCCACACTTAAGTTTTCTCATCTTTGTTTCCAGGCGTCCTAAAAGGTTAGCCACTATTTTCTCGTTTAGACCGCTTGGTACTAATTTGAGCATCGTGATTGTGTTTGATATATATGCATGGTTGTATGATGCATATGAGCCATCCATGCATGTACGGTGACCGACGCTCTAACGCTTACAGAGTAGGTGTGCGTTCTTTTCGCCTTCTGGCCGAGTCAAACAAGCGGCGGGATGGTTTTATGTGTTGTCCATGTGTTGGATGTCGAAATGAGCAGACTCACACTTCCTCAAGAGTCATTCAGAGTCACCTGCGTCGGTCCGGTTTCATGTCCGGCTATAATGTTTGGACCAAGCACTGAGAAAGAGGGGTTATGATGGAAGACGGCAATGAAGAACAGAACGATGATGACAACTACCGATCTATGTTCCCTGAATACGCTGATACCGCAATGGAAGACAATGAAGAAGAAGGGCGTGAAGAACGGGAACCAGATGAGCCCGTTGATGATCTTGGTCGGGTCATTTTTGATGCAAAGCGCGACTGTGACACAAAAAAGGAGAGGTTGCAGTTCGAGAAGATGTTATAGGACCACAACAAATTATTGTACCCAACTTGTGAAGATGGCCAGAAGAAGCTGGGTATCACACTAGAATTGCTGAAGTGGAAGGTAGAGACCGGTGTGACTGACTCAGGATTTGAAAAGTTACTTGTAATAATGAAGAAGCTGCTTCCAAGAAATAACGAATTGCCCTCCAGTATACGAAGCAAAGAAGGTTGTCTGCCCTCTAGGATTAGATGTGCAGAAGATACATGCATGCCCCAATGACTGCATCCTCTACTGCGGTGAGAAGTATGAGAATATGGATAAATGCCCGGTCTGCACTGTATTACAGTATAAGATCAGAAAAGATGACCCTGGCGATGTTGAGGGCGAGCCACCCAGGAAGAGGGTTCCTGCTAAGGTGATGTGGTATGCTCCTATAATACCACGGTTGAAACGTTTGTTCAGAAACAAAGAGCATGCAAAGTTGTTGCGATGGCACATGGAAGACCGTAAGAAAGACGAGAAGTTGAGGCACCCTGCTGATGGTCGGCAGTGGAGAAAAATCGAGAGGGACTTCCCGGACTTTGCTCGTGATGCAAGGAACTTATGGTTTGGTCTAAGTACCGATGGCATGAATCCTTTTGGGGAGCAGAACTGCAATCACAACACCTGGACCATGACTCTATGTATCTACAACCTTCTTCCTTGGTTGTGCATGAAGCGGAAGTTCATTATGATGCTAGTGCTCATCCAAGGCCCGAAGCAACCTAGCAACGACATTGATGTGTACCTAAGGCCACTAGTTGATGAACTTTTACAGTTGTGGGCCAAACCAGGTGTACGTGTGTGGGATGAGCACAAACAGCAGGAATTTGACCTACAAGCGCTGATGTTCGTAACCATCAATGATTGGCCTGCTCTTAGTAACATTTCAGGACAGACGAACAAAGGATACAATGCATGCACGCACTTTTTAGATGAGACTAATAGTATATATCTAGATGAATGTAGGAAGAATGTGTACCCATACAATCGTCGTTTTCTTCTGCCAAGTCATCAATTAAGGAAGAAAGGCAAGCATTTCAATGGCAAGGGAGAAGCCCGGACGAAGCCTGTCCCCCGTACTGGTGCTGATGTATTTGGTATGATCAAGGATTTGGATGTAATCTTTGGAAAGGGTCCTAGAGGACAACATTTTCCGAAAAACGTCGACGGACACGCACCCATGTGGAAGAAGAAATCTATATTTTGGGAGTTATCCTATTGGAAAGTGCACGAGGTCCGCTTGACGAAGAATCTTTGCGTGAATATTCTAGGCTTCCTGGGCTTGTATGGGAAGTCAAAAGATACCCAGGCAACACGGGGCGACCAACAACATCATAAAGGATGAGACTGCAAGCATCCAGGGCAGTTTCAAGGGCTTGCCAGCTATGCTCTTACCAAAGAAGAGAAGGAAATCTTTTTTGAAGTCCTTTTCAGTATCAAGGTCGCGTCTAGCTTCTCATCGAATATAAAGGGAATAGTAAATATGAAAGAGAAAAAATTTCAAAACCTAAAGTCTCATGACGGCCATGTTCTTATGACGCAATTGCTTCCGGTTGCATTGAGGGAAATTCTACTAGAAAATGTTCGACTAGCCATTGTGAAGGTATGTGCATTCCTCAATGCAATTTCTCAGAAGGTAATCGATCAAGAAAGTCTATCATGGTTACATATTGATGTGGTCCAATGTCTGGTCAGCTTCGAGTTGTTGTTCCCACCATCCTTCTTCAATATTATGACGCACCTCCTAGTTCACCTAGTCAAAGAGATTGGAATTCTCGGTCCTGTGTTTCTACACAATGTGTTCCCCTTCGAGAGGTTCATGGGAGTCTTAAAGAAATATGTTCATAACCGTGCTAGGCCAGAAGGAAGCATCTCCAAGGGCTATGGAACAGAGGAGGTCATTGAGTTTTGTGTTGACTTTCTTCCTGACCTTGAGCTGATTGGTGTTCCTGAATCTCGGTATGAGGGGAGGCTGACTGGAAAAGGCACACTAGGAAGGAAATCAATGGTATGTAGGGACGGGAATTCTTTCACTCAAGCACACTACATAGTTCTACACAATTCCACCGTGGTGGCTCCGTATGTCGAGAAACACACGAATATTCTACGCTCCAAAAACCCGGGGAAGCCTGACTCCTTGATTAAAGGGGAACACGAGAAGAATTTCGGTAGTTGGTTGTAGACACATCTCATGAATAACACCACTATTAGAGATCAATTGTACTTGTTGGCCAGGTTACCATCTTCGACTATATGTACTTTCCAAGGGTACGAGATAAATGGGAATACATTTTACACGATGGCCCAAGATAAAAAGAGCACCAACCAAAACAGTGGTGTCCGCTTTGATGCAACAGATGAAAATGGGCAGAAGGACACATATTATGGGTACATAGAGGAGATATGGGGAGTGGACTATGGACCTACTTTCAAGGTCCCTTTGTTTCGGTGCAAATGGGTAAAGCTGACAGGAGGAGGGGCACATGTAGACCAAAAGTACGGCATGACAACAGTGGATCTGAACAATCTTGCTTACATGAATGAACCATTCGTCCTAGCCAACAATGTGGCTCAGGTTTTCTATGTGAAGGACATGTCTACAAACCGAGAAAAAGGAAAGGTAAGTAAAAGAATACATAATAAGATGAGCCAAAGCGCCACATAGTTCTTTCAGGGAAAAGAAACATTGTGGGAGTGGATGAAAAGACAGACATGTCAGAAGATTACAATAAGATTCATGAAATTCCGCCATTCAAAGTGAGAACTGACCCAAGCATCCTGTTAAATGATGAAGATTCTCCATGGCTACGGTGCAGAAGAAAACCACAACACTAGATGTTGGTGATGTGTAATAATGTATTAATTAAACCTTTTATTTGAGACATAAATATATGTAATGTATTAAACCTTTTATTTGAGACATAAATCTTGGGAATGTGTTGATGTGTGGATGTGTGGATGTGTGGATATGTGTGTGAGAGTGGTGCAAGGTTGGTAGGTGCCATGTGTAGGCCCCAGGTGTGACCCCCTTCCCGGACATACGTTAACACTTAGTGAAATCCTGGATCTGTACGTGAAAACTCCCACCGCGGGACAACCGGGGCCTAGAATGTGGAAAAGTTGGCCCAACATTTTCTCTCCATGTACATATGTCCTAAACAAACCAAAACAAATAGAAAGGTCAACCGCGCTACCCTCGTATGGAGAAAGCTATAGGGGTAGACGATCCGGGGCCCCCGGTCTAGGGTTTCGCCAGAGGAAGACCACCAGAGCGTCGGAATCACTTGAAAACTTGTATGTGCCCCTAGGATATGTGTGTGAGGGTGGTGCAAGGTTGGTAGGTGCTATGTGTAGTCCCCAGGTGTGACCCCCTTCCCGGACATGCGTCGGAATCACATGAAAATGGCAAAATGGTTAATAGTTTGACTAGTTAGAATAATTATTTTATAAAACAGAAAATGGATTTGAATCATTTATTCCAATTCAAGAATTTTTTATGTTAAAAACTTAGTGAGATTTAAAAATATGCAAAATATAATGGTTAATGCATTTTTAAATTGAAAATGGCAAAATGGTTATTAGTTTCACTAGTTAGAATAATTATTTTATAAAACAGAAAATAGATTTGGATTACTTATTCAAATTCAAGAACTTTTCATGTTGAAAATTTTCTCAAATTCATAAGTATGCAAAAACTGTATAATTCAAATGTTTAAAAAATATGCTAATTGATTTTTTTAAAGGCGCGCCCCTGGGGTGAAAAATTTGAAAAAAGGACCTTTAGTCCCGGTGTGTGCTACACACCAGGACTAAAGGTGTGTCATTGGCGCACGCGCGTTAGGCGGTGCCAAAAAACCTTTAGTCCCGGTGCGTGGCACGCACCGGGACTAAAGGGGGGGGGGGGACCTTTAGTCCCGGTCCGTATAACGCACCGGGACTAAAGACCCTTTAGTCCCGGTGCGCTTTAGTCCCGGTGCGTTATATGGACCGGGACGAAAGGTCCCCCACCTATATATTGGCGCGCCCCTTCTTCTCCCCACGTAGAGCACCACGCGCGAGGACGACGAATTAACGCCGGCAGGCTGCCCGATTCTCTCCGGCCGACACCACCCCAACCGCCGCCGCCACTCACTCCAGCCGCCACCGCCCCAACCGCCGCCGCCACTCCAGCCGCCGCGCGCACGCCCCCGGCCAGAGGTACCCCGCGCCCTCCCCTTCGCTCCCCCGTCCGGCTACGGGACGGCGCGGCTGCGCCGACCACTGTGGGCGAGCAGGCCGGGCCGGCGACAGCCGTGCACACCGGCGGCGGTGCGCGCGATGCGGCCGAGGCGGCACCCCCGGCCAAGTTCTCTGTTATTTTTCCATTTTTTTATTTTGTAGTATATAGTTGTAATATTATTTAGTAGTGTAATAGTAGTGTATATAGTTGTAATTTTATTTTGCAGTGTAATATTATTTTGTGTGTAATATTATTTAGTAGTGTAATAGTAGTGTATAGTTGCAATATTATTTAGTAGTGTAATATTATTTTGTAGTGTATATAGTTGTAATGTTTTAGTAGTATATTGTAATAGTAGTATATTGCATTATAGTAGTATATTATAATATTATTTTGTAGTGTATTTAGTTGTAATATTATAGTAGTATATTGTAATAGTAGTATATTGCATTATAGTAGTATATTGTAATAATATAGCAGTGCTCGTGGGTCCCCGCACTTAGGTTTAGGGTGGTGATGCTCGCGGGCCCCCGTACTTAGGGTTAGGGTGGTAGTGCTCGCGGGCCCCCGCACTTAGGGTTAGGGTGGTGGTGCTCGCGGCCCCCGCACTTAGGGTTAGGGTGGTGGTGCTCGTGGGCCCCCAGACATAGGGTTAGGGTGGTAGTGCTCACGGGCCCCCGCACTTAGGGTTAGGGTGGTGGTGCTCGTGGGCTACCGGACTTAGGGTTAGGGTGGTGGTGCTCGCGGGCCCCCGAACTTAGAGTTAGGGTGGTAGTGCTTGCGGGCCTCGGATTTAGAGTTAGGGTGGCAGTGCTCGAGGGCCCTGGACTTAGGGTTAGGGTGGCAGTGCTCGCGGGCCCCCGGACTTAGGGTTAGGGTGGTAGTGCTCGCAGGCCCCCGGACTTAGGGTTAGGATGGTGGTGCTCGCGGGCCCCCGGACTTAGGGTTAGGGTGGTGGTGCTCGCGGGCCCCCAGACTTAGGGTTAGGGTGGTGGTGCTCACGGGCCCCCGGACTTAGGGTTAGGGTGGTAGTGCTCGCGGGCCCCCGGACTTAGGGTTAGGGTGGTAGTGCTCGCGGGTCCCCCGACTTAGGGTTAGGGTGGTAGTGCTCGCGGGCCCCCGGACTTAGGGTTAGGGTGGTAGTGCTCGCGGGCCCCCGGACTTAGGGTTTGGGTCGTAGTGCTCACGGGCTCCCGGACTTTTTGTATATGGGAAATATATTTTTGTATATAGGCAATATTTGTATATAGGAAATAATATTGTGTGCATCTCGCATTTTGCAGAAACTATGGATCCACCTAGTCCAATGCGCAGAGACCTAGCACAAGAAGAAATTCTCGAGGATATGATCAACGACGGCCCC
Organism: Avena eriantha; assembly: GCA_910589775.1. Taxonomy (NCBI): domain Eukaryota; kingdom Viridiplantae; phylum Streptophyta; class Magnoliopsida; order Poales; family Poaceae; genus Avena; species Avena eriantha. Next base: position 197,443,571 of record OU342740.1, on the reverse strand, counting down.
CATGTTGATCCACCCGAATCTCCGTCTCTAGGTGCCTAGGTATCCACCGCAAGCCTTTCCTCTTTTGAACCTCGCCATTAACGTTAAGGCTATGCCATCCTAAGGTGCTGGAAGGATCTTATCAACGTCCATGAATGCGAAATCATGTATCTGAACCCCTCCGGTGAAGGTGAGGAGGTCGACCGAAATGATCAGGGCGAAGCCGACGGCTCCGTTGATGGAGAAGCCGACGGCCTCGATGGAACCTTAACAAAGTCCGACGAGGTATATATATGAAGTCCGGTGATTAGTAGATGCATTAATTGAGTTGTATATATATAAATTGATGAATGTTTATTCTCTTAGGCCTCCACATCATGCAAAAAAAATCCAAACGAGGCCTGGCCAAAAAGTTGGACGCATCTACGCGTTATACAATTACGGTGGTATAACCACGGGGTGAACCGTTGGAACCCGAAAAGGCTAGAACTGCATTTAAACAACAATGCAGAGTTATGGTTAGGGATCGCATCCCGATCAATCGTTCGAGAGTGGAATAAGACCAAAGGAGCAAAAGAGGGTGCGTATGTCGCCGACAGGTACAAAGAGGGACTTTGGAATGACCTCATGACACATTTCACCCTGCCAGAATGTGAGGATGATGCCGACACAGCTGCATTGAGGAAGAAAGTCAAGCAGTGGACTCTTACGAAGATGGCCGAACTATTCAAGAACTGGAAGAAAGCATTATGGAAACATTATCAGAAGACGAAGATTCCTCTTAAATTCGAATGCTACCTAACGAAGAAGCAGGCTAACTGGGATGCATTTGTGAAGTACAAGGAGTCAGAATCTACTATGGAAAAGTACGAAAAAACAAGAAAAATGCCGCGATGAAGAAATATCACCATCACCTGGGGCCAGGGGGCTATGCGACCACCTTGCAAAAGTGGGATGCTAAAAAGAGTGAGCTTCTTGCTAAAGGGATCACTCCAGAACCAATACGCGAAGAATGGGATCTTAGGAAAGAAATTGGTTCCTTGGGCATGGGAGTGAGTATGACGAAAAAACAGGGGACATTATTTGCAGTGACGGGATTACGATACCCCGGGAGACATCGCAGAGAGTGGTTAAGGAAATTAAAGAGTGGACAACAAAGTTCTGTCCCGATAGAGAGAATGACTTGCTGAAAAAGTCCCTCGGGAATAAAGAACGCGGAGGACGAGTACGAGGCCTTGGCACTAGTTATACTCGGGAGATGGGGTTTCCCAAAGACACAGATACTTATAGGAGCCGAGAGAGAGAAAAGAGGCGACGGAAGGAGGAGGATGCAGACAGGTTCACCGAGTTGCTAGGAACACTTCGAATGGATCAGCAACAGATTGACGAACTTCGAGGAGTAGCGTGCCTACAAGATCCTGCACTCGATATTACCGTCGTTCCATCTCAACGGAGAAGCAGCGTGGCTGAATCGGAGGTCCCGTTTGACGATGCATGGATGGTAGATGGTGGTCCCAGCTACCCTTTGGATGGAATCAAGGAGCAGGCATCTTGTGAGCTCCATCAGAAGGTGAAGAACCTATCCATCAAGATGGCGGTTGGATGTGCTTTACCTTGTCCACCTGACGCACGATGGCATGGCCGTGAGATTCTAGCTGGCTATGCTAAAGTCAGGGTGGATGAAATGGCAATGGGGTGGGACTCAATGGAGCTTGATATCCCTAGACCTGAAGGTGAGAGGACACTCGGAGAAGTAGTGGGTGGCATCATTCTATGGGACAAGAACAACATCAAGCTTCTAGGCTCAGCGCCAAGGCCAACACCGCCTCCGAGTTGTGGCATGTCACCTTCACCTCCATCACCTCCAAGAAGCCCACCCCATGACTACGACCACCACAACGCGAGTCCATCTCGATCTCCACCGCAGGGTCAGCCGCCTTCTCCGCCCGCTAAGGACAAAAAGCGGAAGTGTGCTCTGTCGATAAGGACTAAACGATGCATCAGCCCAAAACGACATATGTTGCCCCTCCTAAGAGTACCTCGTAAGAAACTTCCCATCAGACCTTACGATCGTACCGACGAGGAAAACGACATGATTGTAAAGGCCAAATGTGTTGCGCAGCTTCAAAAGAAGAAACCCGAGCCTGCCCCGGTATACACCGAGAAGCAAAAAACGTATGCACTTTATTTTCTGAACACAAAATCACAATATGGAAGAAGCTGCGAAGCTTGCGGCCTCTATGAATGTGACTGTTGAGGAATTGCTAGGTCCCAAGGATGACAAGTTACCCAAGGCTCAGGTAGTCCCTACATATGTCCCAGGGAAGCCTCTGGTCAGCTTTGAGCAGTTCCAACAACTGCCAACACAAATGTGGAGTTTACATAACTTGTACTTGAAAGCCATAAAGCAGGAGAGAATAATGATCGTGGCAAAAGTCTCACATGACTACTACTTCCGAGAAGAAGAGGTCCATGTTGAGTTTCTAGAACTCTTCTAGTTAGACGCCTTCGACGCCCTCGACAAATCAATCATGAGTTGCTATTCTCTGTAAGTTGTTGAATTCATTGTCTATATATAAGTTGTTCATTTTTTCAGTTGTTCGGTTCATTGCATGTAATTATCCTAATTATATCTTTTTGTACTCTATTATGATGCAGAATGAAGATCATGGAATGTAAAACAAGGTCAATCTTTAGTGTTGGGTTCATTGACCAAGATAAAATACATGTAAAGACGCTAACGACAAAACCCGAGGAGACGCAGGAAAACCTTCTAAGGTTTCTAACGGAGCAAAATTTCTGTGACCACATACTGTTTCCTTACAATTTCGCGTGATGCTCTTACTCTGTTGTACACATTCACTTTTGCTTACTCAATGTTAAGTGTAATTGATGCGTTACTGATGTATATATAAACGTGTGCAGTTTCCACGTGATTCTGCTAGACATTCAACTTGATAAGGGAAGAGTTGAAGTCATGGACCCATTAAAGAGACCCCTGGAAATCTTTAGGGACATGCAGGACATGCTCCAGAGGTAAATTTCGCGCTACATCGGTCTCTTTCGTTGATTTCCTGAGATATCACGTAATAAATAACTCACTCATCATTTTATTTACCGGGCAGGGTTTGGAACCAGTTCAAGAGTGCGGTTACGGGTGACTTTAGTGAGAAGCTGACGTTTAAGCTGGTCTCGATAAGTAGTACGCGCATCTCTTTACTTCTAGTTTCAATACAATTATGATGCTAGATTATTATTTTGATTGAATTCTATTCTGGTAAAGTGCGCGAGGCAGCCACCGAAGACGAATCTATGTGGATTCTACATTTGCGAGTTCATTCGCATGTTTACTAGTGAGCTGAATGATTATAGAGTCGATCCAAGCAATACATTCACAACATTATTTTATTACCGTCACTTTTTGTTATCATGATTGATATTCCTATTGATCTCCGTTTCTTATATAGTTCAAGAAAATGCGGGATCAGCTCCTATCAGAGCAACGCGTAGTAGTAATTGCTGAAGAGCTGGCCGGAGAATTTAGTGTGAATAGCCGCCGATGATCCCCGACCGTGTAATTGAATAGACGGGTTCTAGTCCCGATAATTGTGATCTCCATGTGTAACTATCATGTATATATTTGTATGCTCGATCTTAAGAGAAGTTATCTTATGTATGCACGAACATGTACGGTATATGGTAGCGTAGAAAACTATTTTGAAATGAAAAAAAAGGATACAAATTGAAATCTCTACCACGGCAGAGAAAGTGCCTAAAATTCTGCCGCGGAGAGAACCATTTGTCCCGGTTCGTAATACGAACCGGGACTAATGGGTGACGCCCCGCGCCCGCAGAGACGGCCACGTGGATGCCCATTGTTCCCGGCTGGTAAGAGGGCCGAGACTAGTGGGTGGGCCTTTAGTCCCGCCTCTCTAGTCCCGGTACCACAACCGGGACTAAAGGCCTGTTCTCCACTAGTGTATGTACATCTGGCACAACCATATTAGCACCTCATTCTATCCATATAGACATTGATGCCGAATATTTCGGTTTTGCCCAAGTCTTTCATCAAAACGAAATTCTTAACTCGTGTCAATAAAAGATCATCAGTTCTAATCAACAATATGTACTCTTCATAATGTATTGGAAATTTGTCTCAATGATCCCACTTAATTTGTTGTAAATGCAAGCATCTTCATCATCTTCGATGAAATTAAACTCCTTTAACATTTTCATCACGGTGAAGATTCCAACTCTGCTATGCTTATTTCAACTATTGAAGTTTGCATGCCCTTTTAGCACCCTTTGAATTAACAAAACCCTTCGGACCGCGTCTTTTACACATCCTAGGTAACCATTATATTGGAAGAACATTGCTTTGTTTGTTCAACTACCATACACCAAATTATATGTAGTGGTTTCTAGATTAATCCGTCAAGACTAAATATCGCTATGAAAGATCAATTCTTTTCATAGTCAACTCCTTGAACATTGTGGTAAATTCCTTTTCGACAAGTCGATTATTTCATAGATGTGAAACATCCATGTCTATTTCTTTATAGATCCAAACATGACCGATTGGCTTCATGCCTTTTCGGAGGGTCTTCCAAATTCAAATGCTTGATTTCTCGTGTATGGAAACTATCACGGATTTTATGACTTCTAGTCATTATATGGAGTCAGGGCCCATCATCGCTTCTTTGCATGCAGTCGGTTCATTATTGTCAAAATAATAACGACTTGTTTATCAAATATCATTATTTGATTGTTACCCAGTGCATACGGTTCAAATAGGAACTCTAATCTCCAAGATCACAACCTTTGTCATCACGGGAGCCATGAGCATTGTGGCTGCCACGTGGATACCTTTCGACAATGTGCTACTTAGCACATATAGCTAAGGTTTAATAACCTTATCAAAGTTCTATTGTCCTCCCACTTAACTTTTCACAAAAAAAATCTTTCTCAAGAAACTTACCATTCCAAGCGACAAACTCTTTTATTCTCGGTGTTATGTAGGAATACCCATCATATTCTCTGGGATAACCTACAAACACGTGCGTATCCGACTTTGGTTGTAAACATTTTACTTATGCATAGCATTCCAAAATTTTAAGAAAAAACAACTCGGGTTTTATCCCAAACCATAACTCATATGTTATCATTTCAACGGATCGCGATGGAGCTCTTTTCAATGTAAAAGCGGTAGTCTCTAAAGCTTTAATCCTTAAAATATAATGGCAGTTTTATAAATGACACCTTTGATCTTACCATGTTAAACAAGGTTTGATTTGATCTCTCAAATATACCATACTCCTAAGGCTTATCGGGAAATGCAAATCCATGGAACAATTCCTGAAGTCTTAGGTGTTTTGCTAAACCTGTAACTCAAATATATTCCTTTATGATCGAATCATAAAATCTTTATTTTCTTGTTACAATTATTTTCCACTTCATCTTGAAAGTTTTTGAACAATTTTTAAATGTTTCATACTTCTTCCTTATTAAGTAAATATATAGATATATTCACTCAAATTTTCGGAGAAAGCATATGAAGTCGAAATATGCACCGCACATGGCTACATATAACAGACTATGCACATCATCATGCACAATTCGCAATAAGTTAGTCATTCGTTCCTCTTTGGCCTATGAACGGAATTTCAATTATCTCGAGGAAAGTTTCACAAACATCAATTGATCTAAATCAAAAGGCTCCAAAAATCCATCCAAATGGAGTTTCTTCATGTTCTTTTTCCAATATAATTTAAACAGCGATGTCACTTCGTAAGTGATATTTCAATCATTTGTCTTGTGACATTTAAGCTTAAATTTTATGGACGTGATTTCTCCAACTAGACTTGTAAAAGTTCATCCATCTTTTATGGAATACGGTAATTATTTGAACAACTATTGTTCTCATTATACTGGAACAAAATAACAATTATTTAAACAACTCTTGAAGGCAAGCTCTGATGTCAATGAGAAATACAATAACACTTTATTTGTTTTTGATGAACATCATCACATATTCTTTTGCTAGTTACTTAGGTCATTGTAGTTCATGAATTGTGTCGTTCTGTATGATATTTCATACCAACCAATTCGGTATCCAATACCCAAGAACCATATTGTTTAATAAGCAAATAATACAACCATATCATGCATATCTTCTATATACCTTACCTGGACATTTCCAGTCTTTTATTTACTGCCAAATATTTTTTAGATTCTCTTTCCGCATTTCCTTTTCCTTTTAAAAGAATCTATCAACATCAACAGTGGCGCCATACATATAACACATAGTCCAAAGCATGTATAGTAAAATACTAATACCTTTGAACTTGCACTTTGAAGTAGATCACCATCACCAAATGTTTGGTGTTCTTTCAAAAATCCATACTTTAGTAATCTTTTAGTGTAGTAAAAATTTTACTTACATATTCTATTCATACCTTATCATGACAACTTTAATTATCAAGATACAATGGCTTATAAGGACGAATTATGAGTATAATGTCAGTAACCAAAACCTTTTCAAGCGATTAGGACGTATAGCGTCTCCAACCTTTGCAAATTCTCATACAATGTGTGAACATGTATTTTTCCAAATTATACTCTATCATATTGCAACCATAAATATTGTTTTAGATATCAAAATATCTTCCACGCATGATGACTTCTGAAACAATTCTTCCAGCTCCTAGATAACCTCGATATTAAAAATAACTTTTGAATATCAAGAATCATGGAGGCAAACATGATACTTTAGATACAAACATTGGAATTCTTACTCTCAATTTAATATTAGTTATTAAACTTCATGGAGTAAATAGAGTTTGCTGAAAGGTTGCAGTAGGACTTCTAAAATTGACATTCAAAACAATACGATATGAGTTCGTAAAGTAAATATCCAGAATTCTATAGTTATATTATCTCAATTAAAACTAAGCATAAGAGTAAACGGATGCTAGTGACTACAACAAATTACGCAAATTCACTTCGATTTAGTTTATCACAAATTGAGTTCGACTAATACAAATTAGAAATGAACTCCCTCTCAAAACTAACATCCCTCTAGTTGTTTTGGTGATTACATGAACCAAATCCACTACACCAAGTCCAATCATCATGTGAGTCGGTGTAGTTTCAAAGGCGATTATCAATATGGGCATCATGTCTACTATATGCCTCATGCTTAACCTTTCGGTCCGTGTTTCAAGGCCATGTCTGTACATGCTAGGATCGCCAAGTAAGAACCTTCGTACTCGCATGTGTAAAACTGTCTTGCACCCGAAATATGACCGTGGATTCAAGTACACCCAATCATCACGTGATGTGTTGAAGCAGGGAAACATAAACGGTGCGTACTTAAGGAAGAACACATTTTTAACTTTATATCTAAATGAAGGATCATCTTATAATGCTACTAAAACACCAAACAAGCAATATAAGATGCAAATATCAAATGTGTAAAGTGGAATGATATGGTCCATTCATTTGATCACTATCATGTGCATTGTGGTATCATCTCTATCATTTCTTTGTGTGTAAGGCCAAGGTCTAACTTACACGGTTAGGTGTGTTGTAAGTGTATCAACTATACATCAACTTACAACATTACCATGTAATGACACTAGCCCAGCAACAATCTAAACTAGACACCTCTAATTTATCCATTGCAAGTTTTACGTGGCTTAGGGCTTTCAGAGATAGAACCTGTCTTACATACAAACATGGAACCACTACGATAATAACTAAGTTATTAGCAACTCGTTGTAAATAAGATATTTACTATAGTAGGATAGACAGACACCCGCTAGCCACTTATGCAAAACTAATTCCATGTCAGTTCGGGCTCATGTGCGAGGACATGTAAAGGTAGTCCGGGCTGCTTCATCCCACTATGCCACCAATATCCAAAATACATGAAAGAAGCAATAACATGATCAACATCACCCACATATAAACATATGTTCATGCTCTGATACCACTATTGGGTTCACAACATAGAAAACAAAAAAATTCCTACGATGGGACCTATTATACGCCAAGATCTATCTATTAAATACAAGCAACGGGTGGATATACATCCATAGAGAACATACCCTCGAAGACAACAAAGCTTTGTTAATGAGATGGAACTCGTGGATGATATAGTCATACACTTGCCGATCTCAAGATCGTGATGAAGTCCAACAGGTCTAGCAGGTCCAGCTCCAGCAAGTCCAACACCACCAAGTCCAGGACCACAAAGGAGCAGTGCATCCATGATCACACACACGTCCGGTACCCCGACAACCTCAGTCCCACGCTCAAGCAAAGCAATAGAACAAGCAACTCCTTTCTAGATAAATCCACCAGGAACATGTATCTCGCTAATCCGAGAACATGGGGAATAACTAGAGGGGGAGAGAGATCCTTCATGAGGAGGTGTGCTTTGTGAGGAAGAGAGGGGGCCTTTTATAGGGAAGCGGGAGGTAACCAAGGGCCATGGTGTGGCAGCCATGGTGGTGCCCACACCTCTTCCATCATTCATGTGGTGGATGCTCCATTCACATAAATATGCCTCCATTCACACTTCCACTCACATGCATTAAATTTCTATCTTTAAACTAGGGTTGTGGAAACTAGGGTTGTGATTGTCCTCCTTGCTGCCCCCTCCTAGCCTTTATATAGATAGGCTAGGTCTCGGGTAGCAGGTCGAGTCGGTTACAGATTAGGGTTTGTCCCTTTAAACTTTCTATCTTAAGCTTCATCTTGTGTTGCAAGCAATCGGAGTCTCCGTGAGTCACATAAATCTTGTATTGGGCCTTGGTAACGCCGTGGGCTTCTGCCATATCTGGACCGTATATGCCAAACTCGAGTACATGTAGGGTATGCCCACGTCACCTCATTAGCGGTATATCTAGGTAATTGGAAAGTTCCACATATATCTTTGAAACATGCAATATGCTAATATGGATCAGGATCTTCTTCATCCCTATTAAATTACTTCTTGTGTAGACTACCAAGTAATAGAGGATTTATTTCAAACCCCCTTGTCTTCTCCTTGGAGTTGTCTCTTTTATAAATATCATAGGGCTTCCCAAAGTGGATGAGTGGGTTAGCACTAGTCATATGCTCAAACTCCATCATGTTGGAGGAAACCTATAACTCAAAACAAAACTTAGCAAGACAAAAATAAATAAGAAAAAACTAAAAGACCTACAACACTTAGCTCCCTGGCAACGACGCCAGAAAATAGCTTGATGACTGCAAGTGCACAGATCATTTGTAGCTAGTTTCAAAATAAAGATATCGATCCCACAGGGAGCAGGAGTCTGAAGTCTAATAAATCTTGAAATAAATACTACAATAGAAATGCTAAATAAATTTCTAAGTGAGAAGATAAAATGCGAGTATTGCATAAAAAGGTGATTTTGGTTTTTGGTATAAGAGGTAAAATAAAACAACTAAACACAGAAAGTAAGTATCATGTATGTAAAAGAGATTGGAACTACAATAGGGAAAAAAGCATTCTCAGGGGGTAGCGGATACACCTCTAGCATTATAAGGAACTAAGGTAAATATTATTATCATGAACATTCTCAACTGTGTATGTGTGGGAAGAACTCCGTATTTGAACAAATAGGCAGCAACCACTGCTCACATCATCATCATAACCACATCAGTCAGCAATCGAATTACTGCGCTATTAAGGGACTTAATCCCATAGGACGTATCCCATGACATGGATAGTGTTCCATGAGTTTCCTCGGTTCCCAAGTTGATACGTAAGGAGTGCCAAAAGCTTTATAGTCACTATAAGTGCTAACACACCTCCGTCTATTAACAAGTAGTTCCATCCATCAAGTCCCCATAAATGGCAAATATTGAGAGGTCGACTTCTCCCAACATCAATATGAAGACAATCTAACACATGGTCACAACGATGAATATCATAATAAACTATATCTTATTTCAGTCTCATACTAGGGTTTCTCCATCTCCCCAAGAACTAAAGATCTACTCAGACATGGAGGCAATCAATATCATGACAATAACAATGGAATCTATCATAGATGAATATTACTTGTATAAATCCACAACGAGTACGGAAATTACAACAAGATCTAGACAAGATGTAGATGGGATGGATGGATATGGTGGTCATGCAGCGGTTGATGATGAAGATCGATGCCTTAGCCTCCCGGATCTGCACAGGGTGAAGATGGATCCCGGTGGACGAGTTCCCCCTCCAGATTCCTTCCAAAGGTGAGGTTTTGGCGATTTCTGGTTGTTCTGTATGTCGTCTCTCTGATCCAGTTGCATGGGGTGAAACTATTTGAGGAGGCGGTGGTGGCGCCAACTATACAGCAGGAACTATACGACCGCAAATTTTATTCCCGCCGTATAGTTGGTCGTTATACCTTTTGTATGCCTTGATCACTTCAGGTTTTCTTCTAGTATTATTGATATTTCCAAATAAGCGATTTACGTTGTTTTTACTCCTTTTCTCCACAGTACAACTGCTCCAAGAATTGTGTCCATTGTATCCATCATCTATCCGGATCCTGGTGAAAACAGACATAAAATGTGCGCGTGAACGCCGTAAACTACCAAGATCCTATAACTACAATGCAAAATAGTAACATAAAACATGATGCAATTATGCACTCATCAACCATCACTCAAATAAAATGTTCTAGCCATAATAAAGTACAAGTACTAAGTGGTACAGGATCCCGTGGCATAATTGGACACCTCTACCAATTGGTAAGAACCTGTTGTTCAGTACTGTATATTTTAAATAAGTATGCAATTGATGTTGTGGAATCTATATGCATCTTATCTTTCAACCTCCATTTCCACCATGTGATGCAATTTATTTTCGCTAGTCGAAATGTAGACGAAGTCTAATGGGGATCCAAAAAACAGTTGACTCTGCTAGAGAAATTTGAGGGATACCAGACGAATAGATATGGTGTCATTGTAACGAAAGTTGTTGTAAGTCTTCTCTATATTTTGTGATGTTGCACTTGTAGTGATTTGTACGTATAAGTTTGATATGCAACCTTGCTTGGACTACTTCTCAGTTTTGTATTCATTTTCCTTCATAACTAAAGTCAGTTTCAGTTATGTTACACAGTGTTTACACATGAAGCCACATTTTTAGTCATGTTACTAAATGACATCAATAAAATATAAATGACAAAATGATCTTTTTACTGAAGTGTATAAGAAGCGTTATCAGCACTACCAATTATAGCAGTCCATGCACATGTTAAACATGTCTACATGTTTCTCTTTAGTAACTTTACTTCTCTTACACATGTCTATCAACTGAAAACTTTCCAAGCAGAATTGAAAGGGGAGTTGGCAAATCCTGGGAAAGACTGTTCAGTCAAAACTCCAAAAGAATGTGTGGATTTATTTTCCAACGTACTACAACGCGGTGCTATAGGCTAGAATATGTTGTTGTGTAATGTTGTGTTCCTAGCAAGCTCGTCAAAGTCCAAGTTCAAGTTCAAGTCCAACTCCAAGGCCATTTCTTTGCATATTCAAGTTCTAGAGGAACAACTCCAAGCTAAACAATCGTTATCATCTGCCCTAAGTGTATACAATGAACATTTGATCGTAAAGTTAGAAGAAATTTAAATTCGGTTGGATCACTCCATAGAAAATAAGGAGAAAGTCATAAAGATGCTCAGTATTTGTGGTTGAGAACTAACAGCTAAGGTCAGTCCCTTTGTCATGAAATGGAACCTGAAGCTGAAAGTATTTGTTAGTGCACTAGTTTGCACTTGTTATGAACTTGGGTTGTTTCCTTGTTGCGACATGTATATAACTTGTATGGTACCTTATAATGTACTACCTATGTTTCAAAATATATCCCTTTTTAGCAAAGATGTTGTAGCTTGCTAAAGATCCTTATAGTATCAATGGAGGTACTATTGGGGAACAGAATGCACGAATATGGAAGTAGTATGATTCCTGAATGCGTGATCTCTGTATTCCTAGCCTGCTTAATATTGGTGCTTTATATGCTAAAAGGTTGGATTTTTGTGTACTAATATATGTGTGGATGGAGAAAATTGCATCTAACACTAGTCTGTGAAATTTGTTGCAGAGAACACAAAAACAAGACCTTTTTTGTGGCTAGCATGGTTTGTGGCTTAATTTTTTGCACCTGGCCCAAATAAACATCTTAACATGATAGGTTAGAGCATCTCTAACCCATCCCCAAAACGGCAATGGAGGAGTAAATTTACTCCTCTAACGGCCGAATCCTCACCGAACCTAACCCTAACCCCTATCGTCGTTTACAGGAGAATAATTATAGGACTTGCCACCGTGACCTCGACTCCTTTATTTTTTCTCCTCCACCCGTGCGTCCGCTATCGGCCAGCTGCCCTTCCTGCTGCCCTTCGGCGGATCTGTGCTCCACCGATGGCAAGCTACCCTCTGTGCTTCTCCTGGTAGCCTACATCGTCAGAATCGGCCACCATGATCCATTTTCCCCGGCCACAAATGTGTCACCGAGCTTCACCAGATTTGACGCACTATGGCTAGGATTTGCCGGGATACGATCGGATCCTTGAGGCTAAGCACCCTCTGGCATGACTACACGTCGTTGCAACTCCCCGACCAAGCTCGCAAGAGTGGCTCTGCGAGCACCCGCGTCGCCACTAGCTCCGGATCTGGCACCAGCAGCCACACTCGCACCAACCCTTGGACCTGCACCAACACCTTCACATACCGGTGCCACCGGAACAAGGTGAGGAAGAGAGAAGCTCCATGGTCTAAGGATGACGACAATGACTTGTACTTTTTCTGGCATCATCAAACAATTGTTGGAGTTTACCAGCCTTTCCAACAATTTTGGGAAGAAATACATGCCAATTTCAATATGAATAGGTGTACTTACCTAGTAATTTACTCCAATACGGGAAATCTAAGAATAAATGGAGCTTGCATGTATGAATAATGGTGTATGAACATTGAACTTCTCTCTTATTGATATTGTTAAGTATGATCTGGCATGAGATTTTACCAAATTAGGATGATGCTATTATATATATATGAACTATGAATCTTTATGTGACACAAAAATAATTGTTCTAGATGCAAAAAAGAAATTGTTTCTGTGTTTTGTGCAACAAATGCCATAAACTGGTTATGTGTGGATGCACCAATATGTACTAGTATGATACATTATAAGTGATGTTGTCCTGGATCATTGATCGTAAGGTTGCACACCATATTCATACGCGTCATGTGACAAATGGAACTACATTTTTGAATCGGAGCTCAACATTTTCTTTCACATCTGAATGGATTGATGAATAGATGGAGTACGACCCACAAGAAAAGATCTTATACAATTTTTCTATTCAATTACTTGGAGAAGTCACATTCAAAACCATACTGGAGCCGTAAATCCTCCCGCCATCCCCCATAATATTTTTGAATCTGAGATCATGGTATCCAATTTTCTACCCCTCCGTCTAGAAAAAGGCTACTTTGAACAAGGTCCTGGATGATCAGTTGATGTGACCAGGCCTTGGATTCGTGGACAGAGGGAAATATGGTCTACTAGCAGTTATTACTTGGACTGTCACCAAATTCAAATTCTAAATCGAGAGGCAAAAGCTCCCTCCTACACAAAATATTTGGGCCTCATGTTTAATGTTTTGTATACTGCGAAATTTCATTTGACCTATCATACTGATGACCAATGGCGATTGTGAAATTGCTGGGTTGGGTGGTGGCGTTCGCTCGTAATTTTTGTTACTAGGACAATAGCCAAATTCAAAATCTTAAACGAGGGTAAAAACCTACAGCCTAAACAATTTCGTAGATGGAGTCAACATTATTTTTTCTATGGGAATAATTTTTATTCCTAAATATAGGGAGTACCATTTTTTGGAATTATTACTTGTACTCTAGCCAAATTCAAAATCTTAGTTGAGCAGAAAAATTTACCAATGTTCTGTGCAATTATGTTATGGATGGCCAGTTGATGTGACTCTCGGCCTTCAGTTTGTAACCAGATAGCCTACTAGTCTACAACTATCTTTTTCTATTATTACTTCGCCGCTAGCCAAATTCAAAATCGTAAAATCGAGCAGCAAAATCCCAACCAACTCATATGCATTTCGCGCCCCTCCATTTTAAACATTTTCAGGCAAAATCTCCCACCGATGGAGTACCATTTTTCTAGTATTACTTGGACTCTTTCCAAATTCAAAAGCTCAATCGAGTTGTCGACCGGAAGTACCATTTTTATAGTATTATAATTTGTCCTGTAGCCAAATTCAAAATCTCTATCGAGCGGCAAAATCACACACCGACCTTGAGCATTTCCCGCCCCACCGTTTCAAAAACTTTGAGGAAAAATATCCCATTGTGGAGTACCATTTTTCTATTACAGTATTATTATTTGTCCGGTAGCCAAATTCAAAATCTCAATCGGGCGGTAAATTCACACACGGACCTTGAATCATTTCCCGCCCAACCGTTTCAAAATCTTTGAGGAAAAATCTCCCACCGTGGAGAATCATTTTTCTATTATTATTATTTGTCCGGTAGCCAAATTCAAAATCTCTGTCGAGCGGCAAAATCATAGACCGACCTTGAAGCATTTCCCGCCTGACTGTTTCAAAAACTTTGAGGGAAAATCTCCCACCATGGAGTACCATTTTTCTATTATTATTATTTGTCCGCTAGCCAAATTCAAATCTCAATCGACCGACAAAATCACACACCGACCTTGAAGCATTCCCCCTCCACCACCATTCAAAAACTTTGAGGCAAAATCTCCCACCAGGGGATTACTGTTTTTCTACTATTAGCCAAATTCAAAATCTCAATCGAGCGGCAAAACTAGAGACCGACTTTGAAGCATTTTGCGCCCCTCCGTTTCAAAAACATTTGAAATTAAAATTCCTTTTCTACCCATTGTTTCGATGCCCTATGGGCATGCTAAAGTCGGTAGCTTGGGGCATGATCATAATTAGTTTTTTCTTCACCTCCATAGTCCCGATTCACGCAGTTTTTGCAGCTAGCCCTCCCAAAATCCCAGGCTTCTCCTATGCCCTCACCTCCATGACCACCGCGCGCACCACCCGGTGGCAATTCCATGGCTGCTGGAGCCGCTTCATCGATGCCCACCCCATCGGATCTATTTCACCAGGTCTCTCTACCACTCCACCAGAGCTATGGTCTCGCTGACCGTGCCTATGGCATCGTTGACCACCCACGCTCTGCTTCTCCACCGCTAAAAGCTACCCAACCGTACCGGAGCAGCTTCACCATTGTCCATCAAACAGGATGTGGTTCAACAAGTTCCATGTCCACTGCTCCAGACCATCTACACGGTCATCGCCGTTGACTACACCAGCATCGATCCGTCCAAGATCTGCTTCCCCGATGCCAACAGCCACCGCAACCGCAGCACCCTCGGAGACATGGACGTCACTCGCACGGTACTGACGATGCTTAGATCCCTCTTAGACCAAGGTAACCAAATCTCCAACCCGTTCTTGTTTTGTCAACGGTATAGCAAGTTCAAGCCTGTCGCAGTGAACTGCATTTTTGTAATTGTGCTAGTACATAGAAGTCACTGGGCACGCATGTTCTCTGTGCTAGTACATACAAGGTCATTAGACATGTTGGTTTGCATTCGCTGCTCTATAAATTTCAAGTCATGCACATGTATGTTATTTTGTCATGCACATGTTCTTATATTAGCCGCTCCGTACACCAGCAAATGCCTGCTATTGTGTAGTTCTTGCAAAATGTAATGTCAGTGGAAAATATTAGTGCGGATTCCCTGTTTCACAGTTACTGACTCTATCTGGTTATTCCTGAGCTAAGTTCCTGCTATTATTTCCTCCATAGAATTGTTCTCCTATCATGTAGTACCCGTTTAAACTCTTCGTACTAGTTCGATTATAATTTTGTTGTTGTCATCTGGTCCTTCAAAAGCTGCAACGCTGACTATTTTCTTTTTCTTTGTGTATAGCTCAAAAAGGCAACACTCAACATGTTTGTTTGCACAGCCTATAGGTCCACTAGCGATGCCATTATATATTTTTTGTATCTGGTGCTGGTTTGTCCTAATCGATGGCATAATTATTCTTTACTGTATAGTTCATTCGTATTTTCGATTCCTGCTCGACAAGTTCTTGTATGATGCGGTTATAATTTCTATGTGGTTCATTCTTAGCTACGACAGTAACTGCACGCCATTGTGTAGCTCACCGCAAATTCCGAATCACCCAACATCTCTTGCATTCCAGGAGATACCACTTCTTCCATATATATTTGCTAAAATGACCTGGCTAGTTTATACTGAAATTCTAAGAAACACTTTGTTTGATTACTCATTTCATTGTTGGCATACTTGTCTAATGTTTGTTTGTCCTGTTCTACAGGTTCACAAGCCACACCATTATATATCGTATCTGGTTTTGGTTCGTTCTAGGCAACAACATAACTATCCTCTACTATATAGTTCATTCATGGTTTGCATTCCCACTCTACAAGTTCATATTATGCAGTTATAATTCCTATCTAATTCATTCTTAGCTATGATCAGTTTATCTTGTTTGCTGTATTAACTTGTTTTTAGTTAGTGTCAGACTGCAATTATTGCTATCAACTTGATTGGCAACACTCAAAGGGAGATGCAGTGGATGGATTGAGAAAGCAAATTTAGGACTCTGCTATGAACTTGATTGGCAACTAAAATGCTAAATTTTCTTTCCCTTTTGTTCATATGATGTAATATTTTTAAGAAGTTTGCAGCTGATGTAATATCTAGATAACTCGCATAGGCCATGTAGGCATTTAGTTGATGCTGTCCACACATGGCGGTACCATAATTGTGCCAGCCAGGTCGATCAGGTAATAGTATAGGGTTTTGTTATTTGACCTTCTTGTATTGGGCCTACCATGAATAGTAAAAGATGCTCGTAATTATACTGATTTTATAATATTTGCATGGGCTTCAGAAAGGCCAAAACTGTAGGTGTCCGTGAACGTAATGGGCCTAACCTTAGGTGGCAGCTAGTAATAGTAATAGGCTAGAACAGTAACAAGCCAAAACAGTAATAGTCCCAAATAGTAACAAGCCAGAATACCAGCATGCTAGAACACCGGTAACCTTGCACAGTGACGGGCTAGAACAGTAACAGACCAGAAAAGTGGTAGGCCAGAACAGTAAAGGACCACAACAGTAACGGACTTGAACAATAAATGGCCAGAACAGTAATGAGCCAGAATAGTAACATGCCAAAAATTGTACCAGACAGGAACAGTAACAGGCCGAACATATTGCCAGGCTAGAGCAGTACCATATCAGAATAGTTGTAGGGCACCAGTGGGCCCGAAATGTTAACGGACAATATAGTAAAAGGCCAAAACAGTATCGGACCTTCTCAAAAGTGGGTCGTTCGTCGGTGGCCCGGGACGAGCTGTGAGAATAGTGGCGGGCTAACCGTAGGCCTTAATAGTATCGGGCCGACTTGACGCAGGCTGTTAACGGGCTGCTTAGTATTCGAACAATGTGGGATTCTATAGGCCGAAACAGTAACGGGCCTAACATTCGCGGGCCGCTGCTAGTCGCATCTTTTGGGCCCATTTCAAACAGTGCCAAAAGAAACAGTAATGGCCTATAATCTTATTGGGCTCACCTAATGGGCCGACCCACTTAATTATTAGCAGGCCTTGGCTGGGCCTAGCTTCTACCATGGTTTATGTGGTTGTTAACGGCGGTAACTGGACGTTAACAGTGGTCCCACATGGCATTTCGCATGATGTCAACACTCAACATGGTTGGCAAACAGATCTACGACGGAACATGTTTTCATGGATGAAAGTTGCGATCTGCCACGGTCAAAAAAAATCATGGTAGATTCCTTTGTGATGGGGCTTTTACCACGAAGGGCATCCGTCATAGAATACTTTTTAGCCACGAAAAACGGGCCTTCAACGATGAAAATCATCTGTTGTCAAAGCCAACTTTTCTTGTAGTGGAAACGAACACATGTAATGACACTCCATGTGTCAAACCATGGTTAGAAAGACCAAAAACACAGAGGAATGCAACTGCCACATGTAATGCAGCACAAGTGTGACATAACTTGTACCACCACACCCACTTGAGTGTGTGTGGTCATGTGGATCAAGGTGGTTTGGAAAAGAACACGTGCAATGACACTCCATGTGTCAAACAATGGTTAGAAAGCCACAAAACATAGAGGAATGCAACTGCCACATGTAATGGAGCACCAGTGTGACATAAGTTGCACCACCACACCCACTTGAGTGTTTGTGAACATGTGGATCAAGGAGGTTTCAAAAAGAATACATGCAATGACACTCCATTTCCAAGCCATGATCAGAAAACCCAAAAACACATAGGAATCCAACTGCCACATGTAATATAACACCAGTGTGACATAAGTTGCACCACCACACCCACTTGAGTGTGTGTGGAGATGTGGATCAAGGTGGTTTGGAAAAGAACACATGCAATGACACTCCATGTGTCAAACCATGCTCATAAGTCTCAAAAACACAGAAGAATGCAACTTCCACATGTAATGGAGCACCAGTGTGACATAAGTTGTAGCACCACACCCACTTGCACATCTGTGGACATGTGTATCAAGGTGGTTTGTTAAAGAACACATGAAATGACACTCCATGTGTCAAACCATGGTCATAAAGCCCAAAAACACATAGGAATGCAACTACACATGTAATGGAGCACCAGTGTGACATAAGTTGCACCACCATACCCACTTGAGTGTGTGTGGTCATGTGGATCAATGTGGTTTTGAAAATATCACATGCAATGGCACTCACATGTGTCAAACCAATGTCAGAAAGCCCCAAAACACATTGGAATTCAACTTCACATGTAATGGAGCACCAGTGTGACATAAGTTGCACCACGACACCCACTTGAGTGTGTGTAGTCATGTGGATCAAGGTGGTTTGGAAAAGAACACATGTAATGACACTCCATATGTGAAACCATGGTTAGAAAGACCAAAAACACAGATAAATGCAAATACCACATGTAATGCAGCACCAATGTGACATAAGGTTCGCCACCACACCCACTTGAGTGTGTGTGGTCATGTGGATCAAGGTGGTTTGGAAAGAACACATGCAATGACACTCCATGTGTCAAACCATGCTCATCAAACCCAAAAACACAGAAGAATGCAACTACAAGATGTAGTGGAGCACTAGTGTGACATAAGTTGCACCACCCCACCCACTTGAGTGTGTGGTCATGTGGATTAAGGTCGTTTGGAAAAGAAGATATGCACTAACACTCTAGGCGACAAAGCATGGTCAGAAAGTCTAAAATCATACTGGAATGCAACTTCCACATGTAATGGAGCACCAGTGTGACATAATTTGCACCACCACGCCCACTTGAGTGTGTGTGGTCATGTGGATCAAGGTGGTTTTGAAATGAACACATGCCATGACACATCATGTGTCAAACCATGGTCAGAAAGCCTAGAAACACAGAGGAATGCAACTGCCACATGTAACGGATCGCCGGTGTGACATCAGGTGCACCACCACACCCAGTTGAGTGTGTGTGGTCTTGTAAAAACACATGTAATGACACTCCATGTGTCAAACCATGGTTAGGAAGACCCAAAACATAGAGGAATGCAATTGTCACAAGTAATGCAGCACAAGTGTGACATAAGTTGTACCACCACGCCCACTTGAGTGTGTGTGGACATGCGGATCATGGTGGTTTGGAAAAGAACACATACAATGACACTCCATGTGTCTTGCCTTCATAAGAAAGCCCCAAAACACAGAGGAATTCAACTTCCACATGTAACGAAGCACAATTGAGACATAAGTTGCACCAGCACACCAACTTGAGTGTGTGTGGTCATGTGGATCAAGGTGGTTTGGGAAAGAACACATGCAATGACACTCACATGTGTCAAACCATGGTAAGAAAGCCCCAAAACGCATAGGAATGCAACTACACATGTAATGGAGCACCAGTGTGACATAAGTTGCACCACCACACCCACTTGACTGTGTGTTGTCATGTGGACCAAGGTTTTTTGGGAAAGAACACTTGCAATGACACAACATGTGTCAAACCATCATCAGATAAGCCCCAAAACATAGAGGAATGCAAGTGCCACATGTAATGGAGAACCAGTGTGACATAAGTTGCACCACCACACCCACTTGAGTGTGTGTGGACATGTGAATCAAGGTGGTTTGGAAACAAACACATGCAATGACACTCCATGTGTCAAACCATGGTCTGAAAGCCCCCAAACACAGAGAAATGGAACTACCACAAGTAATGGACCACCATTGTGACATAAGTTGCACCACCATGCCCAGTTGAGTGTGATGTATCAAGGTGGTTTGGAAAGAACACGTGCAATGACACTCCATGTGTCAAACCATGGTCAGAAATCCCAAAAACACACAGGAATGCAACTGCCACATGTAATGGAGCACAAGTGTGACATAAGTCTCACCACCACACCCAATTCACTTTTTGTGGACATGTGGATCAAGGTGGTTTGGAAAATAACACATGCAATGACAGTACATATGTTAAACCATGGTCATAAATCCTAAATACATATAGGAATGCAACTACCACATGTAATAGAGCACTAGTGTAATATAGGTTGCACCACCACACCCACTTGAGTGTGTGTGGTCATGTCGATCAAGGTGGTTTGGAAAAGAATACATGCAATGACACTCCATGTGTGAACCCATGGTCAAAAAGGCAAAAACACAGAGGAATGCAACTGAGCACCAGTGTTACATAGGTTGCACCTAGTCATTTGGATCGAGGTGGTTTGGAAAAGAACACAAGCAATGACACTCCATGTGTGAAGACATGGCCAAAAAGCCCAAAACACAGCGGAATGCAACTACCACATGTAATGGAGCACCAGTGTGACATAAGTTGCACCACCACACCTACTTGAGTGTGTATGGTCATGTGGATCAAGCTGGTTTGGAAAAGAACACATGCAATGACACTCCATGTGTTAAACCATGGTCAAAAATCCAAAAACCGAGAGGAATGCAACTACCACATGTAATGGAGCACCAGTGTGACATAAGTTGCACCACCACACCTACTTGAGTGTGTATGGTCATGTGGATCAAGCTGGTTTGGAAAAGAACACATGCAATGACACTCCATGTGTTAAACCATGGTCAAAAATCCAAAAACCGAGAGGAATGCAACTACCACATGTAATGGAGCACTAGTGTGACATAAGTTGCACCTAGTGATGTGGATCAAGGTGGTTTAAAAAACAACACATGCAATGACACTCCATGTGTGGACACATGGACGGAAAGCCCAAAAACACAGAGGAATGCAACTGCCACATGTAATGGAGCACCTGTGTGACATAAGTTGCACCACCCCACCCACTTGAGTGTGTGTGGTCATGTGGATCAAGGTGGTTAGGAAAAGAAGATATGAAATGACACTCCAGGTGAAAAACCATGGTCAGAAAGCCTAAAATCATAGTGGAATGAAGGAACACCAGTGTGACATAATTTGCACCACCATGCCCACTTGAGTGTGTGTGGTCATGTGGTTCAAGGTGGTTTTGAAATGAACACATGCAATGACACACCATGTGTCAAACCATGGTTAGAAACCATGGTCAGAAAGCCTAGAAACACAGAGGAATGCAACTGTCACATTTAATGGAGCACCAGTGTGACATCAGTTTCACTAGCACACCCACTTGAGTGTGTGTGTTCTTGTGGATCAAGGTGGTTTGGAAAACAACACCTGTAATGACACTCCATGTGTCAAACCATGGTTAGAAAGACCCAAAACACAGAGGAATGCAACAGTCACATGTAATGTAGCACAAGTGTGACATAAGTTGTACCACCACACCCACTTGAGTGTGTGTGGACATGTGGATCAAGGTGGTTTAGAAAAGAACACATACAATGACACTCCATGTGTCTTGCCATCGTTAGAAAGCCCCAAAACATAGAGGAATTCAACTTCCACATGTAACAAAGCACAAGTGAGGCATAAGTTGCACCAACACACAAACTTGAGTGTGTGTGGTCATGTGGATCAAGGTGGTTTGGGAAAGAACACATGCAATGACACTCACATGTGTCAAACTATGGTTAGAAAGCCCCAAAACACATAGGAATGCAACTGCATATATAATGGAGCACTAGTGTGACATAAGTTGCACCACCACACCTACTTAACTGTGTGTTGTCATGTGGATAAAGGTGGTTTGCGAAAGAACACTTGCAATTACACAACATGTGTCAAACCATCGTCAGAAATGCCCAAAAACATAGAGGAATGCAAGTGCCACATGTAATGGAGAACCACTATGACATAAGTTGTAGCACCACACCCACTTGAGTGTGTGTGGACATGTGAATCAAGGTGGTTTGTAAACGAACACATGCAATGACACACCATGTGTCAAACCATGGTCTGAAAGCCCCCAAAGATAGAGAAATGGAACTACCACAAGTAATGGAGCACCAGTGTGACAAAAGTTGCACCACCATGCCCAGTTGAGTGTCTGTGAAAATGTGGATCAAGGTGGTTTGTAAAAAACACATGCAATGACACTCCATGTGTCAAACCATGGTCAGAAATCCCAAAAACACACAGGAATTCAACTGCCACATGTAATGGAGCACCTGTGTGGCATAAGTCTCAGCACCACACCCACTTCACTTTGTGTGGACATGTGGATCAAGGTGGTTTGGAAAATAACACATGCAATGACAGTACATATGTTACCATGGTCATAAATCCTAAAAACATAGAGGAATGCAACTACCAAATGTAATGGAGCACTAGTGTAACATAAGTTGCACCACCACACCCACTTTAGTGTGTGTGGTCATGTGGATCAAGGTGGTTTGGAAAAGAATACATGCAATGACACTCCATGTGTCAAACCATGGTCAAAAAGGCAAAAACACAAAGGAATGCAACGGAGCACCAGTGTGACATAAGTTGCACCTAGTAATTTGGATCGAGGTGGTTTGGAAAAGAACACAAGCAATGACACTCCATGTGTGAAGACATGGCCAGAAAGCCCAAAAACACAGAGGAATGCAACTGCCACATGTAATGGAGCACCAGTGTGACATAAGTTGCACCACCACACCTACTTGAGTGTGTATGGTCATGTGGATCAAGCTGGTTTGGAAAAGAACACATGCAATGACACTCCATGTGTTAAACCATGGTCAAAAATCCAAAAACCGAGAGGAATGCAACTACCACATGTAATGGAGCACTAGTGTGACATAAGTTGCACCTAGTGATGTGGATCAAGGTGGTTTACAAAACAACACATGCAATGACACTCCATGTGTGGACACATGGACGGAAAGCCCAAAAACACAGAGGAATGCAACTGCCACATGTAATGGAGCACCTATGTGACATAAGTTGCACCACCCCACCCACTTGAGTGTGTGTGGTCATGTGGATCAAGGTGGTTAGGAAAAGAAGATATGAAATGACACTCCAGGTGACAAACCATGGTCAGAAAGCCTAAAATCATAGTGGAATGAAGGAACACCAGTGTGACATAATTTGCACCACCATGCCCACTTGAGTGTGTGTGGTCATGTGGTTCAAGGTGGTTTTGAAATGAACACATGCAATGACACACCATGTGTCAAACCATGGTTAGAAACCATGGTCAGAAAGCCTAGAAACACAGAGGAATGCAACTGTCACATTTAATGGAGCACCAGTGTGACATCAGTTTCACTAGCACACCCACTTGAGTGTGTGTGTTCTTGTGGATCAAGGTGGTTTGGAAAACAACACCTGTAATGACACTCCATGTGTCAAACCATGGTTAGAAAGACCCAAAACACAGAGGAATGCAACAGTCACATGTAATGTAGCACAAGTGTGACATAAGTTGTACCACCACACCCACTTGAGTGTGTGTGGACATGTGGATCAAGGTGGTTTAGAAAAGAACACATACAATGACACTCCATGTGTCTTGCCATCGTTAGAAAGCCCCAAAACATAGAGGAATTCAACTTCCACATGTAACAAAGCACAAGTGAGGCATAAGTTGCACCAACACACAAACTTGAGTGTGTGTGGTCATGTGGATCAAGGTGGTTTGGGAAAGAACACATGCAATGACACTCACATGTGTCAAACTATGGTTAGAAAGCCCCAAAACACATAGGAATGCAACTACATATGTAATGGAGCACTAGTGTGACATAAGTTGCACCACCACACCTACTTAACTGTGTGTTGTCATGTGGATAAAGGTGGTTTGCGAAAGAACACTTGCAATTACACAACATGTGTCAAACCATCGTCAGAAATGCCCAAAAACATAGAGGAATGCAAGTGCCACATGTAATGGAGAACCACTGTGACATAAGTTGTAGCACCACACCCACTTGAGTGTGTGTGGACATGTGAATCAAGGTGGTTTGTAAACGAACACATGCAATGACACTCCATGTGTCAAACCATGGTCTGAAAGCCCCCAAAGATAGAGAAATGGAACTACCACAAGTAATGGAGCACCAGTGTGACATAAGTTGCACCACCATGCCCAGTTGAGTGTCTGTGAAAATGTGGATCAAGGTGGTTTGTAAAAAACACATGCAATGACACTCCATGTGTCAAACCATGGTCAGAAATCCCAAAAACACAGAGGAATTCAACTGCCACATGTAATGGAGCACCTGTGTGGCATAAGTCTCACCACCACACCCACTTCACTTTGTGTGGACATGTGGATCAAGGTGGTTTGGAAAATAACACATGCAATGATAGTACATATGTTACCATGGTCATAAATCCTAAAAACATAGAGGAATGCAACTACCAAATGTAATGGAGCACTAGTGTAACATAAGTTGCACCACCACACCCACTTTAGTGTGTGTGGTCATGTCGATCAAGGTGGTTTGGAAAAGAATACATGCAATGACACTCCATGTGTCAAACCATGGTCAAAAAGGCAAAAACACAAAGGAATGCAACGGAGCACCAGTGTGACATAAGTTGCACCTAGTAATTTGGATCGAGGTGGTTTGGAAAAGAACACAAGCAATGACACTCCATGTGTGAAGACATGGCAAGAAAGCCCAAAAACACAGAGGAATGCAACTGCCACATGTAATGGAGCACCAGTGTGACATAAGTTGCACCACCACACCTACTTGAGTGTGTATGGTCATGTGGATCAAGCTGGTTTGGAAAAGAACACATGCAATGACACTCCATGTGTTAAACCATGGTCAAAAATCCAAAAACCGAGAGGAATGCAACTACCACATGTAATGGAGCACTAGTGTGACATAAGTTGCACCTAGTGATGTGGATCAAGGCGGTTTACAAAACAACACATGCAATGACACTCCATGTGTGGACACATGGACGGAAAGCCCAAAAACACAGAGGAATGCAACTGCCACATGTAATGGAGCACCTATGTGACATAAGTTGCACCACCCCACCCACTTGAGTGTGTGTGGTCATGTGGATCAAGGTGGTTAGGAAAAGAAGATATGAAATGACACTCCAGGTGACAAACCATGGTCAGAAAGCCTAAAATCATAGTGGAATGAAGGAACACCAGTGTGACATAATTTGCACCACCATGCCCACTTGAGTGTGTGTGGTCATGTGGTTCAAGGTGGTTTTGAAATGAACACATGCAATGACACACCATGTGTCAAACCATGGTTAGAAACCATGGTCAGAAAGCCTAGAAACACAGAGGAATGCAACTGTCACATTTAATGGAGCACCAGTGTGACATCAGTTTCACTAGCACACCCACTTGAGTGTGTGTGTTCTTGTGGATCAAGGTGGTTTGGAAAACAACACCTGTAATGACACTCCATGTGTCAAACCATGGTTAGAAAGACCCAAAACACAGAGGAATGCAACAGTCACATGTAATGTAGCACAAGTGTGACATAAGTTGTACCACCACACCCACTTGAGTGTGTGTGGACATGTGGATCAAGGTGGTTTAGAAAAGAACACATACAATGACACTCCATGTGTCTTGCCATCGTTAGAAAGCCCCAAAACATAGAGGAATTCAACTTCCACATGTAACAAAGCACAAGTGAGGCATAAGTTGCACCAACACACAAACTTGAGTGTGTGTGGTCATGTGGATCAAGGTGGTTTGGGAAAGAACACATGCAATGACACTCACATGTGTCAAACTATGGTTAGAAAGCCCCAAAACACATAGGAATGCAACTACATATGTAATGGAGCACTAGTGTGACATAAGTTGCACCACCACACCTACTTAACTGTGTGTTGTCATGTGGATAAAGGTGGTTTGCGAAAGAACACTTGCAATTACACAACATGTGTCAAACCATCGTCAGAAATGCCCAAAAACATAGAGGAATGCAAGTGCCACATGTAATGGAGAACCACTGTGACATAAGTTGTAGCACCACACCCACTTGAGTGTGTGTGGACATGTGAATCAAGGTGGTTTGTAAACGAACACATGCAATGACACTCCATGTGTCAAACCATGGTCTGAAAGCCCCCAAAGATAGAGAAATGGAACTACCACAAGTAATGGAGCACCAGTGTGACATAAGTTGCACCACCATGCCCAGTTGAGTGTCTGTGAAAATGTGGATCAAGGTGGTTTGTAAAAAACACATGCAATGACACTCCATGTGTCAAACCATGGTCAGAAATCCCAAAAACACAGAGGAATTCAACTGCCACATGTAATGGAGCACCTGTGTGGTATAAGTCTCACCACCACACCCACTTCACTTTGTGTGGACATGTGGATCAAGGTGGTTTGGAAAATAACACATGCAATGATAGTACATATGTTACCATGGTCATAAATCCTAAAAACATAGAGGAATGCAACTACCAAATGTAATGGAGCACTAGTGTAACATAAGTTGCACCACCACACCCACTTTAGTGTGTGTGGTCATGTCGATCAAGGTGGTTTGGAAAAGAATACATGCAATGACACTCCATGTGTCAAACCATGGTCAAAAAGGCAAAAACACAAAGGAATGCAACGGAGCACCAGTGTGACATAAGTTGCACCTAGTAATTTGGATCGAGGTGGTTTGGAAAAGAACACAAGCAATGACACTCCATGTGTGAAGACATGGCAAGAAAGCCCAAAAACACAGAGGAATGCAACTGCCACATGTAATGGAGCACCAGTGTGACATAAGTTGCACCACCACACCTACTTGAGTGTGTATGGTCATGTGGATCAAGATGGTTTGCAAAAGAACACATGCAATGACACTCCATGTGTTAAACCATGGTCAAAAATCCCAAAAACACACAGGAATGCAACTGCCACATGTAATGGAGCACCAGTGTGACATAAGTCTCACCACCACACCCAATTCACTTTTTGTGGACATGTGGATCAAGGTGGTTTGGAAAATAACACATGCAATGACAGTACATATGTTAAACCATGGTCATAAATCCTAAATACATATAGGAATGCAACTACCACATGTAATGGAGCACTAGTGTAATATAGGTTGCACCACCACACCCACTTGAGTGTGTGTGGTCATGTCGATCAAGGTGGTTTGGAAAAGAATACATGCAATGACACTCCATGTGTGAACCCATGGTCAAAAAGGCAAAAACACAGAGGAATGCAACTGAGCACCAGTGTGACATAAGTTGCACCTAGTCATTTGGATCGAGGTGGTTTGGAAAAGAACACAAGCAATGACACTCCATGTGTGAAGACATGGCCAAAAAGCCCAAAACACAGCGGAATGCAACTGCCACATGTAATGGAGCACCAGTGTGACATAAGTTGCACCACCACACCTACTTGAGTGTGTATGGTCATGTGGATCAAGCTGGTTTGGAAAAGAACACATGCAATGACACTCCATGTGTTAAACCATGGTCAAAAATCCAAAAACCGAGAGGAATGCAACTACCACATGTAATGGAGCACCAGTGTGACATAAGTTGCACCACCACACCTACTTGAGTGTGTATGGTCATGTGGATCAAGCTGGTTTGGAAAAGAACACATGCAATGACACTCCATGTGTTAAACCATGGTCAAAAATCCAAAAACCGAGAGGAATGCAACTACCACATGTAATGGAGCACTAGTGTGACATAAGTTGCACCTAAGGATGTGGATCAAGGTGGTTTACAAAACAACACATGCAATGACACTCCATGTGTGGACACATGGACGGAAAGCCCAAAAAAACAGAGGAATGCAACTGCTACATGTAATGGAGCACCTGTGTGACATAAGTTGCACCACCCCACCCACTTGAGTGTGTGTGGTCATGTGGATCAAGGTGGTTAGGAAAAGAAGATATGAAATGACACTGCAGGTGACAAACCATGGTCAGAAAGCCTAAAATCATAGTGGAATGAAGGAACACCAGTGTGACATAATTTGCACCACCACGCCCACTTGAGTGTGTGTGGTCATGTGGATCAAGGTGGTTTTGAAATGAACACATGCAATGACACACCAGGTGTCAAACCATGGTCAGAAACCATGGTCAGAAAGCCTAGAAACACAGAGGAATGCAACTGTCACATGTAATGGAGCACTAGTGTGACATCAGTTTCACTAGCACACCCACTTGAGTGTGTGTGTGTTCTTGTGGATGAAGGTGGTTTTGGAAAACAACACCTGTAATGACACTCCATGTGTCAAACCATGGTTAGAAAGACCCAAAACACAGAGGAATGCAATAGTCACATGTAATGTAGCACAAGTGTGACATAAGTTGTACCACCACACCCACTTGAGTGTGTGTGGACATGTGGATCAAGGTGGTTTAGAAAAGAACACATACAATGACACTCCATGTGTCTTGCCATCGTTAGAAAGCCCCAAAACATAGAGGAATTCAACTTACACATGTAACAAAGCACCAGTGAGGCATAAGTTGCACCAACACACGAACTTGAGTGTGTGTGGTCATGTGAATCAAGGTGGTTTGGGAAAGAACACATGCAATGACACTCACATGTGTCAAACTATGGTTAGAAAGCCCCAAATCACATAGGAATGCAACTGCATATGTAATGGAGCACTAGTGTGACATAAGTTTCACCACCACACCTACTTGACTGTGTGTTGTCATGTGGATAAAGGTGGTTTGCGAAAGAACACTTGCAATTACACAACATGTGTCAAACCATGGTCAGAAATTCCCAAAAACATAGAGGAATGCAAGTGCCACATGTAATGGAGAACCACTGTGACATAAGTTGTAGCACCACACCCAGTTGAGTGTGTGTGGACATGTGAATCAAGGTGGTTTGTAAACGAACACATCCAATGACACTCCATGTGTCAAACCATGGTCTGAAAGCCCCCAAAGATAGAGAAATGGAACTACCACAAGTAATGGAGCACCAGTGTGACATAAGTTGCACCACCATGCCCAGTTGAGTGTCTGTGAAAATGTGGATCAAGGTGGTTTGTAAAAAACACATGCAATGACACTCCATGTGTCAAACCATGGTCAGAAATCCCAAAAACACAGAGGAATTCAACTGCCACATGTAATGGAGGACCTGTGTGGCATAAGTCTCAGCACCACACCCACTTCACTTTGTGTGGACATGTGGATCAAGGTGGTTTGGAAAATAACACATGCAATGACAGTACATATGTTACCATGGTCATAAATCCTAAAAACATAGAGGAATGCAACTACCAAATGTAATGGAGCACTAGTGTAACATAAGTTGCACCACCACACCCACTTTAGTGTGTGTGGTCATGTGGATCAAGGTGGTTTGGAAAAGAATACATGCAATGACACTCCATGTGTCAAACCATGGTCAAAAAGGCAAAAACACAAAGGAATGCAACGGAGCACCAGTGTGACATAAGTTGCACCTAGTAATTTGGATCGAGGTGGTTTGGAAAAGAACACAAGCAATGACACTCCATGTGTGAAGACATGGCCAGAAAGCCCAAAAACACAGAGGAATGCAACTGCCACATGTAATGGAGCACCTGTGTGACATAAGTTGCACCACCACACCTACTTGAGTGTGTATGGTCATGTGGATCAAGATGGTTTGGTAAAGAACACATGCTATGACACTCCCTGTGGTAAACCATGGTCAAAAATCCAAAAACCAAGTGGAATGCAACTGCCACATGTAATGGAGCACTACTGTGACATAAATTGCACCTAGTCATGTGGATCAAGGTGGTTTGGAAAACAACACATGCAATGACACTCCATGTGTGGACACATGGCCAGAAAGCCCAAAAACAGAGAGGAATGCAACTGCCACATGTAATGGAGCACTTGTGTGACATAAGTTGCACCACCACACCCATCTGCGTGTGTGTGGACATGTGGATCAAGGTGGTTTTGGAAAGAACAAATGTAATAACACTCCATGTGTCAAACCATGGTCAGAAAGCCTAGAAAGACAGAGGAATGCAACTGCCACATGTAATGGAGCACCAGTGTGACATAACTTGCACCACCATACCCACTTGAGTGTGTGTGGTCATGTGTATCAAGGTGGTTCGAATAATAAGAAATGCAATGACACTCCATGTGACAAACCATGGTCAGAAAGCCCAAATACACAACAGAATGCAACTTCCACATGTAATGGAGCACCGGTGTGACATAAGTTGCACCACCATGCCCACTTGAGTGTGTGTGGTCATGTGGATAAAGGTGGTTTGGAAACGAACACATGCAATGACACTCCATGTATCAAACCATGGTCAGAAAGCCTAGAAAGATAGAGGAATGCAACTGCCACATGTAATGGAGCACCAGTGTGACATAAGTTGCACCACCACACCCACTTGAGTGTGTGTGGTCTTGTGTATCAAGGTGGTTTGGAAAAGAACACATGTAATGACACTCCATGTGTCAAACCATTGTTAGAAAGACCAAA
Organism: Avena eriantha; assembly: GCA_910589775.1. Lineage (NCBI taxonomy): Eukaryota > Viridiplantae > Streptophyta > Magnoliopsida > Poales > Poaceae > Avena > Avena eriantha. Next base: position 197,412,610 of record OU342740.1, on the reverse strand, counting down.
AACACAAAGGAATGCAACTGCCACATGTAATGCATCACAAGTGTGACATAAGTTGTACCACCAAGCCCACCTGAGTGTGTGTGGACATGCGGATCAAGGTGGTTTGGAAAAGAACACATATAATGACACTCGATGTGTGAAATCATGGTCATAAATCCCCAAAACACAGAGGAGTGCAACTACCACATGTAATGGAGCACCAGTGGGACATAAGTTGCACCAGACACACTTGAGTGTGTGTGGTTATGTGCATGAAGGTGGTTTGGAAAAGAACACATCAAATGACACTCCATGTGATAAACCATGGTCAGAAAGCCCCAAAACACAGCGGAATGCAACTACCACATGTAATGGAGCACTAGTGTGACATAAGTTTCACCACCACACCCACTTGAGTGTGTGTGGTAATGTGGATCAAGGTGGTTTGGAAAAAACACATGCAATGAAACTCCATGTGTCAAACCATGGTAAAAAATCCTAGAAACACAGAGGAATGCAACTGAGCACCAGTGTGACATAAGTTGCACCTAGTCATTTGGATCGAGGTGGTTTGGAAAAGAACACAAGCAATGACACTCCATGTGTGAAGACATGGCCAAAAAGCCCAAAAACAAAAAGGAATGCAACTGCCACATGTAATGGAGCACCAGTGTCCCATAAGTTGCACCACCACACCTACTTGAGTGTGTATGGTCATGTGGATCAATCTGGTTTGGAAAAGAACACATGCAATGACACTCCATGTGTTAAACCATGGTCAAAAAGCCAAAAACCGAGAGGAATGCAACCGCCACATGTAATGGAGCACTAGTGTGACATAAGTTGCACCTAGTCATGTGGATCAATGTGTTTTGGAAAAAAACACCTGCAATGACACTCCATGTGTGGACACATGGCCAGAAACCCAAAAACACATAGGAATGCAACTGCCACATGTAATGGAGCACCAGTGTGATATATGTTGCACCAGCACACCCACTTGAGTGTGTGTGGTTATGTGGATCAAGGTGGTTCGGAAAATAAGAAATGCAATCACACTCAATGTGACAAACCATGTACAGAAAGCCCAAAAACACAACAGAATGCAACTGCCACATGTAATGGAGCACCAGTTTGACATAAGTTGCACCACCACACCCACTTGAGTGTGCGTGGTCTTGTGTATCAAGGTGGTTTGGAAAAGAACACATGTAATGACACTCCATGTGTCAAACCATTGTTAGAAAGACCAAAAGCACAAAGGAATGCAACTACCACATGTAATGCATCACAAGTGTGACATAAGTTGTAACACCAAACCCACCTGAATGTGTGTGGACATGCAGATCAAGGTGGTTTGGAAAAGAACACATATAATGACACTCCAGGTGTGAAACCATGGTCATAAATCCCAAAAACACAGAGGAGTGCAACTACCACATGTAATGGAGCACCAGTGGGACATAAGTTGCACCACACACACTTGAGTGTGTGTGGTCATGCGCATCAAGGTGGTTTGGAAAAGAACACATGCAATGACACTCCATGTGGTAAACCATGGTTCAAAAGCCCCAAACACAGAGGAATGCAACTACCACATGTAATGGAGCACCACTGTGACATAAGTTTCACCACCACACCCACTTGAGTGTGTGTGGTAATGTGGATCAAGGTGGTTTGGAATAAACACATGCAATGACACTCCATGTGTCAAACCATGGTCGGAAATCCCAAAAAACACACAGGAATGCAACTGCCACATGTAATGGAGCACCAGTGTGACATAAGACTCACCACCACACCCACTTCACTGTGTGTGGACATGTGGATCAAGGTGGTTTGGAAAATAACACATGTAATGACAATACATATATCAAACCATGGTCATAAATCCTAAAAACATAGAGGAATGCAACTACCACATGTAATGGAGCACAAGTGTGACATAAGTTGCACCTAGCCATGTGTATCAAGGTGGTTTGGAAAACAACACATGCAATGACACTCCATGTGTGGACACATGGCCAGAAACCCAAAAACACAGAGGAATGCAACTGCCATATGTAATGGAGCACCAGTGTGACACATGTTGCAGCACCACACCCACTTGCGTGTGTGTGGACATGTGGATCAAGGTGGTTTGGGAAAGAACAAATATAATAACACTCCATGTGTCAAACCCTGGTCAAAAGACCCAAAACACATAGGAATGCAACTGCCACATGTAATGGAGCACCAGTGTGACATAACTTGCACCACCACACCCACTTTAGTGTGTGTGGTTACATGGATCAAGCTGGTTCGGAAAATAAGAAATGCAATCACACTCAATGTGACAAACCATGTTCAGAAAGCCCAAAAACACAATAGAATGCAACTGCCACATGTAATGAAGCACCAGTGTGACATAAGTTTCACCACCACACCCACTTTATTGTGTGTGGTCTTGTGTATCAAGGTGGTTTGGAAAAGAACACATGTAATGACACTCCATGTATCAAACCATTGTTAGAAAGACCAAAAACACAAAGGAATGCAACTACCACATGTAATGCATCACAAGTGTGAAATAAGTTGTAACACCAAACCCACCTGAGTGTGTGTGGACATACGGATCAAGGTGGTCTGGAAAAGAACACATATAATGACACTCCATGTGTGAAACCATGGTCATAAATCCCAAAAACACAGGGGAGTGCAACTACCACATGTAATGGAGCACTAGTGGGACATAAGTAGCACCACACACACTTGAGTGTGTGTGGTCATGCGCATCAAGGTGGTTTGGAAAAGAACACATGCAATGACACTCCATGTGGTAAACCATGGTTCAAAAGCCCCAAAACACAGAGGAATGCAACTACCACATGTAATGGAGCACCACTATGACATAAGTTTCACCACCACACCCACTTGAGTGTGTGTGGTAATGTGGATCAAGGTGGTTTGGAATAAACACATGCAATGACACTCCATGTGTCAAACCATGGTCGGAAATCCCAAAAAACACACAGGAATGCAACTGCCACATGTAATGGAGCACCAGTGTGACATAAGACTCACCACCACACCCACTTCACTGTGTGTGGACATGTGGATCAAGGTGGTTTGGAAAATAACACATGTAATGACAATACATATATCAAACCATGGTCATAAATCCTAAAAACATAGAGGAATGCAACTACCACATGTAATGGAGCACAAGTGTGACATAAGTTGCACCTAGTCATGTGTATCAAGGTGGTTTGGAAAACAACACATGCAATGACACTCCATGTGTGGACACATGGCCAGAAACCCAAAAACACAGAGGAATGCAACTGCCATATGTAATGGAGCACCAGTGTGACACATGTTGCAGCACCACACCCACTTGCGTGTGTGTGGACATGTGGATCAAGGTGGTTTGGGAAAGAACAAATATAATAACACTCCATGTGTCAAACCCTGGTCAAAAGACCCAAAACACATAGGAATGCAACTGCCACATGTAATGGAGCACCAGTGTGACATAACTTGCACCACCACACCCACTTTAGTGTGTGTGGTTACATGGATCAAGCTGGTTCGGAAAATAAGAAATGCAATCACACTCAATGTGACAAACCATGTTCAGAAAGCCCAAAAACACAATAGAATGCAACTGCCACATGTAATGAAGCACCAGTGTGACATAAGTTTCACCACCACACCCACTTTATTGTGTGTGGTCTTGTGTATCAAGGTGGTTTGGAAAAGAACACATGTAATGACACTCCATGTATCAAACCATTGTTAGAAAGACCAAAAACACAAAGGAATGCAACTACCACATGTAATGCATCACAAGTGTGAAATAAGTTGTAACACCAAACCCACCTGAGTGTGTGTGGACATGCGGATCAAGGTGGTCTGGAAAAGAACACATATAATGACACTCCATGTGTGAAACCATGGTCATAAATCCCAAAAACACAGGGGAGTGCAACTACCACATGTAATGGAGCACTAGTGGGACATAAGTAGCACCACACACACTTGAGTGTGTGTGGTCATGCGCATCAAGGTGGTTTTGAAAAGAACACATGCAATGACACTCCATGTGGTAAACCATGGTTCAAAAGCCCCAAAACACAGAGGAATGCAACTACCACATGTAATGGAGCACCACTATGACATAAGTTTCACCACCACACCCACTTGAGTGTGTGTGGTAATGTGGATCAAGGTGGTTTGGAATAAACACATGCAATGACACTCCATGTGTCAAACCATGGTCGGAAATCCCAAAAAACACACAGGAATGCAACTGCCACATGTAATGGAGCACCAGTGTGACATAAGACTCACCACCACACCCACTTCACTGTGTGTGGACATGTGGATCAAGGTGGTTTGGAAAATAACACATGTAATGACAATACATATATCAAACCATGGTCATAAATCCTAAAAACATAGAGGAATGCAACTACCACATGTAATGGAGCACAAGTGTGACATAAGTTGCACCTAGTCATGTGTATCAAGGTGGTTTGGAAAACAACACATGCAATGACACTCCATGTGTGGACACATGGCCAGAAACACAAAAACACAGAGGAATGCAACTGCCATATGTAATGGAGCACCAGTGTGACACATGTTGCAGCACCACACCCACTTGCGTGTGTGTGGACATGTGGATCAAGGTGGTTTGGGAAAGAACAAATATAATAACACTCCATGTGTCAAACCCTGGTCAAAAGACCCAAAACACATAGGAATGCAACTGCCACATGTAATGGAGCACCAGTGTGACATAACTTGCACCACCACACCCACTTTAGTGTGTGTGGTTACGTGGATCAAGGTGGTTCGGAAAATAAGAAATGCAATCACACTCAATGTGACAAACCATGTTCATAAAGCCCCAAAACACAACAGAATGCAACTGCCACATGTAATGAAGCACCAGTGTGACATAAGTTTCACCACCACACCCACTTGATTGTGTGTGGTCTTGTGTATCAAGGTGGTTTGGAAAAGAACACATGTAATGACACTCCATGTGTCAAACCATTGTTAGAAAGACCAAAAACACAAAGGAATGCAACTACCACATGTAATGCATCACAAGTGTGAAATAAGTTGTAACACCAAACCCACCTGAGTGTGTGTGGACATGCGGATCAAGGTGGTTTGGAAAAGAACACATATAATGACACTCCATGTGTGAAACCATGGTCATAAATCCCAAAAACACAGGGGAGTGCAACTACCACATGTAATGGAGCACCAGTGGGACATAAGTAGCACCACACACACTTGAGTGTGTGTGGTCATGTGCATCAAGGTGGTTTGGAAAAGAACACATGCAATGACACTCCATGTGTTAAACCATGGTTCAAAAGCCCCAAAACACAGAGGAATGCAACTACCACATGTAATGGAGCACCACTGTGACATAAGTTTCACCACCACACCCATTTGAGTGTGTGTGGTAATGTCGATCAAGGTGGTTTGGAATAAACACATGCAATGACACTCCATGTGTCAATCCTTGGTCAGAAATCCCAAAAACACACAAGAATCCAACTGCCACATGTAATGGAGCACCAGTGTGACATAAGTCTCACCACAACACCCACTTCATTGTGTGTGGACATGTGGATCAAGGTGGTTTGGAAAATAACACATGCAATGAAAGTACATATATCAAACCATGGTCATAAATCCTAAAAACATAGAGGAATGCAACTACCACATGTAATGGAGCACTAGTGTAACATAAGTTGTACCACCACACCCACTTGAGTGTGTCTGGTCATGTGGATCAAGGTGGTTTTGAAAAGAACACATGCAATGACACTCCATATGTCAAACCATGGTCAAAAAGGAAAAAACATAGAGGAATGAGACTAAGCACCAGTGTGACATAAGTTGCACCTAGTGATTTGGATCGAGGTGGTTTGGAAAAGAACACAAGCAATTCCATTCCATGTGTGAAGACATGGCAAGAAAGCCCCAAAACAAAGAGGAATGCAACTGCGACATGTAATGGAGCACCAGTGTCACATAAGTTGGAGCGCCACACCTACTTGAGTGTGTATGGTCATGTGGATCAATCTGGTTTGGAAAAGAACACATGCAATGACACTCCATGTGTTAAACCATGGTAAAAAAGCCAAATCCGAGAGGAATGCATCTGCCACATGTAATGGAGCACTAGTGTGACATAAGTTGCACCTAGTCATGTGTATCAAGGTGGTTTGGAAAACAACACATGCAATGACACTCCATGTGTGGACACATGGCCAGAAACCCAAAAACACAGAGGAATGCAACTGCCATATGTAATGGAGCACCAGTGTGACACATGTTGCAGCACCACACCCAGTTGCGTGTGTGTGGACATGTGGATCAAGGTGGTTTGGGAAAGAACAAATATAATAACACTCCATGTGTCAAACCCTGGTCAAAAGACCCAAAACATAGAGGAATGCAACTGCCACATGTAATGGAGCACCAGTGTGACATCACTTGCACCACCACACCCACTTGAGTGTGTGTGGTGATGTGGATCAAGGTGGTTTAGAAAATAAGAAATGCAATCACACTCCATGTGACAAGCCATGGTTAGAAAGCCCAAAAACACAACAGAATGCAACTGCCACATGTAATGGAGCACCAGTGTGACATAAGTTGCACCACCATGCCCACTTGAGTGTGTGTCGTCATTTAGATAAAGGTGGTTTGGAAAAGAACACATGCAATGACACTCCATGTATCAAACCATGGTCAGAAAGCCTAGAAAGACAGAGGAATGCAACTACCACATGTAGTGGAGGACTAGTGTGACATAAGTTGCACCAGCACACCCACTTGAGTGTGTGTGGTCATGTGGATCAAGGTGGTTTGGAAAATAACACATGCAATGACACTCCATGTGACAAACCATGGTCAGAAAGCCCAAGAACACAACATAATGCAACTGCCAAATGTAATGGAGCACCAGTGTGACATAAGTTGCACCACCATGCCCACTTGAGTGTGTGTGGTCATGTGGATCAGGGTGGTTTGGAAACGAACATATGCAATGACATTCCGTGTGTCAAACCATGGTCCAAAAGAACACATGCAATGACACTCCATGTGTCAAACCATTGTTAGAAAGACAAAAAACACAGAGGAATGCAACTACCACATGTAATGCATCACAAGTGTGACATAAGTTTTACCACCGAACCCGCCTGAGTCTGTGTGGACATGCGGATCAAGGTGGTTTGGAAAAGAACACATATAATGACACTCCATGTGTGAAACCATGGTCATAAATCCCCAAAACAGAGAGGAGTGCAACTACCACATGTAATGGAGCACCGGTGGGACATAAGTTGCACAAGACACACTTGAGTGTGTGTGGTTATGTGCATCAAGGTGGGTTGGAAAAGAACACATGAAATGACACTCCATGTGATAAACCATGGTCAGAAAGCCCCAAAACACAGAGGAATGCAACTACCACATGTAATGGGGAACCACTTTGACATAAGTTTCACCACCACACCCACTTGAGTGTGTGTGGTAATGTGGATCAAGGTGGTTTGGAATAAACACATGCAATGACAGTGCATGTGTCAATCGATGGTCAGAAATCCCAAAAACACACAAGAATGCAACTGCCACATGTAATGGAGCACCAGTGTGACATAAGTCTCAACACCACACCCACTTCACTATGTGTGGACATGTGGATCAAGGTGGTTTGGAAAATAACACATGCAATGAAAGTACATATTTCAAACCATGGTCATAAATCCTAAGAACATAGAGGAATGCAACTACCACATGTAATGGATCAGTAGTGTAACATAAGTTGCACCACCACACCCACTTGAGTGTGTCTGGTCTTGTGGATTAAGGTGGTTTTGAAAAGAACACATGCAATGACACTCCATGTGTCAAACCATGGTCAAAAAGGCAAAAACACAGTGGAATGAAACTGAGCACCAGTGTGACATAAGTTGCACCTAGTGATTTGGATCGAGGTGGTTTGGAAAAGAACACAAGCAATTCCACTCCATGTGTGAAGACATGGCAAGAAAGCCCCAAAACAAAGAGGAATGCAACTGCGACATGTAATGGAGCACCAGTGTCACATAAGTTGGAGCGTCACACCTACTTGAGGTTATATGGTCATGTGGATCAATCTGGTTTGGAAAAGAACACATGCAATGACACTCCATGTGTTAAACCATGGTAAAAAAGCCAAATCCGAGAGGAATGCATCTGCCACATGTAATGGAGCACTAGTGTGACATAAGTTGCACCTAGTCATTTGTATCAAGGTGGTTTGGAAAACAACACATGCAATGACACTCCATGTGTGGACACATGGCCAGAAACCCAAAAACATAGAGGAATGCAACTGCCACATGTAATGGAGCACCAGTGTGACGTATGTTACACCACCACACCCACTTGCGTGTGTGTGGACATGTGGATCAAGGTGGTTTGGGAAAGAACAAATATAATAACACTCCATGTGTCAAACCATGGTCAAAAGACCCAAAACATAGAGGAATGCAACTGCCACATGTAATGGAGCACAAGTGTGACATCACTTGCACCACCACACCCACTTTAGTGTGTGTGGTTATGTGGATCAAGGTGGTTCAGAAAATAAGAAATGAAATCACACTCCATGTGACAAGCCATGGTCAGAAAGCCCAAAAACACAACAGAATGCAACTGCCACATGTAATGGAGCACCAGTGTGACATAAGTTGCACCACCATGCCCACTTGAGTGTGTGTCGTCATTTAGATAAAGGTGGTTTGGAAAAGAACACATGCAATGACACTCCATGTATCAAACCATGGTCAGAAAGCCTAGAAAGACAGAGGAATGCAACTACCACATGTAGTGGAGGACTAGTGTGACATAAGTTGCACCAGCACACCCACTTGAGTGTGTGTGGTCATGTGGATCAAGGTGGTTTGGAAAATAACACATGCAATGACACTCCATGTGACAAACCATGGTCAGAAAGCCCAAGAACACAACATAATGCAACTGCCAAATGTAATGGAGCACTAGTGTGACATAAGTTGCACCACCATGCCCACTTGAGTGTGTGTGGTCATGTGGATCAGGGTGGTTTGGAAACGAACATATGCAATGACATTCCGTCTGTCAAACCATGGTCCAAAAGAACACATGCAATGACACTCCATGTGTCAAACCATTGTTAGAAAGACAAAAAACACAGAGGAATGCAACTACCACATGTAATGCATCACAAGTGTGACATAAGTTTTACCACCGAACCCGCCTGAGTGTGTGTGGACATGCGGATCATGGTTGTTTGGAAAAGAACACATATAATGACACTCCATGTGTGAAACCATGGTCATAAATCCCCAAAACACAGAGGAGTGCAACTACCACATGTAATGGAGCACCGGTGGGACATAAGTTGCACAAGACACACTTGAGTGTGTGTGGTTATGTGCATCAAGGTGGGTTGGAAAAGAACACATGAAATGACACTCCATGTGATAAACCATGGTCAGAAAGCCCCAAAACACAGAGGAATGCAACTACCACATGTAATGGAGAACCACTTTGACATAAGTTTCACCACCACACCCACTTGAGTGTGTGTGGTAATGTGGATCAAGGTGGTTTGGAATAAACACATGCAATGACAGTGCATGTGTCAATCCATGGTCAGAAATCCCAAAAACACACAAGAATGCAACTGCCACATGTAATGGAGCACCAGTGTGACATAAGTCTCAACACCACACCCACTTCACTATGTGTGGACATGTGGATCAAGGTGGTTTGGAAAATAACACATGCAATGAAAGTACATATATCAAACCATGGTCATAAATCCTAAGAACATAGAGGAATGCAACTACCACATGTAATGGATCACTAGTGTAACATAAGTTGCACCACCACACCCACTTGAGTGTGTTTGGTCATGTGGATTAAGGTGGTTTTGAAAAGAACACATGCAATGACACTCCATGTGTCAAACCATGGTCAAAAAGGCAAAAACACAGTGGAATGAAACTGAGCACCAGTGTGACATAAGTCGCACCTAGTGATTTGGATCGAGGTGGTTTGGAAAAGAACACAAGCAATTCCACTCCATGTGTGAAGACATGGCAAGAAAGCCCCAAAACAAAGAGGAATGCAACTGCGACATGTAATGGAGCACCAGTGTCACATAAGTTGCACCACCACACCTACTTGAGTGTGTATGGTCATGTGGATCAATCTGGTTTGGAAAAGAACACATGCAATGACACTCCATGTTTTAAACCATGGTCAAAAAGCCAAAACCCAGAGGAATGCAACTGCCACATGTAAATGAGCACTACTGTGACATAAGCTGCACCTAGTCATGTGGATCAAGGTGGTTTGGAAAACAATACATGCAATGACACTCCATGTGTGGACACATGGCCAGAAACCCAAAAACACAGAGGAATACAACTGCCACATGTAATGGATCACCAGTATGACATAAGTTGCACCACCATAGCCACTTGCGTGTGTGTGGACATGTGGATCAGGGTGGTTTGGGAAAGAACAAATATAATAACACTCCATGTGTCAAACCATTGTCAGAAAGACCCACAATACAGGGGAATGCAACTGCCACATGTAATGGAGCACCAATGTGACATAACAAGCACCACCACACCCACTTGAGTGTGTGTGGTCATGTGGATCAAGGTGGTTTGGAAAATAACACATGCAACGACAGTACATATATCAAACCATGGTCATAAATCCTAAAAACATAGAGGAATGCAACTACCACATCTAATGGAGCACTAGTGTAACATAAGTTGCACCACCACACCCACTTGAGTGTGTGTGGTCATATGGATCAAGGTGGTTTAGAAAACAACACATGCAATGACACTCCATGTGTCAAACCATGGTCAAAAAGGCAAAAACACAAAGTAATGCAACTGAGCACTAGTGTGACATAAGTTGCAACTAGTCATTTGGATCGAGGTGGTTTGGAAAAGAAGACAGGCAATGACACTCCATGTCTGAAGACATGGCCAGAAAGCCCAAAAACAAAGAGGAATGCACCTGCCACATGTAATGGAGCACCAGTGTCAGATAAGTTGCACCACCACTCCTACTTGAGTGTGTATGGTCACGTGGATCAATCTGGTTTGGAAAAGAACACATGCAATGACACTCCATGTGTTAAACCAAGGTCAAAAAGCCAAAAACCGAGAGGAATGCAACTGCCACATGTAATGGAGCACTAGTGTGACATAAGTTGCACCTAGTCAAGTGGATCAAGGTGGTTTGGAAAACAACACATGCAATGACACTCCATGTGTGGACACATGGCCAGAAACCCAAAAACACAGAGGAATGCAACTGCCACATGACATGGAGCACTAGTGTGACATATGTTGCACCACCACACCCACTTGTGTGTGTGTGAACATGTGGATCAAGGTAGTTTGGGAAAGAAAAAATATAATAACACTCCATGTGTCAAACCATGGTCACAAAGACCCAAAACACAGAGGAATGCAACTGCCACATGTAATGGAGCACCAGTGTGATATAACTTGCACCACCACACCCACTTGAGTGTGTGTGGTCATGTGGATCAAGGTGGTTCGGAAAATAAGAAATGCAACCACACTCCATGTGAGAAACCATGGTCAGAAAGCCCAAAAACACAACAAAATGCAACTGCCACATGTAATGGAGCACCAGTGTGACATAAGTTGCACCACCATGCCCACTTGAGTGTGTGTGGTCATGTGGATAAAGGTAGTTTGGAAACGAACACATGCAATGACACTCCATGTATTAACCATGGTAAGAAAGCCTAGAAAGAGAGAGGAATGCAACTGCCACATGTAGTGGAGCACTAGTGTGACATAAGTTGCACCACCACACCCACTTGAGTGTGTGTGGTCATGTGGATCAAGGTGGTTTGGAAAATAACACATGTAGTGACACTCCATGTGACAAACCATGGTCAGAAAACCCAAAAACACAATAGAATGCAACTGCCACATGTAATGGAGCACCCGTGTGACATAAGTTGCACCACCATGCCCACTTGAGTGTGTGTGGTCATGTGCATCAAGGTGGTTTGGAAACGAACACATGCAATGACACTCCATGTGTCAAATCATGGTCAGAAAGCCTAGAAAGACAGAGGAATGCAACTGCCACATGTAATGGAGCACCAGTGTGAAATAAGTTGCACCACCACACCCACTTGAGTGTGTGTGGTCTTGTGTATCAAGGTGGTTTGGAAAAGAACATATGTAATGACACTCCATGTGTCAAACCATTGTTAGAAAGACCAAAAACACAAAGGAATGCAACTGCCACATGTAATGCATCACAAGTGTGACATAAGGTTTAACACCAAGCCCACCTGAGTGTGTGTGGACATGCGGATCAAGGTGGTTTGGAAAAGATCACATATAATGACACTCCATGTGTGAAACCATGGTCATAAATCCCCAAAACACAGAGGAGTGCAACTACCACATGTAATGGAGCACTAGTGGGACATAAGTTACACCACACACACTGAGTGTGTGTGGTCATGTGCATCAAGGTGGTTTGGAAAAGAACACATGCAATGACACTCCATGTGTTAAACCATGGTCAGAAAGCCCCAAAACACAGAGGAATGCAACTTCCACATGTTATGGAGCACCACTGTGACATAAGTTTCACCACCACACCCACTTGAGTGTGTGTGGTAATGTGGATCAAGGTGGTTTGGAATAAACACATGCAATGACACTCCATGTGTCAAACCATGGTCAGAAATCCCAAAAACACACAAGAATGCAACTGCCACATGTAATGCAGCACCAGTGTGACATAAGTCTCACCACCACACCCACTTCACTGTGTGTGGACATGTGGATCAAGGTGGTTTGGAAAATAACACATGCAATGAAAGTAAATATATCAAACCATGGTCAGAAATCCAAAAAACATAGAGGAATGCAACTACCACATGTAATGGAGCACTAGTGTAACATAAATTGCACCACCACACCCACTTGAGTGTGTGTGGTCATGTGGATGAAGGTGGTTTTGAAAAGAACACATGCAATGACACTCCATGTGTCAAACGATGGTCAAAAAGGCGAAAACATAGAGGAATGCAACTGAGAACTAGTCTGCATAAGTTGCACCTAGTTATTTGGATCGAGGTGGTTTGGAAAAGAACACAGGCAATGACACTCCATGTCTGAAGACATGGCAAGAAAGCACAAAAACAAAGAGGAATGCAACTGCCACATGTAATGGACCACCAGTGTCACATAAGTTGCACCACCACACCTACTTGAGTGTGTATGGTCATGTGGATCAATCTGGTTTCGAAAAGAACAAATGCAATGACACTCCATCTTTTAAAGCAAGGTCTAAAAGCCAAAACCGAGAGGAATGCAACTGCCACGTGTAATGGAGCACTAGTGTGACATAAGTTGCACCTAGTCAAGTGGATCAAGGTCGTTTGGAAAACAACACATGCAATGACACTCCATGTGTGGACACATGGCCAGAAACCCAAAAACACAGAGGAATGCAACTGCCGCATTACATGGAGCACCAGTGTGACATATGTTGCACGACCACACCCACTTGCGTGTGTGTGGACATGTGGATCAAGGTGGTTTGGGAAAGAACAAATATAATAACACTCCATGTGTCAAACCATGGTCACAAAGACCCTAAACACAGAGGAATGCAACTGCCACATGTAATGGAGCACTAGTGTGACATAACTTGCACCACCACACCCACTTGAATGTGTGTGGTCATGTGGATCAAGGTGGTTCGGAAAATAAGAAATGCAATCACACTCAATGTGACAAACCATGGTCAGAAAGCCAAAAAACACAACAGAATGCAACTGCCACATGTAATGGAGCACCAGTGTGACATTGGTTGCACCACCATGCCCACTTGAGTGTGTGTGGTCATGTGGATAAAGGTGGTTTGGAAATGAACACATGCAATGACACTCCATATATCAAACCATGGTCAGAAAGCCTAGAAAGACAGAGGAATGCAACTGCCACATGCAGTGGAGCACTAGTGTGACATAAGTTGCACCACCACATCCACTTGAGTGTCTGTGGTCATGTGGATCAAGATGGTTTGGAAAATAACACATGTAATTACACTCCATGTGACAAACCATGGTCAGAAAGCCCAAAAACACAATAGAATGCAGCTGCCACATGTAATGGAGCACCCGTGTGACATAAGTTGCACCACCATGCCATCTTGAGTGTGTGTGGTCATGTGGATCAAGGTGGTTTGGAAACGAACACATGTAATGACACTCCATGTGTCAAACCATGGTCACAAAGCCTAGAAAGACAGAGGAATGCAACTGCCACATGTAATGGAGCACCAGTGTGACATAAGTTGCACCACCACACCCACTTGAGTGTGTGTGGTCTTGTGTATCAAGGTGGTTTGGAAAAGAACACATGTAATGACACTCCATGTGTCAAACCATTGTTAGAATGACCAAAAACACAAAGGAATGCAACTACCACATGTAATGCATCACAAGTGTGACATAAGTTGTAACACCAAACCCACCTGAGTGTGTGTGGACATGCGGATAAAGGTGGTTTGGAAAAGAACACATATAATGACACTCCATGTGTGAAACCATGGTCATAAATCCCAAAAACACAGAGCAGTGCAACTACCACATGTAATGGAGCACCAGTGGGACATAAGTAGCACCACACACACTTGAGTGTGTGTGGTCATGTTCATCAAGGTGGTTCGGAAAACAACACATGCAATGACACTCCATGTGTTAAACCATGGTCAAAAAGCCCCAAAACATAGAGGAATGCAACTACCACATGTAATGGAGCACCACTGTGACATAAGTTTCACCACCACACGCACTTGAGTGTGTGTGGTAATGTGGCTCAAGGTGGTTTGGAATAAACACATGCAATGACACTCCATTTGTCAATCCATGGTCAGAAATCCCAAAAACACACAAGAATGCAACTGCCACATGTAATGGAGCACCGGTGTGACATAAGTCTCACCACCACACCCACTTCACTCTGTGTGGACATGTGGATCAAGGTGGTTTGGAAAATAACACATGCAATGAAAGTACATATATCAAACCATGGTCGTAAATCCTAAAAACATAGAGGAATGCAACTACCACAAGTAATGGAGCACTAGTGTAACATAAGTTGCACCACCACACCCACTTGAGTGTGTCTGGTCAAGTGGATCAAGGTGGTTTTGAAAAGAACACATGCAATGACACTCCATGTGTCAAACCATGGTCAAAAAGGCAAAAACACAGGGGAATGAAACTGAGCACTAGTGTGACATAAGTTGCACCTAGTGATTTGGATCGAGGTGGTTTGGGAAAGAACACAAGCAATTCCACTCCATGTGTCAAGACATGGCAAGAAAGCCGAAAAACAAAGAGGAATGCAACTGCGACATGTAATGGGGCACCAGTGTCACATAGGTTGCACCACCACACCTACTTGAGTGTGTATAGTCATGTGGATCAATCTGGTTTGGAAATGAACACATGCAATGACACTCCATGTTTTATACCATTGTCAAAAAGCCAAAAACCGAGAGGAATGCAACTGCCACATGTAATCGAGCACTAGTGTGACATAAGTTGCACCTAGTCATGTGTATCAAGGTGGTTTGGAAAACAACACATGCAATGACACTCCATGTGTGGACACATGGCCAGAAACCCAAAAACATAGAGGAATGCAACTGCCACATGTAATGGAGCACCAGTGTGACACATGTTGCACCACCACACCCACTTGCGTGTGTGTGGACATGTGGATCAAGGTGGTTTGGGAAAGAACAAATATAATAACACTCCATGTGTCAAACCCTGGTCAAAAGACCCAAAACACAGAGGAATGCAACTGCCACATGTAATGGAGCACCAGTGTGACATAACTTCCACCACCACACCCACTTGAGTGTGTGTGGTTATGTGGATCAAGGTGGTTCGGAAAATAAGAAATGCAATCACACTCAATCTGACAAGCCATGTACAGAAAGCCCGAAAACACAACAGAATGCAACTGCCACATGTAATGGAGCACCAGTGTGACATAAGTTGCACCACCACACCCACTTGAGTGTGTGTGGTCTTGTGTATCAAGGTGGTTTGGAAAAGAACACATGTAATGACACTCCATGTGCCAAACCATTGTTAGAAAGACCAAAAAACAAAGGAATGCAACTACCACATGTAATGCATCACAAGTGTGACATAAGTTGTAACACCAAACCCACCGGAGTGTGTGTGGACATGCGGATCAAGGTGGTTTGGAAAAGAACACATATAATGAGACTCCATGTGTGAAACCATGGTCATAAATACCAAAAACATAGAGGAGTGCAACTACCACATGTAATGGAGCACCAGTGGGCCATAAGTTGCACCACACACACTTGAGTGTGTGTGGTCATGTGCATCAAGGTGGTTTGGAAAAGAACACATGCAATGAAACTCCATGTGTTAAACCATGGTCAAAAAGCCCCAAAACACAGAGGAATGCAACTACCATATGTAATGGAGCACCATTGTGACATAAGTTTCACCACCACACCCACTTGAGTGTGTGTGGTAATGTGGGTCAAGGTGGTTTGGAATAAACACGTGCAATGACACTCCATGTGTCAAACCATGGTCGGAAATCCCAAAAAAAACACAGGAATGCAACTGACACATGTAATGGAGCACCAGTGTGACATAAGACTCACCACCACACCCACTTCACTGTGTGTGGACATGTGGATCAAGGTGGTTTGGAAAATAACACATGTAATGACAATACATATATCAAACCATGGTCATAAATCCTAAAAACATAGAGGAATGCAACTACCACATGTAATGGAGCACAAGTGTGACATAAGTTGCACCTAGTCATGTGTATCAAGGTGGTTTGGAAAACAACACATGCAATGACACTCCATGTGTGGACACATGGCCAGAAACCCAAAAACACAGAGGAATGCAACTGCCATATGTAATGGAGCACCATTGTGACACATGTTGCAGCACCACACCCACTTGCGTGTGTCTGGACATGTGGATCAAGGTGGTTTGGGAAAGAACAAATATAATAACACTCCATGTGTCAAACCCTGGTCAAAATACCCAAAACACATAGGAATGCAACTGCCACATGTAATGGAGCACTAGTGTGACATAACTTGCACCACCACACCCACTTTAGTGTGTGTGGTTACGTGGATCAAGGTGGTTCGGAAAATAAGAAATGCAATCACACTCAATGTGACAAACCATGTTCAGAAAGCCCAAAAACACAACAGAATGCAACTGCCACATGTAATGGAGCACCAGTGTGACATTAGTTGCACCACCACACCCACTTGAGTGTGTGTGGTTACATGGATCAAGCTGGTTCGGAAAATAAGAAATGCAATCACACTCAATGTGACAAACCATGTTCAGAAAGCCCAAAAACACAATAGAATGCAACTGCCACATGTAATGAAGCACCAGTGTGACATAAGTTTCACCACCACACCCACTTTATTGTGTGTGGTCTTGTGTATCAAGGTGGTTTGGAAAAGAACACATGTAATGACACTCCATGTGTGAAACCATGGTCATAAATTCCAAAAACATAGAGGAGTGCAACTACCACATGTAATGGAGCACCAGTGGGACAGAAGTAGCACCACACACACTTGAGTGTGTGTGGTCATGTGCATCAAGGTGGTTTGGAAAAGAACACATGCAATGACACTCCATGTGTTAAACCATGGTCAAAAAGCCCCAAAACACAGAGGTATGCAACTACCACATGTAATGGGGAACCACTTTGACATAAGTTTCACCACCACACCCACTTGAGTGTGTGTGGTAATGTGGATCAAGGTGGTTTGGAATAAACACATGCAATGACAGTGCATGTGTCAATCGATGGTCAGAAATCCCAAAAACACACAAGAATGCAACTGCCACATGTAATGGAGCACCAGTGTGACATAAGTCTCAACACCACACCCACTTCACTATGTGTGGACATGTGGATCAAGGTGGTTTGGAAAATAACACATGCAATGAAAGTACATATTTCAAACCATGGTCATAAATCCTAAGAACATAGAGGAATGCAACTACCACATGTAATGGATCAGTAGTGTAACATAAGTTGCACCACCACACCCACTTGAGTGTGTCTGGTCTTGTGGATTAAGGTGGTTTTGAAAAGAACACATGCAATGACACTCCATGTGTCAAACCATGGTCAAAAAGGCAAAAACACAGTGGAATGAAACTGAGCACCAGTGTGACATAAGTTGCACCTAGTGATTTGGATCGAGGTGGTTTGGAAAAGAACACAAGCAATTCCACTCCATGTGTGAAGACATGGCAAGAAAGCCCCAAAACAAAGAGGAATGCAACTGCGACATGTAATGGAGCACCAGTGTCACATAAGTTGGAGCGTCACACCTACTTGAGGTTATATGGTCATGTGGATCAATCTGGTTTGGAAAAGAACACATGCAATGACACTCCATGTGTTAAACCATGGTAAAAAAGCCAAATCCGAGAGGAATGCATCTGCCACATGTAATGGAGCACTAGTGTGACATAAGTTGCACCTAGTCATTTGTATCAAGGTGGTTTGGAAAACAACACATGCAATGACACTCCATGTGTGGACACATGGCCAGAAACCCAAAAACATAGAGGAATGCAACTGCCACATGTAATGGAGCACCAGTGTGACGTATGTTACACCACCACACCCACTTGCGTGTGTGTGGACATGTGGATCAAGGTGGTTTGGGAAAGAACAAATATAATAACACTCCATGTGTCAAACCATGGTCAAAAGACCCAAAACATAGAGGAATGCAACTGCCACATGTAATGGAGCACCGGTGTGACATCACTTGCACCACCACACCCACTTGAGTGTGTGTGGTTATGTGGATCAAGGTGGTTCGGAAAATAAGAAATGCAATCACACTCCATGTGGCAAGCCATGGTCAGAAAGCCTAAAAACACAACAAAATGCAACTGCCACATGTAATGGAGCACCAGCGTGACATAAGTTGCACCACCATGGCCACTTGAGTGTGTGTCGTCATTTAGATAAAGGTGGTTTGGAAACAAACACATGCAATGACACTCCATGTATCAAACCATGGTCAGAAAGCCTAGAAAGACAGAGGAATGCAACTACCATATGTAGTGGAGGACTAGTGTGACATAATTTGCACCAGCACACCCACTTGAGTGTGTGTGGTCATGTGGATCAAGGTGGTTTGAAAAATAACACATGCAATGACACTCCATGTGACAAACCATGGTCAGAAAGCCCAAGAACACAACATAATGCAACTGCCACATGTAATGGAGCACCAGTGTGACATAAGTTGGACCACGATTCCCACTTGAGTGTGTGTGGTCATGTGGATCAGGGTGGTTTGGAAACGAACATATGCAATGACATTCCGTCTGTCAAACCATGGTCCAAAAGAACACATGCAATGACACTCCATGTGTCAAACCATTGTTAGAAAGACAAAAAACACAGAGGAATGCAACTACCACATGTAATGCATAAAAGTGTGACATAAGTTTTACCACCGAACCCGCCTGAGTTTGTGTGGACATGCGGATCAAGGTGGTTTGGAAAAGAACACATATAATGACACTCCGTCTGTGAAACCATGGTCCTAAATCCCCAAAACACAGAGGAGTGCAACTACCACATGTAATGGAGCACCAGTGGGACATAAGTTGCACCAGACACACTTGAGTGTGTGTGGTTATGTGCATCAAGGTGGTTTGGAAAAGAACACATGAAATGACACTCCATGTGATAAACCATGGTCAGAAAGCCCCAAAACACAGAGGAATGCAACTACCACATGTAATGGAGCACCACTTTGACATAAGTTTCACCACCACACCGACTTCAGTGTGTGTGGTAATGTGGATCAAGGTGGTTTGGAATAAACACATGCAATGACAGTGCATGTGTCAATCCATGGTCAGAAATCCCAAAAACACACAAGAATGCAACTGCCACATGTAATGGAGCACCCGTGTGACATAAGTCTCACCACCACACCCACTTCACTGTGTGTGGACATGTGGATCAAGGTGGTTTGGAAAATAACACATGCATTGAAAGTACATATATCAAACCATGGTCATAAATCCTAAGAACATAGAGGAATGCAACTACCACATGTAATGGATCACTAGTGTAACATAAGTTGCACCACCACACCCACTTGAGTGTGTCTGGTCATGTGGATCAAGGTGGTTTTGAAAAGAACACATGCAATGACACTTCGTGTGTCAAACCATGGTCAAAAAGGCAAAAACACAGAGGAATGCAACTGAGCACCAGTGTGACATAAGTTGCACCTAGTGATTTGGATCGAGGTGGTTTGGAAAAGAACACAAGCAATTCCACTCCATGTGTCAAGACATGGCAAGAAAGCCGAAAACAAAGAGGAATGCAACTGTGACATGTAATGGAGCACCAGTGTCACATAAGTTGCACCACCACACCTACTTGAGTGTGTATGGTCATGTGGATCAATCTGGTTTGGAAATGAACACATGCAATGACACTCCATGTTTTAAACCATGGTCAAAAAGCCAAAACCCAGAGGAATGCAACTGCCACATGTAAATGAGCACTAGTCTGACATAAGCTGCACCTAGTCATGTGGATCAAGGTGGTTTGGAAAACCACACATGAAATGACACTCCATGTGTGGACACATGGCCAAAAACCCAAAAACAGAGAGGAATACAACTGCCACATGTAATGGAGCACCAGTATGACATAAGTTGCACCACCACAGCCACTTGCGTGTGTGTGGACATGTGGATCAGGGTGGTTTGGGAAAGAACAAATATAATAACACTCCATGTGTCAAACCATTGTCAGAAAGACCCACAACACAGGGGAATGCAACTGGCACATGTAATAGAGCACCAGTGTGACATAACAAGCACCACCACACCCACTTGAGTGTGTGTGGTCATGTGGATCAAGGTGGTTTGGAAAATAAGAAATGCAATCACACTCCATGTGACAAACCATGGTCAGAAAGCCCAAAAACACAACAGAATGCAACTGCCACATGCAATGGATCACTAGTGTGACATAAGTTGCACCACCATGCCCACTTGAGTGTGTGTGGTCATGTGGATAAAGGTGGTTTGGAAACGAACTCATGCAATGAGACTCCATGTATCAAACCATGGTCAGAAAGCCTAGAAAGATTGATGAATGCGACTACCACATGTAGTGGGGCACTAGTGTGACATAAGTTGCACCACCACACCCACTTGAGTGTGTGTGGTCATGTGGATCAAGGTGGTTTGTAAAATAACACATGCAATGACACTCCATGTGACAAACCATGGTCACAAAGCCCAAAAACACAAAAGAATGCAACTACCACATGTAATGGAGCACCAGTGTGACATAAGTTGCACCACCATTCCCACTTGAGTGTGTGTGGTCATGTGGATCATGATGCTTTGGAAACGCGCATATGCAATGACACTCCATGTGTCAAACCATGGTTAGAAAGCCTAGAAAAACAGAGGAATGCAACTGCCACATGTAATGGAGCACCAGTGTGACATAAGTTGCACCACCACACCCACTTGAGTGTGTGTGGTCTAGTGTATCAAGGTGGTTTGGAAAATAACACATGCAATGACACTCCATGTGTTAAACCATGGTCAAAAATCAAAAAACAGAGGGGAATGCAACTGTGACATGTAATGGAGCACTAGTGTGACATAAGTTGCACCTAGTCATGTGGATCAAGGTGGTTTGGAAAACAACACATGCAATGACACTCCATGTGTGGACACATGGCCAGAAAGCCCAAAAACATAGAGGAATGCAATTTCCACATGTAATGGAGCACCAGTGTGACATAAGTTACACCACCACACCCACTTGCATGTGTGTGGACATGTGGATCAAGGTGGTTTCGGAAAGAAATAATTTAATAACACTCCATGTGTCAAACCATGGTCAGAAAGACCCAAAACACAGAGGAATGCAACTGCCACATGTAATGGAGCACCAGTGTGACATAACTTGCACGACCACACCCACTTGAGTGTGTGGCGCCATGTGGATCAAAGTGGTTTGGAAAATATGAAATGCAATGACACTCAATGTGAAAAACCATGGTCAGAAAGCTCCAAAACACAATAGAATGCAACTGCCACATGTAATGGAGCACTAGTGTGACATAAGTTGCACCACAATGCCCACTTGAGTGTGTCTGGTCATGTGGATGAAGGTGGTTTGGAAACGAACACATGCAATCACACTCCATGTATCAAACCATGGTCAAAAATCCTAGAAAGACAGAGGAATGCAACTGCCACATGTAGTGGAGCACTAGTGTGTCCTAAGTTGCACCACCACACCTACTTGAGTGTGTGTGGTCATGTGTATCAAGGTGGTATGGAAAAGAATACATGCAGTGACACTCCATGTGTAAAACCATGGTCAGAAACTCCCAAAACACAAAGGAATGTAACTACCACATGTACTGGAGCACCAGTGTGATATAAGTGTCACCACCACACCCACTTGAGTGTGTGTGGTAATGTGGATCAAGGTGGTTTGGAAAAGAACACGTGCAATGACACTCCATGTGTCAAACCATGGTCAAAAAGGCCAAAACACAGAGGAATGCAACTGAGCACCAGTGTGACATAAGTTGCACCTAGTCATTTGGATCGAGGTGGTTTGGAAAAGAACAAAAGCAATGACACTCCATGTGTGAAGACCTGGCCAGAAAGCCAAAAAACACAGAGGAATGCAAGTGCCACATGTAATGGAGCACCAGCGTGACATAAGTTGCACCACCACACCTACTTCAGTGTGTATGGTCATGTGGATCAAGGTGGTTTGGAAAAGAACACATGCAATGACACTCCATGTGTTAAACCATGGTCAAAAATCCAAAAACAGAGGGGAATGCAACTGCCACATGTAATGGAGCACTAGTGTGACATAAGTTGCACCTAGTCATGTGGATCAAGGTGGTTTGGAAAACAACACATGCAATGACACTCCATGTGTGGACACATGGCCAGAAAGCCCAAAAACATAGAGGAATGCAATTGCCACATGTAATGGAGCACCAGTGTGACATAAGTTACACCACCACACCCACTTGCATGTGTGTGGACATGGGGATCAAGGTGGTTTGGGAAAGAACATATGTAATAACACTCCATGTGTCAAACCATGGTCAGAAAGACCCAAAACACAGAGGAATGCAACTGCCACATGTAATGGAGCACCAGTGTGACATAACTTGCACGACCACACCCACTTGAGTGTGTGGCGCCATGTGGATCAAAGTGGTTCGGAAAATATGAAATGCAATGACACTCAATGTGACAAACCATGGTCAGAAAGCTCCAAAACACAATAGAATGCAACTGCCACATGTAATGGAGCACCAGTGTGACATAAGTTGCACCACCATGCCCACTTGAGTGTGTCTGGTCATGTGGATGAAGGTGGTTTGGAAACGAACACATGCAATCACACTCCATGTATCAAACCATGGTCAAAAAGCCTAGAAAGACAAAGGAATGCAACTGCCACATGTAGTGGAGCACTAGTGTGTCCTAAGTTGCACCACCACACCCACTTGAGTGTGTGTGGTCATGTGTATCAAGGTGGTTTGGAAAAGAACACATGCAGTGACACTCCATGTGTAAAACCATGGTCAGAAATTCCCAAAACACAAAGGAATGTAACTACCACATGTAGTGGAGCACCAGTGTGATATAAGTTGCACCACCACACCCACTTGAGTGTGTGTGGTCATGTGGATCAAGGTGGTTTGTAAAATAACACATGCAATGACACTCCATGTGACAAACCATGGTCACAAAGCCCAAAAAACAAAAGAATGCAACTACCACATGTAATGGAGCACCAGTGTGACATAAGTTGCACCACCATGCCCACTTGAGTGTGTGTGGTCATGTGGATCATGATACTTTGGAAACGCGCATATGCAATGACACTCCATGTGTTAAACAATGGTTAGAAAGCCTAGAAAAACAGAGGAATGCAACTGCCACATGTAATGGAGCACCAGTGTGACATAAGTTGCACCACCACACCCACTTGAGTGTGTGTGGTCTAGTGTATCAAGGTGGTTTGGAAAATAACACATGTAATGACACCCATGTGTTAAACCATCTTTAGAAAGACCAAAAACACAAAGGAATGCAACTGCCACATATAATGCACCACGCGTGTGACAAACGTTATACCACCAAACCCACCTGAGTGTGTGTGGACATGCGGATCAAGGTGGTTTGGAAAAGAACACATATAATGACACTCCATGTGTGAAACCATGGTCATAAATCCCCAAAACACGGAGGAGTGAAACTACCACGTGTAATGGAGTACGAGTGGGACATAAGTTGCACCACACCCACTTGAGTTTGTGTGGTCATGTGGATCAAGGTGGTTTGGAAAAGAACACATGCAATGACACTCCATGTGTAAAACCATGGTCAGAAATTCCCAAAACACAAAGGAATGTAACTACCACATGTAATGGAGCACCAGTGTGACATAAATTTCACCACCACACCCACTTGAGTGTGTGTGGTAATGTGGATCAAGGTGGTTTGGAAAAGAACACATGCAATGACACTCCATGTGTCAAACCATGGTCAAAAAGGCCAAAACACAGAGGAATGCAACTGAGCACCAGTGTGACATAAGTTGCACCTAGTCATTTGGATCGAGGTGGTTTGGAAAAGAACAAAAGCAATGACACTCCATGTGTGAAGACATGGCCAGAAAGCCAAAAAACACAGAGGAATGCAACTGCCACATGTAATGGAGCACCAGCGTGACATAAGTTGCACCACCACACCTACTTCAGTGTGTATGGTCATGTGGATCAAGGTGGTTTGGAAAAGAACACATGCAATGACACTCCATGTGTTAAACCATGGTCAAAAATCCAAAAACAGAGGGGAATGCAACTGCCACATGTAATGGAGCACTAGTGTGACATAAGTTGCACCTAGTCATGTGGATCAAGGTGGTTTGGAAAACAACACATGCAATGACACTCCATGTGTGGACACATGGCCAGAAAGCCCAAAAACATAGAGGAATGCAATTGCCACATGTAATGGAGCACCAGTGTGACATAAGTTACACCACCACACCCACTTGCATGTGTGTGGACATGTGGATCAAGGTGGTTTGGGAAAGAACAAATGTAATAACACTCCATGTGTCAAACCATGGTCAGAAAGACCCAAAACACAGAGGAATGCAACTGCCACATGTAATGGAGCACCAGTGTGACATAACTTGCACGACCACACCCACTTGATTGTGTGGCGCCATGTGGATCAAAGTGGTTCGGAAAATATGAAATGCAATGACACTCAATGTGACAAACCATGGTCAGAAAGCTCCAAAACACAATAGAATGCAACTGCCACATGTAATTGAGCACCAGTGTGACATAAGTTGCACCACCATGCCCACTTGAGTGTGTCTGGTCATGTGGATGAAGGTGGTTTGGAAACGAACACATGCAATCACACTCCATGTATCAAACCATAGTCAAAAAGCCTAGAAAGACAGAGGAATGCAACTGCCACATGTAGTGGAGCACTAGTGTGTCCTAAGTTGCACCACCACACGCACTTGAGTGTGTGTGGTCATGTGTATCAAGGTGGTTTGGAAAAGAACACATGCAGTGACACTCCATGTGTAAAACCCTGTAGGGGTGTACAACTTTACCCACACGTACCAACCGACTCTTAATGCCACTAGTAATAGCCCTCTTCCTTGGAAGGCTGGCAGAGGGTGGTTGGACATGACCTTTACCTTACTTTCGCTGAGACCATGAGTCACGCACTAAGGATGGTTCTGCTGTAACGGGTCAAATCTTGAAGTCGGTCCCTAGAGATGTGGGCGAGGTTGGTTTACCAGGGGCACCATCTACCCCAAGCAACCCCGGCCACGCTTACCTACCTATATGAATGCACCTCCTTCACCTCCTCTTTCGAAAATATTTTCTATGCATATGTCAAATGGAACTATGTGACTCATGGAATCTACTAGGCAAGTTAGTTACTCGTGAGGTTTTCTAGGCCCCGTGTGGTTTTACGCTCGTCTTGGTTCCAAAGGCAAGAACTCAGTTCCTAGTAGTGGCGTGCATGGGACTAGAAAAACCACATCCCACGGTGGCCTCCCATATAAGCCTTAGCATGTTTAACCTTTACCACTAAGCTTACCTCATCAGTATACGTCGTTCTCCTGCCATACTAGATTCTCTGCATTTGGTACATCTTCTGGATGAACCAGCACTAACAGCTATGCATGGCTAGACAAGACATGGATAAAAGCTCTAGCAGTGCACACAAGCCAAACCTAGTTATGCTAGGAGTAGTGGATCAGGTAATATAAGCTCAAGGGAGTAACGCAATAGATAGGATATTCTATCTATCAATAAAAGACCACAGTAGAATCGTATGCATCATGGCAAAAATGGAAATGCTTTCAAAAACATAGGAGTGTATAATGGTGGGGATATGCTTGCCTTGTTTGTTGATACCCAGATATAAATCTTCGGAAGCCTTGTACTTGACTTGATTACAGTTGGTCAAGTATTGTTCATCGATCTTCGATGGTGTTGATCTCGGTCTTCGGTCTCGATCTCGATATCATATTCTACCAAAAAGAAGCAAACAACGGAAAGAAAGGGAAACAATCAACACATGGCATCGATGCAATGCTCAAGCAAGAATGATGATATGACAAGTTAAATTGTATTGAAATGGAACCCTAAGGCATGCTTGGCGATTTAAGCAGGATCCGAGGGGTGCAAACCCTAGGACAATGGAACCCCGGAACATCTGTGAGGGGTTGATTTAGTTCTCTAATTAAACTTGTTATTTAAGTTGCCAAACAATGCATTATTATAGCTTAGATAGGTAGATCTCATTTTTCTGAACATTTTGATATATTATACATATTTTTCTGACTTATAACTAATTACTTATTGAATTTCTAGTATTTAAAACCATTTTCTCGAATTATTAAACCATTTCAGAAATTAATAAAACTTGGAATTACTTTTTACACCGGCTACACCCTTAGACATAGTGGCTGACAAAGGGGCCCTAGGCCACCTCAGCGTCCACGTGGGTGCGGTGGGACTCGGCACGGTTTGACCAGGCTAACCGTGCGCCTGACGTCACCGCGGCGGTGCTCTCAGGTGCACGGCGAGGACGTTGACGTGGTGCTCATGGGGCTGTGTGCGTTTGAACCGCAAGAGCGAGGCGAACCTAAGGCTGGCGGCGCCACTGGCTATTGGTCACCGGAGTGACCACCTCGATAGCGACTAGCGGCAGACAACGACGATGACTGGCGCGGGGACCATCCGGAGAGGTAGGGGAGGCGAGGAGGGGTGCCTGAGCACCATTTGCTCATCCTAGTGCTGAAGGGGGGCCGACGGCGAGGCGTTAGGTGGACCAGAGCGATGTCAATGGCATTGGCGGAGCTCGGACAAAGGCAGGGAGGTTGTCAACGTTGCGCTTGATTGCGGACGACCAGGAATGATTCCTTCAGGGAGGGGCACCAGCACGATGAGGCGGAGCTGATGGTGGTCGCAGATGGTCTCGGGGTGGCCGGGAACGACAGTGATTCGAGCTCTGGTCGGAGCTAGGGTTTCAGCCAGAAGAGGATTTTAAGATTACAAAATCATATTAGTGCAAGTAGTTTTCCAAATGGAGGGGAAAAGACATAAGCACTTTTGCAAATAGTCAACTTTTCTCCCTTGTCTTTTTTGAAAATAGGTTTGTCGTTTCCTGTCTAGCGTCCATGCTAACTAAGGTCTCCTACAGTCAGGATGGCTCTGATACTAAGTCTGTGGGCTCCCCGGATTAACCATCCGAGAAATCCCTGTTATGCATATATCCACGTTCCCATGATCAGTGAGCCGTGGAACATAACCGACAAGTATCATTACAACATCCAAAACATAACAAATTACAAGACTTACATAAATTCCATGATGGCTACACCATCCTTAGCAGCGGAATATCATCATGTGCAGAGCCCAATCGTGCCTCAACCTACATGCAACTGACTAGGAAGACGGCCTAGCTCGCTGGAGGTCACCTGAATCTTCCAAAGTCAAACCTCTGAAAGTCTTGCCAAGTAAATAGCCAGGGACACAGCCGTGATTACTTTTGAATATACTCGCAAACCACCAGGATAAATGACCGAAGGAAATGCAAGTTTGGCGGTGGCAAGATAGCTCTATTTGGGGTTGTATTTGAAAAGCCTATACTACCTCTTGAAGTTTATGGCATCTCCATACCTTTGTCGAAAAAGAGTTTTGAAACATGCCTTTGTTTTATAAATCAAGACATCTCCATATCTTTGTCGAAAAAGAGTTTTGAAAACAGTTTTGGAGTAAAAACCTTTTTAAACCTCTTCGACCACCTCGGGTAAAAGCAAAACCTTCGAACTCGGGTTCCCCCGGAACCTTTGTCCTTCCATCCGTTCTTTCCAAACAAACACCGTTTGGGTACCACTAGCCAACACCTTTACAGCCGTCCTTGACCATGGACACGGCTATTCGAATAGATTATACTCTGCAGAGTTTGTGCACTTTACCGACAAGAATCAATACATCCACCGGGATACAACCACGGCCCACTACCACTGTAGATGGGGGTCCGGATAATCGAACCTAACCTTTCGCTTGTCGACCCTAGCAAAGGATGCTTTTCCTTTTGGATTTGTTCTCCCCGGCAACGAGTATGTGGCTCCCAGCCATAGTCCTGCCTTCCGTACACGCGCATACCTAAGCCACAACTTGGCGTATACCTTAATCTGGTGACTCCACTTCCTTCCGTACCACCTAAGTCATACCATCCGCGGGATACCCAATTGTTTCACCGGCCCCCTACCAGAACAGGCTCACTCTTGCCGAAGCAAGCAACAGGCTTCAGATCCGAGATCTGGTAGCACCTGCCCAGAATTCAAGGGATCTCTCCCTGTAAGCATTGTACAAGCTGCCTTGGCTAATGTAGACAAACTACGAGTTAAGCCCCAGCACCCAGGGTAATGTGGTTGCTCTGGTAAAAATTGTTTCGGTAAAGGGGTAGAACATCCCTTCACTTTCTCATTTCTCATCATCACCATTTCTTTCGTTCCAGTATCCGCTTGGAACGATGCCTCTTCCCAAGGGTTTTACAAAGAAGTTTTGAAACCTCTATAGTAGGGTAAAACCCAAAACAGTTTATTTTCTCAAAGCCGGAGTTTTCAACGAGGTAGGATGCTATCCACCATACTCTAAAGGGATAAAATGGTAGGTACAACCAAGTGGTGCCACGAAGGACACAAAGTCATAACTTGGAGGAGCCAAGTTATTAGCGCAGTATTTGTAAAACAAGACATGCAGGTAGATAATGCAATTTGTAAAGAGGAGACAAAACAGGTAAAAGAGAGTAGGACATATATCGGAGTTCAGGAATGGTGGCTTGCCTGTGATCAGCAATAAGTCCCTGGACTTCTTTAGATAACCAAGAATACCCAATAAATATAATAAGAAGTCCCTTCCTTCTTGTCATCAAGCACTCACACTATCGCCGTCATCGAGTATACATGCAAGCAGACGAGTCCACAATCAATATAAGGCATACATGCATCAAACCATACAGCAAACAAGCATACTGAAAACTACTTAATTTGGTAGGTTTTGGAGGAGTGGAATACTAGGGGTGGAAATTACTAGATTGCCATTTTAGTGTTTTTCTCTTGGAAGATAGATGTCTAGGATAAAAACCAAGAACTTGGAGTGGGGTTCTGAGGTCTGTAGGATACCAATGTGCAGCAATGATATCCTTAGATAGGTTTTGACAAAGCAAAACCAATACAACTGGTTTCACTTGGTTGTCAAATATCTAGATTTAAATATCCCTTTTATAGTGGAATAGACTCTAGTTTGAGGAAATAATTCACCAGAAAAGTTTTGGAGCTCCAACAATTATTTCCTTGGGTGGTTAGGTAGTGTTTGATGTACTGAAGCACATAGAGTTGGAATCAAGTCTAAAAAATTAACAAAATGCCCTCAAGAAATTCCCAAAGGCAGTTTTGTATCGTTTTCGTCTTTTTCATCAGATTAATTCTACATAAGCTATTGAGTTTATTCCAAGGGCATGTGGTAGGCATTCAGATTACCTTTCTGTAGAGTTTGGATTCACTCTTTTTGGAGTTTCAAACTCCTAGAGTGATTTATTTAGTAAAAGTACCCCTTACAGAAGTATTTAAATCACTAAAATTCAACCAGAGCTCAATAAATTCTGTGCTGCTAGGATTTGATCGATACGAATATTATGAGGTACTGGGAGGTGGAATCAGGTCAATACCGCATTTGTTTTGATCTACAGAATTTATGCAAGGCAGATAAAGGCTACTTTTGTTAATTTTGTTAAAGGCACCCTTCTGTTCACCTGGGCATAGGACCGACGCTAGATGATAGGTATTTCAAATACCTTCCAAATGAGATTTGCTCCATCTCATTTGGGTAAGGTTAGCTGACAGAGGAATTTAATTAGTGCAACGTATACTTGGCAGCAGAATAAATTCCAGCAATTAATGGAATTTAGTCTTGACTTGGGGTTGCCTCTACATGTTTGAGAAAACATCAGGGAACTACCAGAAATTTGAATCTGGTCATTTGGACTTGATTACATTTTTGAAAGGATTTAATCCTTCTGGTATTTCTCTAGATCTGAAATTTTAAAGAAAAAGAAAAGGGGCAGTAGGGAATTGGGCTGGATCTGGGGAGGTGTTGGTCCGCAAGGGGAGAATCGGCCCATGGCGGGCGGCGCGGCGCGCGGGATCCATGGCTTAAACCTGCCAGGCGGGGCCCGGCGGTCAGCGAGAGGGGGTGGCCGAAACGGTATCGCGCAGATCTGGCCGTTCGATTAAGTCACGATGGACGGCGGTGCGTCGTCGTGCTCGACAGAGCAAAGCTCGTGGTGGCGGAACCCTAGCTCATCGGAGAGGGAGGCAGGAGCTCACCGGAGGGCTTGGGAGGCGACGGGGAGGGTGCAGGGTGACGCGGTCGATAACGGCGAGCAGATCGAGGGGCGGCATGGCGGGGGATGTCCATGGGAAGCAGCTCGTGCGACGGTGGCCGAGGATGACCTCGTCGGAGCTCACAGGTGAGGACAGAGGGGTCGTTCCTGGACAAAAAGGAGGGCACGGCCAGGTAGAGGAGGAGGAGAGGAACTCATGAGCCAACATGTAGAGGAAGGGGAGCAGGGGAGAAGGAGTCTTGCTCGATTTTTGTGAGGAGGCCAAGAGCTCCCTTTCTTCTTCCTTTGGACAGCACATAGCAGGGGAGAGGGAGTGGTGCTCGGGGGAGGTAAGTGAGGGGGAGAGGAAGCAAATGAGGGGCAGGGGGTGCCCTCCTGGCCTTTATACCAAGGAGGAGGAGTAGATGGTGTAAATGTCCCATTTGTACATGGGGTAGGGGCTGGCCTCTGGTTGGCCTAGGAAATGGTGGGAGGGGTAGGAAGGTGATTTGGTCGAGCTGGATCTCAGAGATGGAGGGAGTGGCAGCTGATGTAATTTATCTCACAAGTTTGTCTCTTTCTCTCTCTACTTCACTTCCAAGCACATGGGACAATGGTTTGCTACAATAGCTTAGCTACAGTGCTGGTCGACCAGAGGAGGGGTGGATGCTTTGGAGCATTACTTTGCAAGATTGGTGGTGGTTTGATCTTGATTTGGCTCAATACTAGCTAGATTTGCTAAATTGAGTAAATGGGTGCTTGTGAAGGAAGTTCAAAAAATTGCATTGGACCAGAGGAGATGGTACTGGGAGATAGATGAGGTTAGAATACCTCTCTAGGAATTATTTGGGATTTTTCAAAAGAGTTCTAGTTCACTTAACCCTATTTATTCAAAAAGGGCAGAAATAGATTCTAGAAGATCATTTGGTAAATTTACATTGGACAAGGTTGGATTTTGATTTGAGATGGTCCCAAATGTGAGTACACACTTAGGGGAATTTTCCCAAGATTTATTGTGGCTTAAAATTATTTAAAACAATTATTATTCCATTTCTGCAACTTTAAGAAAATAGCCAACAATAAATAATAGAACTTCTCAAAAATATTTATTTTTGATATGGGAAGATAGGGTATGATATATGGAACTCTCATGAGCCAAAAGTTGGGGACGTGTTTTGACAAAAACCAGACTTTCCATTGGGAAAGGGGTTTTGGAGGTTTTTGTCTATTTAAGGAGTTAAATAGATTTGGAGACATAACAATTATGGGTAATATTTGGTAAATCTTGGATATCAAGGTAGATGATGTAGACAAGGTGTGGCAAGAATTTGCAACCTTGGGAAGTGGAAATCCAACTAGAATAAGATGGAAAACAAGGAATTGGGGATCTAGGGAGATGTTATTTTTATACCACCAAAACATGGTTGTATCTTGGAGTTCAGATCTCACCTCGATGCAAGGGATGGATGGATAGGTAGACCAAGTCATATATATGATCATGGTAGAAGGAGTTTGGATTAATTGCATTTGAGGTGATCTGGAAATGTTGGCAAGCTTTGTTGAAAATAAGGCTGCCATACCAGATGGGTCATGATGCCATATAAACCAAGTGGGTTTAAGTAGCACAGAGATTCACTTGGAACAAGTGAAGTAGATTTTGGTGGACCTATATGAGTACAACACAACCATGTAGAGAGTTGGTCCATAGAAGGTTGGAGGATGGTGTGAGCTTCTGTCAAAGTAGGCATGATGACAAGATTTGCGGGAAAAGTTATTTTCTAGCCTGCAAAACTATCAAGGACAAGTGGGTTGGAGGATGATCTAACCAAGGACAAATGTGGACCTTGGTAGTCCTTAGGATGGTTAACAAGATTGTTCAAGTGCATTTCCACAAAAATGCACAAGGGTTGAGAAAGGGAGGCATTCAAAAAGGTGATGTTGGAACAGTTTTGAGGATTTTGACTAGAGTATGAGAAGGAATGCTTTTGGAGGAGTTGCCAGGTATCAAGGCATCATCAAGTGGATGATGTTGAAGTGTAGATTTAGTATAAGGGATCCATGCTTTATATTGGTCATCATGGACTTGGGAGCTTCTAGAATGGAAATCTTTAGAATGGATCGGGTTAAGGGTTTTCGATGATCACCTAGGAGCTGGGGATCATATTCAGATTTGTATCCTTGCTTACGGGTTGATGATTTGGAAACATCTTGATCCTAGTGATGAGCTCCTAGAGTAGCTCATACTACTTCCTAAGAAAACAAGTCAAACAGCAGATCCAGGCAACTCATCTTATAAACTAAACAACTACCACTAGGGTTACCATCAAGCTTAGCTTGAGGTAAGGTTGGGGAAATTTGAAGGGTTGGAGTTTGAATATGATGAGAGTTCTTGGTATCTCTACCAATAGTAGAATTCAAATGCTTTGAAAGGAGGTTTTGGGAAAACTAGAGATAAGATTAGTTGAGGGTTCTGTCTTGAAAACATAAGGAGATTGTATTATATATCACTCCATAGTTTTTGTCAATAGAAGCTACTAAAATAGTTTTTGTTACACAAGCATCTTGGCTCATATTTTGAAATGCCAGAACGTTTGAGAATATGTGAATTAAGCCAAGATAGTTTTTTGGTAAATAGTTGTTGTCAACTGAGGTTGAGGTAAGGAGTATAATAAGGTATACACTCACATGCACAAGTGCAAACAAACAACAAGCAAACACTGCACCAAAGAATCAAGAAAAAGTTTTTGTTCCCCCTGATTTTTGCATTCTGGACAACTAATCAGGGTTGCTGAATTTGGGATTTTATAGAAACAAAGTTAACTCTACTCAAATCTATGATGACATCTTTCGACAATACACATGAATCAGAGAAGGTTAGTTCTAACATCCAGAACACATACTTCGAGATAACACGAAGGAGTTTCTCGAAAGTTTTCCAACATTAATGCCAAATGTTTCATATGTGTCTATTCTAGTGTGGAGAAGATAAAGATATTGTCGATGGGCTCAACAACAAACTTATTGATATACTCCAAGATGATGAACTCATATGTTACTTGAACAAGGCAGAGTATTGGTCAGACCAAAGAACATGACGATGTACTCAAGTGAAACATCACGAGTAGCAACATCATCAAGATAGTCCTTGGAACTGAGTTTGATCTGATGATAACCCAAATCAAATCAAAGGTGGGGAAGATAACATACCCACTAAGGAAATACTATCTTTCTTCAACACGAACGAAACTACACATCCCTTTAAGATGAACTAAGTCAGATAGAACTTTCGTCTTACAACTCTCCAAGTTGTTATTTAAGCTCAACCAACTAGTTCAGGGGTATCCAGTATGAATCCTTGGAGAAGGAGCAGTTCGCAGAACATGCTTACTCAAGAACTTGACAACACGGTCATGGGGCAACATGGCGATACTTCTAGAAAGATGTCTGATGGCTCTGTAATGGCGCCAGGAAAATGCTAGAACGATGATGATGTAGAGCTCATTGGGAACCCCAAGAGGAAGGTATGATGAGCACAGCAGCAAGTTTCCCTCAGTATGAAACCAAGGTTTAATCGAACCAGTAGGAGCAAGGAAACACCCCAAAGGTGTTACTAGCTGAGCTTTGGCAGGGCGCACTACCGGTGCTAGTAGCAACGTGGAGACCTGCACAACACAACCACGGAACTTTGTCCCCAACTTGCGATGAGGTTGTCAATCTCACCGTGTTTTGCGGAAAACGAAGGATTAAACGTATCGAATGGAAAGAAGTAAAAGTTTGCAGAAAGTAAACACAAAGCAGTAACAGTTTGTAGATTGTATGTAAAGAAAAGGAGCAGGATCCATAGTTCACTAGAGGTGGATCTCCTTAAGATAGGTAACATGCTGGGTGAACAAATTACAGCGGGGCAATTCACAAACATCGAGAAAGCAATACATGAATATACTAATCATCTTGACTCCTTTCAGATTCGATTGGGCATTACAACATTATACATAGACCGCCATCCAACTGCGTCTATGACTAATAATCCACCTTTAGGTTATTATCCGAACCCCCTCTAGTATTAAGTTGCAAGCAACAGATTATTGCTTTACGAACTACGTGTAAAGTAAACAATACGATTTTTCTATGAACAAAGGATTGTTGTTTTCTCCCTAGTAGCAACAGGACATCTAGTACCTTAGAGATTTCTGTCACTTCCCCAGATTACCAAAGGCATGAACCCACTATCGAGCATAAATACTAACTCTTGGAGTTGCTAGCATCTACTTGGCCAAGATAGCTACTAACAACGGAAAGCATGCAAGATCACAAATAACAAAGACATGCTCGAATCAATAATCAATCGGAAATAGCATCTCAATATCCATCGGATCGCCGTAAACACAACATGTAGAATTACAAATAAATGATCTTGATCATGAACGGAGCTCACAAGATCTAAACATGAAATCTCAAAGGAGGAGAACCAGCCATCTAGCTACTACATGGATCCGCAGTACAAGGATGAACTACTCACGCATCACACCGGAGGTTTGCATGGTGATGAAGAAGGCCTCCAGGGTGAATTCCCCTCTCCGACAGGGTGCCGGGAAGAGCTTTAGATCCCTCCTGATCTAGGGATGGAGATGACGGCGGCTACAGACTCTCGTGGATTTTTGATCGGTTCCTTAGGGTTTTCGTCCCGAGGGCATCTTATAGTAAGAAGGGGAGGCCGAGGGGGTGCCAGGGGCCACCACACCACCCCCTGGCGCGGGCCTAGCCTGGCTGCACGGCCAGGTGGTGTGACCGGCCTCTGGCCCTTCTCCGTCTCGTATTCTAGCACTTGATGCCTTCCGGGAAAGTAGGCACATTGGCTTTTGTCCCGTCCAATTCCGACAATATTCATTTTCTGACTTTCCTGGAACCAAAAACAGCAGAAAACAGGCAGCTGGCTGTGGCTCTTGTTAATGGGTTAGTCCAAGAGATCATATGAAAAGTACTCCAAAGTTGGAACGAAACACAAGAAATTGGATAAAACCAAGCATGGAGCATCAAAAATTATAGATACATTTGCAATGTATCAACGCCTAGAATATCATGAACCACCGATATGTCACCTAGTTCGGGAGGAAACTTGCTTGGTAAGGCAAGAAGACTTAATCTCAGAGCATTGTCACAAGCCTAACTCTTTGACCAAAGAGGGTGTACCAGAATAACGGACTTGGTAGCACAATCATCCTTTGCTTAGTGATAGGTTAACCATCACACTAAGAATGACACAAATGTCCTTGTTGAGGTCCAAAGCAATAATGATTGCTAAGGATCTCAGATGGACACATTGTTAAGCACACGCATCATTCATGAGAGCAAAAGCTCGGAGGAAGGTTGGGTAATAATATGTAAGATCATCACTTCATTAAGGGGTCATGAAACCCAGCACGACCTCTTAGTATATAAGAGTGTGACACTCTAAAGTAGAACAAATAGAAGCTAAACACTGCCTCTTAATCTGCGGACTACAACACTTTGACCTAGTCCTAGATATGAGGAGGTACTGGAGTTTGTTTCTCCTGACATTCTGATAGGGTTTTTCATGACGGACCACAAGAGTATCTTGCATCGGTAGACACCAATGCACAATACTACTTGGCTACCAACTGGTAAACCAAGGTCAGAAAACAACAAGTGGAAAAGTAACATGCTCAGGATACAATCCCGAGATGTGGATGCATAGATTATCAATCTTCCGAAAACCAATGCATAGAAGGGAGGGTGTGGCAGAGTCACGAGTATAGACACAAGACTCACGAGGAGTACTCTTGTCGTGATCTATTTGGTTACATTAAAGAACATCTGCCATAGTTAGTGGTAGGGGAAGTCCTTAATTGTCACAATTCAATCGCGACAAATACCACAAGCTTGAAGGCCAGAATTATAGTACCATCCATCCTGAGGTAATGTGTAAACATTAACAATAGGGGACGATAGAATGGACCTTGGGTTAAAGATCAGCTTCATGCACTAGATTCACAACACCAGAATCTAGCACAATCTAGGACCTTCGGTTCAAGTCCAAGGGTTAAAACTTGAGAAAGAAGTAACTACTACTTGAGTGACATAGCGTACACTGCAAGACAGTAATCAGGAGGTAGCTTCCAATAGAAGAAAGAACTTCTGAAGTACCCAAACAAACAAAAAAAGGAGGCATATGAGGCAAAAGGAAACCTCGAAACCTAGAAGAGATGAGATGACCCAGAGTTAGAGCGATACCAGATAAGGAGAAAAGAAGCATACTAGAATTTTCGCAAATACTTTTCATCTTTGAAATAGTTTTCACAAGAACTAGAGTCAACATCGATCAGTAGCAAGGTTTTCCTATGTTCAATACTGCTCTGATACCAAAAATTGTGACACCCCCGGGGTTAGGGTTAAACAAATCCAGACCTTAGCCTGGCATAAGCTTAACCTAGAACTCGAGGATATCTAGTGAGAAATCGGTAACACAACAGTAACCCTGCGATAACAAAATTATTACAACAAGCTCATAACTGAGCGAAGAACCAAAATATTACAAGCAGAGGTCACTGACCACAAACATCAAACAACGGAAGGAAACTTATGCTATTAAGTATAGCAAACTTAACAAATGGCCTAAGAGGCCTGAAGCATAACGATGACGTCCCAGCCCATAGATTCCAGGCTGTCGGCCGGGAACCCAAGCTACTCGTCAGTGTCGATGTAGTACCAAACTTGTCTTCAGGGAACACTTATTCTGCTACAAAAGTATCAACAAAGCAAGGGAGAGTACTGGGTGTACTCTGTAAGAATTATGGCTCATGGGGTTATTTTGCATAAAACCATCTTTGTTTTGTAAAACAAGAGGGAGAAGAAGAAGCTCGTCTAATCAGAATCTTTAAAAGGGGATAAGAGAGTGACATCTCCGAAGAAGTGATCATCATCTTGATATCCACCAAAGTAATCCTCATCTCATAACTAGGATCACCCCCTCGTACCCTAAGGAAGCATCCTTAAGCACACATTGAACTGTCAAGTTTTACGATTAGGTTAATGTTCTCTATAATCTTAGAATTCGGTCACCAAGCATTCATAACCATGAACCCGGCTTTTCAAAAAGATTTAACCCTGTAGGGGTGTACAACTTTACCCACACGTACCAACCGACTCTTAATGCCACTAGTAATAGCCCTGTTCCTTGGAAGGCTGGCA
Organism: Avena eriantha; assembly: GCA_910589775.1. Taxonomy (NCBI): domain Eukaryota; kingdom Viridiplantae; phylum Streptophyta; class Magnoliopsida; order Poales; family Poaceae; genus Avena; species Avena eriantha. Next base: position 197,374,242 of record OU342740.1, on the reverse strand, counting down.
AAGGGTGGTTGGACATGACCTTTACATTACTTTCGCTGAGACCATGAGTCACGCACTAAGGATGGTTCCGCCGTAACGGGTCAAATCTCGAAGTCGGTCCCTAGAGATGTGGGCGAGGTTGGTTTACCAGGGGCGCCATCTACCCCAAGCAACCCCGGCCACGCTTACCTACCTATATGAATGCACCTACTTCACCTCCTCTTTCGAAAATATTTTCTATGCATATGTCAAATGGAACTATGTGACTCATGGAATCTACTAGGCAAGTTAGTTACTCGTGAGGTTTTCTAGGCCCCGTGTGGTTTTACGCTCGTCTTGGTTCCAAAGGCAAGAACTCAGTTCCTAGTAGTGGCGTGCATGGGACTAGAAAAACCACATCCCACGGTGGCCTCCCATACAAGCCTTAGCATGTTTAACCTTTACCACTGAGCTTACCTCATCACTATACGTCGTTCTCCTGCCATACTAGATTCTCTGCATTTGGTACATCTTATGGATGAACCAGCACTAACAGCTATGCATGGCTAGACAAGACACGGATAAAAGCTCTAGCAGTGCACACAAGCCAAACCTAGTTATGCTAGGAGTAGTGGATCAGGTAATATAAGCTCAAGGGAGTAACGCAATAGATAGGATATTCTATCTATCAATAAAAGACCACAGTAGAATCGTATGCATCATGGCAAAAATTGAAATGCTTTCAAAAACATAGGAGTGTATAATGGTGGGGATATGCTTGCCTTGTTTGTTGATACCCAGATATAGATCTTCGGAAGCCTTGTACTTGACTTGATTACAGTTGGTCAAGTATTGTTCATCGAGCTTCGATGGTGTTGATCTCGGTCTTCGGTCTCGATCTCGATATCATATTCTACCAAAAAGAAGCAAACAACGGAAAGAAAGGGAAACAATCAACACATGGCATCGATGCAATGCTCAAGCAAGGATGATGATATGACAAGTTAAATTGTATTGAAATGGAACCCTAAGGCATGCTTGGCGATTTAAGCAGGATCCGAGGGGTGCAAACCCTAGGACAATGGAACCCCGGAACACCTGTGAGGGGTTGATTTAGTTCTCTAATTAAACTTGTTATTTAAGTTGCCTAACAATGCATTATTATAGCTTAGATAGGTAGATCTCATTTTTCTGAACATTTTGATATATTATACATATTTTTCTGACTTATATAACTAATTACTTATTGAATTTCTAGTATTTAAACCATTTTCTCGAATTATTAAACCATTTCAGAAATTAATAAAACTTGGAATTACTTTTTACACCGGCTACACCCTTAGACATAGTGGCTGACAGAGGGGCCCTAGGCCAACTCAGCGTCCATGTGAGTGCGGTGGGACTCGGCACGGTTTGACCAGCTGACCGTGCGCCTGACGTCACCGCGGCGGTGCTCTCAGGTGCACGGCGAGGACGTTGACGTGGTGCTCGTGGGGCTGTGTGCGTTTGAACCACAAGAGCGAGGCGAACCTAAGGCTGGCGGCGCCACTGGCTATTGGTCACCGGAGTGACCGCCTTGATAGCGACTAGCGGCAGACAACGACGATGACTAGCGCGGGGACCATCCGGAGAGGTAGGGGAGGCGAGGAGGGGTGCCTGAGCACCATTTGCTCATCCTAGTGCTGAAGGGGGGCCGACGGCGAGGCGTTAGGTGGACCAGAGCGATGTCAATGGCATTCGCGGAGCTCGGACAAAGGCAGGGAGGTTGTCGACGTTGCGCTCGATTGCGGACGACCAGGAATGATTCCTTCAGGGAGGGGCACTAGCACGATGAGGCGGAGCTGATGGTGGTCGCAGATGGTCTCGGGGTGGCCGGGAACGACAGTGATTCGAGCTCTGGTCAGAGCTAGGGTTTCGGCCAGAAGAGGATCGGCAAAGGGAGGGAGAGAGAGGGCGAGAGTAACTGGAGAGGATGGCCACGAGACTAGGGTTTTATCCCCTTCTCCTGGGGCGGTAGCACGCATCGCAGCGCGGCGGCGAGGCGACGGCATCGGCGCAGGACAGTGAGCAGCTTCGCTGTGTCGGGCACGAGGAAGAAGAAAAGAAAAGGACGCTGGAGGGGTACGGGCTGGCTTGGGCCGAGTTGGGCCTCTGGAAAGGAAGAGAAGAGGGAAAGCTTGCTGGGCTGCTCGCCCTGAGGCATCTGGCCCCATTTTTTAGCTAAAACATTTTTCCTTTTCTATTTCCTGTTTTCTTTTCGTATTTTCAAATTCTTTTCTGATTGAAATTGTTTGAAAGTACTAGAGGATTTGTAAATAATAATAAAATATGCAGGGCCCTTTTATACTTTTTGGGCTCCACACATTTTGGGTTTTCAAAATTCAAAACCATTTTGAATAGGTTTTCAGAGAGGGGAAAACTAGGGTTTAGGATTTTGCATCATTTCTTTTGCATGCATTTTTTTAGTATGATGCTCATGAATGCACAAACAACCCTAAATAGACATTAGCTAAAACTGGAGTGTTACATGTGTCAAACCATGGTCAAAAAACAAAAACACACAGGAATGCAACTTCCACATGTAATGGAGCACCAGTGTGTCATAAGTTGCACCTAGTCATGTGGATCAAGGTGGTTTCGAAAAGAACACATGTAATGACACTCCATGTGTGAAGACATGGATAGAAAGCCCAGAAATACAGAGGAATGCAACTCCCACATGTAATGGAGCACCATCGTGACATAAGTTGTACCACCACACCCACTTGTGCGTGTGTGGACATGTGGATCAAGGTGGTTTGGGAAAAACACATGCAGTGACACTCATGTGTCAAACCATGGTCATAAAGCTCAAAAAACATAGAGGAATGCAACTGCCACATGTAATGGACCACCAGTGTGACATAAGTTCCACCACCACACCCACATGAGTGTGTGTGGTTATGGGGATCAAAGTGGTTTGGAAAAGAACATATTCAATGACACTCCATGTGTCAAACCATGTTCCGAAAGACCCAAAAAATAGCGGAATGCAACTGCCACATGTAATGAAGCACCAGTGTAATATAAGTTGCACCACCACACCCACTTGAGTGTGTGTGGTCATGTGGATCAAGGTGGTTTGGAAAAGAACACATGGAATGATACTACATGTGTCAAACCATTTTCAGGAAGACCCAAAACACAGAGGAATGCAACTACCACATGTAATGTAGTACCAGTGTGACATAAGTTGGACAAACACATCCACTTTAGTGTGTGCGGTCACGTGGATCAAGGTGGTTTGGAAAAGAATAGATGCAATGACACTCCATTTGTCAAACCATGGTCAGAAATCCAAAAAAAAAAACATAAAGCAACTGCCACATGTAATGGAGCACCAGTGTGACATAAGTTGCACTACCACACCCACTTGAGTGTGTGTGGTCATGTGGATCAAAGTGGTTTGGCAAAGAACACATGCAATGACACTCCATGTGTCAAACCATGGTTTGAAAAACCCAAAACACATAGGAATGCAACTGCCACATGTAATGAAGCACCAGTGTGACATATGTTGCAGCACCACACCCACTTGAGTGTGTGTGGTCATGTGGATCAATGTCGTTTGGAAAAGAACACATGCAATGATACTACATGTGTCAAACCATGGTCAGGAAGACCCAAACACAGAGGAATGCAACTACAACATGTAATGGAGTACTAATGTGGCATAAATTGCACAACCACATCCACTTTAGTGTGTGTGGTCACGTGGATCAAGGTGGTTTGGAAAAGAATAGATGCAATGACACTCCATGTGTGAAACCATTGTCAAAAAGCCCAAAAACACAGCATAATGCAACTGCTACATGTAATGGAGCACAAGTGTGACATAACTTGCAATACCACACCCACTTGAGTGTGTGTGGTCATGTGGATCAAGGTGGTTTGGAAACGAACACATGCAATGACACTCCATGTGTCAAACCATGGCCAACAAGCCTAAAAACAAAAAGGAATGCAACTGCCTCATTTAATGAGCACCAGTGGTACATAAGTTGTGCCACCACACCCACTTGAGTGTGTGTGATCTTGTGTATCAATGTGGTCTGGAAAAGAACACATGTAGTGACACTCATATGTCAAACTATGGTCAGAAAGCCTAAAAATACATAGGAATCCAACTACCACATGTAATGGAGCACCAGTGTGACATAAGTTGCACCACCACACCCACTTGAGTGTGTGTGGTCTTGTGGATCAAGGTGGTTTGGAAAAGAACACATGTAATGACACTCCATATGTGAAACCATGGTTAGAAAGACAAAAAAACACAGAGAAATGCAGCTACCACATGTAATGCAGCACCAGTGTGACATAAGGTGTACCGCCACACCCACTTGACTGTGTGTCGACATGTTGATCAAGGTGGTTTAGAAAAGAACACATGCAGTGACACTCCATGTGTGAAACCATGGTCATAAAGCCCAAAAACACATAGGAGTGCAACTGCCACATGTAATTGAGCACCAGTGTGACATAAGTTGCACCACCACACGCACTTGAGTGTGTGTGGTCATGTGGATCAAGGTGGTTTGGAAATAACACATCCAAAGACACTCCATGTGTTAAACCATTATCAGAAAGACCGAAAACACAGAGGAATGCAACTGCCACATGTAATGGAGCACCACTGTCGTTTATTTCACGAATCTCAATTGAGATGACGAATATAATCTACTAGGAATAGTTTGATACAATATGACCAAGAGTGGTTTGAACATATATAGAACAAATTTCTTTTTTGTATTTTGATGTATCCCATTTGATATCTTCGTATCCGATAATCCACAAATTCCACCCCGCACTTTTCGCAAAACCTCTTGTCTTCATTTTCAGCTCCGCTCGCTCGAGAATTGCAACAAGTGCAAATTCCACTTTTTATGGGTCCAAAGATTCTTTCGCAAAACAATTCATCTTTTTCTGGTTTATCTGTTTTAAAATGAAAAGTAGAGGGTGTTGTGACTTTGCTAATGACTTCTCCATTAGGTAGGTTTTTTTAGCCCAAGCCTTTATATGTTGAGGGGAAACGAGTCCAATTTGAAATTGTTGATGTTTATATTGGTCAATCATAAAATAGATAATAAAAGAATTCATATTTATTCTAATCAAACCAAACTTCCTCCCTATTAACCTAACATTAAACTACCAGACATCACCTCAAGGGGGTTTACGCGGGGTTATTTGCAATGATGGGTGGATTGGTCAGAGCTGCAAGGAGAGACTCGGGTATGGTCATAGATCGCAGGGCCACATTGATATGATTGTGAGAGAGAGTGACCTAGCACCATGGTTGACCCCTCTTTAACCTGAATTCTAATTGATTGGATATCACACATAAGGAATTGAAGGAACACACATGCATCATCCAAAAGAGGTTTACAAGAAAGTCCGTAAAAAGATCAAAAGAAGAACCAAGTCATACAACTTTTTATGTGAGACCTTGAAGAAGGGACCCCATGGAGTGTCACCCATGGAGTGCCACACTACCCGGCCATGCTACAGGCGCAATCGGGTTTCCCGTGATAACTTCTTCGTATTTTTGTGAACTAGCGGACCAATCACTAAGTGGTATTGAGATGCATATAACTACCTTTTCATATTATCACCTCGCCTAGCCGACTTTGCAAACATTAAAGGTTAGGCACCTAACAGAGGGAACCACTTTCTTTCGGGACCATCAATAGAATAGTTCTGTTCTTTAGCCACCACACCCACTTGAGTGTGTGTGGAGATGTGGATCAAGGTGGTTTGGAAAAGAACACATGCAATGACACTCCATGTGTCAAACCATGGTCATAAAGCCCAAAAACACAAAGGAATGCAAGCACCCGTGTGACAAAAGTTGCACCACCAAAACACACTTGAGTGTGTGTGGTCATGTGGACAAGGGTGGATTGGAAACTGACGCATGCAATGACACTCATGTGTCAAGCCATCGTCAAAAATCACCAAAACATAGAGGAATGCAACTGCCTCATGTAATGGAGCACTAGTGTGACATAAGTTGCACCACCACACCCACTTGAGTGTGTGTGGCCATGTGGATCAAGGTGGTTTGGAAACAAATTAGTGACACTCCATGTGTCAAACCATGGTCAGAAAGCCCAAACAATAGAGGAATGCAACTGCCACATGTAATGGAGCACTAGTGTGACATAAGTTGCACCACCACACCCACTTGAGTGTGTGTGGTCATGTGGATCAAGGTGGTTTGGAAAAGAACACTTTCAATGACACTCACATGTGTCAAACCATGGTCAGAAAGCCCAAAAACACAGAGGCATGCAACTGCCACATGTAATGGAGCACCAGTGTGATATAAGTTGCACCAGCACACCCACTTGAGTTGCGTGGCCATGTGGATCAAGGTGGTTTGGAAACGAACACTTAATGACACTCCATGTGTCAAACCATGGTCAGAAATCCCAATAACATAGTGGATTGCAATTGCCACATGTAATGGAGAACTAGTGTGACATAAGTTGCGCCACCACACCCACTTGAGTGTGTGTGGACATGTGGATCGAAGTGGTTTGGAGAAGAACACATGCAATGACACTCCATATGTCAGACCATGGTCAGAAAGACTAAAAACATAGATGAATGCAACTTTAACATGTAATGGAGCACCAGTGTGACAATAGTTGCACCACCACACCCACTTGAGTGTGTGTGGTCAAGTGGATCAAGGAGGATTGGAAAAGAACACATGCAATGACACTCCATGTGTCAAGCCATCGCTAGAAAGCCCCAAAACATAGAGGAATGCAACTGCCACATGTAATGGAGCACTAGTGTGACATAAGTTGCACCACCACACCCACTTGAGTGTGTATGGTCATGTGGATCAAGGTGGTTTGGAAAAGAACACATGAAATGACACTCACATGTGTTAAACCATGGTCAGAAAGCCCCAAAACACATAGGAATACAACTGCCACATGTAATGGAGCACCAGTGTGACATAAGTTGCACCACCACACCAACTTGAGCGTGTGTGGTCATGTGGATGAAGGTGATTTGGAAAAGAACACTGGCAATGACACTCCATGTGTCAAACCATGGTCAGAAAGCCCTAAATAATAGTGTATTGCAACTGCCACATGTAATGGAGAACTAGTGTGACATAAGTTGCGCCACCAAACCCACTTGAGAGTGTGTGGACATGTGGATCAAGGTGGTTTGGAAAAGAACACATGCAATGACACACCATGTGTCAAACCATGGTCAGAAAGCCCCAAAATACAGAGGAATGGAACTACCACAAGTAATGGAGAACCAGTGTGACATAAGTTGCACCACCATACCCACTTGAGTGTGTGTGGTCATGTGCATCAAGTTTGTTTGAAAAAATACATGCAATGACACTCCATGCATCAAACCATGGTCAGAAATCGCAAAAACATAGAGGAATGCAACTGCCACATGTAATGGAGCACCAGTGTGACATAAGTTGCACCACCACACCCACTTGAGTGTGTGTGGACATGTGGATCAAGGTGGTTTGGAAAAGAACACATGCAATGATAGTACATATGTCAAACCATGGTCATAAAGCCTAAAAACATAGAGGAATGCAACTGCCACATGTAATGGAGCACTATTGTAACATAAGTCGCACCACCACATCTATTTGAGTGTGTGTGGTCATGTGGATCAAGGTGGTTTGGAAAACAACACATGCAATGACACTCCATGCGTCAAAGCATGGTCAAAAAGCCAAGACTATAGCATCCCAACATTAGGAACAAACTAAGGGTAGAAATATAAATTTGTGCATATGCATGAATACATCTGTAAAATTTGGGGTAACTTTTTTCCAAATAAAACCTTGGGGGATCAGAGTTTGTTTCACTGCTTCGAGTTACGGTTTAGCTCTTAGAAGTGTTTCTTATGAATTCTGACATGAACCTTAGGAGACATTATGAATTTGGGCGAATGACTTGAATTCAACTTTGGAATTTTAATAAGTTTAAATAATTTAAATTAGATTAGTCAGTTAGAAGTCTAAGAGTTTATTTGAATTCCAAAAGGAATTTAGTTGTTCTTATTGTTTGAATATTAAGTAATTATCAAATTATAAAGGAAATGGACAAAATACAAGTAGGTAACTCGATTAAGTCTTTCTTATTTCTTTCCTTTATTCTTCAAAAAATAAATGGACACATATATATATTGAAGAAAGTACTTTACAACGACAATATTTAAGGAAAAGAAAATGTTTATTAACATTACATACACGATAGATTGTCTTTACAAAAATAGGAAAGAAAAAAGATTACAATTAAAAGCTAATAGACTAAACCTAGTCTAAATCTTCATGAGATTCATTTAAGTCTGTACCTGCAAAAGAGACAAAACTAGAATAAAACAAAATGAGTGTTCATATTAGAATACTCTCAGTCGTTAACAGTGAAGTGCACTGTTTCCTAACATCGCAGAGTCTATTCTTTTCAAAGAAGGGACAAAAGCATCAAATGTAGAATCAGGGATGGAATTTCACCAGGGATGGAAAAGGGGGCAAGTTTCACCAGGGATGGAATTAGGAAAAAGATGGGGAGTTCGAAGTCAAAATCATTTGAGCTCATCCACGGCTAGCAACAGTGAAGCTTCTCACACACCTAAATGCATGCATTCAGGTGTCGACAGTAGGGAAGTAGGAGAGTGGGTTAAAACCAATAGCACTGTGCAAACCAGGGCTTTGTCACTCATTTTCACAGAGCCAAGCACAATTCATCACACGCCACATAGGAACAGATAGGATCTTGCAAAGCCATCACAAACACAACCACCTTTCAGCATAACAAACCCATGAAAGCATCAGCCAAGATGGTCACCTAAGGAGAGGATGGAGTGAGGTGGACATCAAGGTTGCAAGGGATATGTAGTACCATTTGAGCAAGATCAAGCCAAGGGGGAGGCAGTAGCAACAAGCACAAAGCTACAAGGGTAAAAACCAACCTTTTGAATCAAATATTTATTTCTGACATGTTCATATATGCTATCATGGATCTGATCTTACAAGAGCATGGTAAACACATGAATAAGAAGAATCAAGTAGAAAACTTGTGGTTGATACTTAAGGTGGTCTCAGACCAGCAACACAGACCAATGGATCTAGTTCTAACTAGATATATATGAAGAAATTTACCCTGAGAGGCAATAATAAAGTTGTTATTATGTATTCCTCGTATATGATAGATGTTTATTTTGCATGCTATAATTTTATTGATTGGAAACGTCAATACATGTATGTTTAATAAACAAAAAGGGTTCCTAGTTATGCCTCTCTTATAGACTAGCTTGTTGATTAACAAGATGATCAAGGTTTCCTGATCATAGACATTGGATGTTGTTAATAACAAGGTCACAACATTTGTGAAATGATGTGATGAACATTCATCCGAAGTATAGCATTACAATCAAGTCATTATGTTTACATTGCTATAAACATCATACGAAGTAATCTTTATCCTTAGACCATGAGATCATGTCAATTGCTAACTCCGGAAGAGTATCTTGATAACATCAAACGTCACACCGTAACAGGGTGACTATAAAGATGGGTTCAGTGCTACGAAGGTGTTATGTTGACTCTCATGGATCAAGAGTGGAATTAGTCAATCTCGATGATGAATAGATATACTCTGGGCCCTCTCGGTGATATCACATTGAGATAACTTGCAAGCAAGTGATGAGACCACTAGAATGTTATATCACGGGAATGAGAAAAGAGTGCATGTCAGTAACAAGATCAAACTAGGTATTTGGATACCAATGATCGAATCTCGGACATGTATTATATCATGAGACAAAGGGATTAAGTTACTAGCGTTAAAGGTTCTCTCGATCATAGAAGTCATCGTTGAATATGCAGGAGTCAGTATGGATCTCCGGGTCCCGCTTCTGATTATTGATCTGAGAGGAATCTCAATCATGTCTGCATTATTCGCGAACCGTAGGGTGACACACTTAAAAGTTATCGGACACCATTTTGGAGCACATATGTTTCGGACGAAAGAATTGCAAAGCGCAGGAATTGTTTTAATAGAAACCGGAATTGTTTCGGGTGAAATTGCAGAAAGTGGTTCTGCATGTGATATTGAAATGTTGCAAGGGGTTTTATGCGAATGTTTGTTAATTAAAGTAATTAACAAAATTCTCAATAAATATAATAAAAGAGTTTTATTAAATGAGAGAGCATTAAACTTAGAGAATTTTAATGCATTTAAAGTGGAGACTTTAAAAGAGAATGTGAAGGGGCATTTTAATGTGGAGGAGTTACCACCACATGAATGGGGGAGGTGAGGGGTCACCCCCATGAGGCGTCGGCCCTCTTCCTCCTTCTTCCTCACACCTCCTCGTGAAGGATCTCTCTCCCCCTCTAGAATTATTCCCCCATGGTCTCGGATTAGCGAGATACATGTTCCCGATGGCATTTCGTTTGGAAGGAGTTGTTGCTTGCGCTGCATCGCTAGAGCGAGGAGGTGGAGGTTGTCCTGTGGCTTCAACATGTGTGCGAGGACAGATGCGCTGCTGATTTGCGGCGCTCGGACTTCCACATGATCTTGAGATCGGCAAGTGTACAACTACATCAACCACGAGTTCCTACTCGTTAACAAAACTCGTTGTCTTCGAGGGTAAGTTCTCTATGGATGTATGTCTTCCCGTTGCTCTGTATCTAATAGATAGATCTTGGCGTGTAGTTCTCATCGTAGGAATTTTTTTCTATGTTGCGGACCCAAAAGTGGTATCAGAGCCTGATCTATTTGTAGGTGCTTTGCACAGGTAGTACACATATGTTTATATGTGGGCGATGATGATCATGTTATTGCATCTTCTATGTATTTTGGATATTGGTGGCATAGTGGGATGAAGTGGCCCAGACCAACCTTACATGTCATCATACATGAGACCGGTTCCACGACTAACATGCAACTTGTTTTGCATAAGTGGCTGGCGGGTGTCTGTCTCTCCTACTATAGTCAATATCTGATTTACAATGAGTTGCTAATAACTTGGTTATCCTTGTTGTGGTTCATGTTCGTAGGTAAGACCGGTTCTATCTCCGAAATCCCTAAGTTACGTAAAACTTGCAATTGATAAATTAGAGGCGTCTAGTTTAGATCGTTGCTAGGCTAGTGTCTTGATATGGTATTGTTGTAAGTAGATGTATGATAGATACTCTTACAACACACTCAACGTGTAAGTTCCATAGACCTTGGCCTTAAACACAAAGGAATGATAGAGATCATACCACAATGCAAATGATAGAGATCAAATGCATGGACCATATCATCTCACTTTACACATTAGATGTTAGCATCTTATACTGCTAGTTTGGCGCTTTTTTGTAGCATTGTAAGGTGATCCCTCATTTAAATATCAAGATAAAATGTGTTCTTCCTTAAGTATGCACTGATGTCTACGCACTTCTATTCTTGTAGACAGTTGTTGGGCCTCCAAGTGCAGAGGTTTGTAGAACAACAGCAAGTTTTCCCTTAAGTGGATCACCCAAGGTTTATCGAACTCAGGGAAGAAGTGGTCAAAGGTATTCCCTCTCAAGCAACCCTGCAATCAAGATACAAGAAGTCTCTTGTGTCCCCAACACACCCAATACACTTGTCAGGTGTATAGGTTCACTAGTTCGGCGAAGAGATAGTGAAATACAAGTGGTATGGATATAAGACAACGGTGCTAGAAAATAGCTTGAAGGAGTGGAAAAGAGTAAAGTAAAATTGAAATAAACATGGAAGCAAGCAAACATGTAACAGATCTAATAGAAAATGGTGTTTCAGTGCTTAGAAACAAGGCCTATAGATCATAATTTCACTAGTGAACACTCTCATATAAATATCTTCTCTTTATGAGACTACTCTTAACTACTCTTCGGTTGGACACTCTAATCCATGGTAGGGCTATAACAGCACACCTCAAAGTAAGCCTTTCCCATCTAGAAAACCCCACACTGTCACCTTGAGTACTAGATGAGTCCAACAAACACGACAATTTCATAGAAACATCCAACTCCAAATATAACTCATAACAAGTATTTGTAATCTCTAGCCTAAGTGCCACCATGGTGAGCACGCTGTCACTTTCACACACATGGGGAGAGCAGAGATCTATTAAAGCACTTGAGTAGCAAGGTAGATCTATAGATTACAAGCTCATGATCACAATATGACCATGCATAGAGAGAGAGATGAACACATAGCTACCGGTAGAACCCTTAGCCTCGAGAGAGAACTACTCCCTCCTCATCATAGGAATCAGCAATGGTGATGGAGATGGTGGTGGAGATCGATGGAGATGGCTCCGGGGGTACCTCCCCGTCCCGGCAGGGTGCCGGAACAGAGACTTTTTGTCCCCTGAATCTTCCATTCGGTGGCGGTGGCGCTGCGGAACTTTTCGTGGCTGGAGGCTAGATTCTTTAGGGTTTATGCATCGAGAGGCTTCTTATAGGCAAAGAAGCAAGGTCGGTGGAGTGCCAGGGGGCCCACACCACCTGGTGGCGCGGCCAGGGCCAGCTCGCGCCACCAGATCGTGTGGCCGCCCTGTGGCCCCTCTCCGTCTCATCTTCTGGCTCCGTGAGTCTTCCGGTAAAATAGGCACTTTGGCTTTTGTCCCGTCTAATTCTGAGAATATTCATTTTCTGACTTTCCTGGAACCAAAAACAGCAGAAAACAGGCAGCTGGCACTATGGCTCTTGTTAATAGGTTAGTCCAAGAAATCATATGAAAAGTACTCCAAAGTGTGGACAAAACACAAGAAAGTAGATAAAACCAAGCATGGAACATCAAAAATTATAGATACCTTTGCAATGTATCAACATCCCCAAGCTTAACTCCTGCTCGTCCTCGAGTAGGTAAGTGATAAAAAGAAAGAATAATTTTTGAGGTGACATGCACCATCATAAACTTGATCAAAGTATTTGTAAAACATTCAAAGGTGGGATCATAGTACTTCAATCATAACATGAAAGACAAAGTTCTAGCAATAAGACAAAGAAACTATGATGCAACATGAAAAGGCACAAACAAAAGATTCATGAATAACAATGCTTTGCAAGACGTTTGTTTGTTTCACATAAAGAAAACATAGTATAGTAGCATTCAGCTTGTCCCTCAATAGTGTAGCAAATATAAATGCATAGGACACCTTCAAAGTTCATAAGAGTGACTAGATACAAATAGTTTAAAACAAGCAATATCAAGTTATGCATCAATCAACAAGTCTTGGGACAATGCACATAGAACTAAGAATGGCCACTATGCTCTCAAAGTAAGTGCATAAAGATAGAAGGTGGAGACTCAATATAATGGTGGAAAAAAGCCTTCATAGAAGGAAGTAGGGATTCAAGTCTCATAAAGAGCTTCCAAAAATTATGGTACTTATAGCTTTTAGCTCTCGTTGCCCTATCATAAGCATCTTTAAGGTGATTAAGGTTAAAGTGACACAACTAAGAGGATATGCTTGACAAGTTATAAACCGAAATCTCATGCCCCTTACTTGCGAAGACCGATCCTCATGCTACTCAACTTCAGTCACGAGTAAGCTCTTGTCATTGTAAGTACATGTGTATCATTAAGAACCGCCAACGGGGTAACCCTTGCACATGATACGGGAGCTTTCCCATAATCAAAATGACAAGGCAAGCAGACAATGAGCATCTCAGCGATCTTTTTATTTGCTATTTGCATAGGCTTTTATTGAGGATGCTTCATAGAGTGCTCATTATGGTGATGCTGCAAGTTTCCACCATGATTAGGCATGGCTTAGGCTAGCGGCCCAGGCGTTTCTTTAACACACATACAAACTCCATGATCTTACAAGTTCCACTTTTATTTCACACCGCTGGGATCCGTAAGCAAAAGAACATGATATCAACGGGGTACAAAGTACAAGTGCAATGTTGAAAGCGTTCCCCATGAAACATGGTTCTGCTAATTTCAAATTATAAAGCACAAGCATATACGCAACAAAGAAGGACCCAATGGTTCAAGTTTATTAGATGCAAAAAAAGTAAAGTGTGCCATCAAGTTCGTGAGAGCTTTAATCACTAGTTTTCTCATAACAAGTTCAATTTGGAAGGTAAACAAAAACATGGATATACATGGAATAGCATATTCTAGTAGGTAAGTATGGTGGACTCTTTGGAATAACTTGGTTTAGGGATTTGGATGCATGAGTGGAACTCATACTTGGTTACGGAGGGTAGCATAAGACTGGGAGCGACAAACTAAGAGAGCAATAATGGCCATAATCATGCAGAGCGACAAAACATCATTGATCAAAGCATAAAGTGATACTACAAGTTGAAAACTAAAGGATCATAAAGGCTATGGTGACTTGAGATAGTTATAAGATGGTGTGAGCATGCGCCAAGTCAACCCAAATAAAGCATCAAAGGAGAATACCACTATACTATGCTTTAATATGCTAAAACAACGCATGATTCATCCAAGGCACATTAAGCAATATCAATTGTTTATAACAAGTCATGCTACAGCAAAGAATATTAAGCATAAAGCCAAAACAATATCAAGCATGGCATGATAAAGCATAGGCCATAGTTAAAAACGAGCTCTTTTTACCACTTAAGCTGAACTTTCCTACTCTTTTCCAATCCAAACCAAACTATTTGAAAACCTATGTATAAAAGAGGGGTTCAACCAATTTATTTAGAAAACTAATAAAACCAAGCAAACTAAAAACCAAAACGAAAACAAAAAAGAAGGCGCTCCAAGAAGGCGCCATTAGCATGCAAGTAAAGTTCCATAGGTTTTTTAATTTTCTCTTCAAACACTTCATGTCCTAACTCAAGATAAATACTATAAAGCTCTCTAATTTTTTTTGTTTTCCATTAAGCCTAACTAGTGAAAACAAGAAACAAAAAGACAAAATTGCAGAATCTAAAGGAAATAACTTCGAGCACTAACACCGGAGGATGTGAGTAACTTTTACCTTTCCTCCATGCAACGGCGCCAGAAAATAGGCGTTTGCCGTGGGAGGTTCTTCTTCTTTAATCCTCCGGTGTGAATACCTTTTACCTTTCCTCCCCGGCAATGGCGCCAGAAAATAGCTTGATGTCTATGCACTTCTATTCTTGCAGACAGTTGTTGGGCCTCCAAGTGCAGAGGTTTGTAGAACAGTAGCAAGTTTTCCCTTAAGTGGATCACCCAAGGTTTATCGAACTCAGGGTGGAAGTGGTCAAAGGTATTCCCTCTCAAGCAACCCTGCAATCAAGATACAAGAAGTCTCTTGTGTCCCCAACACACCAAATACACCTGTCAGTTGTATAGGTGCACTAGTTCGACGAAGAGATACTGAAATACAAGTGGTATGGATATAAGACAACGGTGCTAGAAAATAGCTTGAAGGCGTGGAAAATACTAAAGTAAAACTGAAATAAAGATGGAAGAAAGCAAACATGTAGCAGATCTAATAGCAAACGGTGTTTCAGTGCTTAGAAACAAGGCCTAGGGATCATACTTTCACTAGTGAACACTCTCATATAAATATCTTCTCTTTATGATACTACTCTTAACTACTCTCCAGTTGGACACTATAATCCATGGTAGGGCTATAACAGCACACCTCAAAGTAAGCCTTTCCCATCTAGAAAACCCCACACTGTCACCTTGAGTACTAGATGAGTCCAACAAACACCACAATTTCATAGAAACATCCAACTCCAAATATAACTCATAACAAGTATTTGTAATCTCTAGCCTAAGTGCCACCATGGTGAGCACGCTGTCACTTTCACACACATGGGGAGAGCAGAGATCTATTAAAGCACTTGAGTAGCAAGGTAGATCTATAGATTACAAGCTCATGATCACAATATGACCATGCATAGAGAGAGATGAACACATAGCTACCGGTAGAACCCTTAGCCACAAGAGAGAACTACTCCCTCCTCATCATAGGAATCAGCAATGGTGATGGAGATGGTGGTGGAGATCGATGGAGATGGCTCCGGGGGCACTTCCCCGTCCCGGCAGGGTGCCGGAACAGAGACTTTCTGTCCCCCGAATCTCCCCTTCGGTGACGGCGGTGTGGCATAACTTTTCGTGGTTGGAGGCTTGATTCTTTAGGGTTTATGCATCGGGAGGCTTCTTATAGGCAAAGAGGCGAGGTCAGTGGAGTGCTAGGGGGCCCACACCACCTGGTGGTGCGGCCAGGGCCAGCCTGCGCCACCACATGGTGTGGCTGCCCTGTGGCCCCTCTCCATCTCGTCTTCTGGCTCCGTGAGTCTTCCGGTAAAATAGGCACTTTGGCTTTCGTCCCGTCCAATTCCGAGAATATTCATTTTTTGACTTTCCTGGAACCAAAAACAGTAGAAAACAGGCAGCTGGCACTGCGGCTCTTGTTAATAGGTTAGTCCAAGAAATCATATGAAAAGTACTCCAAAGTGTGGACAAAACACAAGAAAGTAGATAAAACCAAGCATGGAACATCAAAAAATATAGATACATTTGCAATGTATCATGCACCGTTCTGTGGATCGTTTTTCGAGACATCACGTGGTGATCGGGTGTACTCGACTCTACGCTTTCATAAGAACGGGTGTAAGACAGTTTTACACACGCGAATACTAAGGTTCTTACTTGGCGATCCTGGCATGTACATACATGGCCTCGGAACACGGACCGAAAGGTTAAGCATGAGTCATATAGTTGATATGATGCCCATATAGATGCTCGCCTTTAAAGCAACTTCAACTCACGTGATGATCGGACTTGGTGTAGTGGATTTTGTTCATGTAATCACCAAAAGGACACGAGGGGTGTCATTTTTGAGTGGGAGTTCATTAGTAATTTGGGTTAGTTGAACTCACTCTATCATAAACTTAGTCTAAATAAACTTTACAAATTCTGTTGTAGATGGCACCACCTGCTTTTAATTTCAATGTGTTCATGGAGAAAGAGAAAGTTGTTGCGAATGGTAGCAACTTGACCAACTGGGCTATGAATTTGAGGATTCTCCTCACTGCTGCACAAAAGCTATATGTGCTAGAGGCTCCGCTAGGCCCCCCACCAGCTCCTAATGCCCCTGACAAGGAAAAGAATGTCTATGTGACTCGTCAGGAGGACCACAACTTAGTTCATTGTGGCATACTGTATGGGCTAGACCCAGAACTTCGAAAGCGTATCGAAAATGGAAATGCCTTTGATACCATGGGATAATTGAAAATGATTTCGATACCCATGCTGCCGTAGAGAGTTATAATGCTACTGAAAAGTTCTTTAGCTGCATGATGGAGGAGAACAGCTCCGTTAGTGAGCACGTACTCAAAATGGCTCGGTATCCGATAAGCTTGTGTCCTTGGGAATAACGATTCCCATTGACGTAGGCATACATCGTGTTATCCAATCTCTGCCACCTAACTACAAGAGCTTCGTGATGAACTATAACATGCAGGGCATGAAGAAGTCTCTTCCCGAGCTTCTGTCAATGCTTAAGACTGCAGAAGTGGAGATTAGGAAATAACATCAAGTGTTGATGATCAATAGGAACACTGGTTTCAAGAAGGACAAGAAAGGCAAGCACAAGGTAAAGAAGGGTGGCAAATCTATTGCCACACCTGAAAAGAAACCCCGAGCTGGCCCTAAGTCTGACACCGAGTGCTACTATTGCAAGGGGACTGGCCATTGGAAGCGCAATTGCCCCAAGTATTTGGCGGACAAGAAGGCCGGCAAGGCAAACAAAGGTATATGTGATATACATGTTATTGATGTGTACTTGACTAGTACTCGCAGTAGCACCTGGGTATTTGATACGGGATCGGTTGCTAATATATGTAACTCGGTTCAAGGGCTACAGAACAAGTGACAACTAGCAAGGAATGAGGTCATGATGTGAGTCGGCAATGGATCAAGAGTTGATGTAATTACCGTCGGGACGCTTCCTCTCCATATGCCATCGGTATTAGTTATAAATCTGAATAATTGTTATTTGGTGCCTGCACAGAGCATGAACATTGTATCCGGATCGTGTTTGATGCAAAGTGGTTATTCCTTTAAATCTGAAAACAATGGTTGTTCGATTTATAAGAATGATATCTTTTATGGTCATGCACATGTGTTGAATGGTTTATTTCTATTGGATCTAGATAGTATTATTACACATATTCATAATATTCATAATGTTGATGCTAAAAGGATTAAACTTGATAATGATATATCTGCATATATGTGGCACTGCCGTCTAGGTCATATTGGCGTTAAACGCATGAAGAAACTCCATTATGATGGACTTTTGGAATCACTTGATTTTGAATCATTTGATACATGTGAGCCATGCCTTATGGGCAAGATGACTAGAACGCCGTTTTCCGGTTCAATGGAACGGGCGACAAATTTATTGGAAATCATACATACTGATGTGAGTGGACCAATGAGTGTTTCAGTGCGAGGTGGATATCGTTACTTTGTTACTTTCACGGATGTTTTGAGTAGATACGGGTATATCTATTTGATGAAACAAAAGTCTGAAACCTTTGAAAAGTTCAAAGAATTTCAAAATGAAGTGGAAAATCATCGTAACAGAAAGATCAAATTTCTGCGGTCTGACCGTGGTGGTGAGTATCTAAGTTACGAGTTTAGCACACATATGAAAGTGTGTGGAATAGTTTCACAACTCACGCGTGCCGGAACACCACAACTCACGCGTGTCGGAACGTCAGAATAGTTCTCATCGTAGGATTTTTTTTGTTTTCTATGCTGCGGACCCAACAATATACTCATCACACTACTAGTACAGGTCACATCACAACTGGGTAGCACCTCTATACCAACAGGTTCATCTATATCTATTAAAATCATAGAATCACTTTCCTAAATAAATTTAGGAGTCATATTAGACATTTGGTTCAGTAAAGACACTGAATATAATATTGTCTAACATTAAGCCACACTTGACAAAGACCTTTAAGTAAATCATCTTCCTATAAAAAAATATAGGAATCAATCATCTTTCTAAATCATCTATGCATAAATTACTTCATCATGAATCATAGAGCCAGTTTAGCATTAGGAACTTAAGATTTACACAGTAGCAAGAGTAAATCCTAAGGCTAAGCACATCAATGCTTCACAAACAAATATTAACATCACCTCAACAGAGGGTAACCCAACTTTAGTATCACAGTGATTCATAACCCAACAAAATGAACTCACATCCACTGTTGTATAAGCATCCACATACAAATGAAGTACACATTCACAGAAGGTTCTCTGACTGAGAACAGAGTGGCAACAACATTCAATAGAGTACTAACTGATAGAAAGAAGAGCAATAGGCTAGGATCATTATGGTGCAATAGGTACCACTAGCAGATTAACACCTAGAAGAATATCACTGGTAGGATGAACCAGAAGAATTTAACTGAACATCACTTCATAGGGTATGAACAATAGGTTCAGAGATGAACCCTAGATAGGGGGTAATCACAACAAGCATACTTGACATGGCAAGGTAGATAGAGCGGAGAGGAGCACGGAGGGGGAAGCACACTTACCCGAGGTGCTCGCAAAAAGTTAGAAGAGGAAGAAGAGGAGTGGCCAGCGGAGATGAAGAGGCGGCAACACGTGGAGCACCCCAGAGGGGCGCTGCAACCTGCGCCTCCAGCGCGTCAGGAGCAGCCGGAGGAGAAGGGGTGAGCGCCATGAGCAACCCAGTGTGGCATCGACGAAGCACCGAGGCGGATGAACCCTAACCCAAGCCTCGAGCAGGGATCAGCACGGCCGGGAGAAGACCCCATCAAAGAATCAGCTCGGACGGGACCGTGCGGCGGCGTCGACTTGGTAGTCTTGCAGTGGGGCGATGGCCACGGCAGCGGGGCTAGGTCGGAATTGAGCGTGATGGCGTCGGCATCGAGCGAGGTGAGAGCGACAGCAAAAGCAAGAAAGAGGGGAAGAGAGAGTGAGCGTGGGGGCACTAAGCCGGTGGGCTGCCTACTACCGCCTAGGTGGTCCTTTGACCTAGCCGGGTGAACCAGGTCTAGTTGGACCAGGCCAGCCCAGTGGGCCGGGCTCGTGTATTAAAAAAACCTATCTAAAAATATATATTGACAATTATGCCCCTGACACAATAACACTTCTAGAATAAGAAATAAAAATCCTAAAAATACAAATAATATATCTATGAACTCACAGAAATGAATAATAAATAGAATTCTAGGTAATTAAATTTAGAACTATTATTATTTATGTATATATTTCTTTGGGAATTGTAGAAAAATATATAAAACACTTAAAATTGAAAAAAATTCACTTTTAAGATCCTAAATAGTTATACTAATATAGAAAAAATCTAGTTTGTATCTTTGTAAAACAAATCAAGTATGATAAAAATAAAGTATTTATTACTTAATGGAATTTTAACAAAATATTTAAAAGAGATAAAAATTAAATAAAATCATTTTTAAACTCTTAGAATAATACTAGTCATTATAAAAATATTAGATATAATGGTTATGTTAATTTAAAATACTTTGAGTAATACTTTCCTTTTATTAATTAAAGAAAATAGAAAAAACCTTTATAAGCTGGGTAAAACACGCAAATAAGAAAATAATAAACCATTGTATGACCTTACTATGCATTGCATATTGCTTCTTTAAATATTGCCCTTACCGGGCAATAATGGTCTTTTGTAGAAACTAGAGCTCAAGGTCTGGTGGAAGTATCCAACTTCACTATATTGCATTCACAAGGCAAGTTCATCACTTGCTCATGTCCTTTGAAGAGTCTTTATGAAAGTACTTGAAAATTGTGTGTTATCACCTATGTTCTAAAAGTGACAGAAAATAAGTATTTTCCCAAACAAATGAAATGTTATTATCATCCTAAGTGGTGATAAATACTAATAATTACAGTGATATATCTAAGATTCCAGTTGCAGAACAGATAGGACTTAATAACCCATGACATCAGTGATTCTAGCACCGTATAATACGCGTTAACCATAAGATTTGGAATGGGACAGAGAAGTTAGCTGGGTCTTCTTCCTTTCGCATGGATGTATGACCTTATCGTGAAGTTGTATATTTCTCGTGGAGAATCTAGCACATGGGTGGGAACCCTTATGTCCCTGCGATATTGGTGTCTAGATTATCTGTGCATAGCTGTCTTGGTGGAGGTCCACCATAGCTAATGGTGGCTGCCAGGCAGAGCTGCTTACAGAGTCTTCAAGAGGCTACCCGGACTGTACTCATGGTAAACATTCTTGGGGGATCGTGTCTTCATGTGGGGTCACGGAGAAGGGCAGTGATTGGCTTGGATCAACTTCTAGGCCCCACATCAAGGAATTGTGGACGGGAAAGTACGCCTAGTTGTGCAACAAGGATTTGGTATCTTATGGGTAAAGCAATGCACGTCCGTAGAGTATAAAAAAGTTTGACATGTTACTCCATGTTCCGCGAAGGAGCTACAAACGCGGCAGGAAAGGAAATCCATGAAGTTCCGATCAACTTGTGAAGGCTGATGGGCATAGTTTTTTATAATAAAATCAATCTTTGAAGAAATGTTTACAAAAACTTCATGGCACCAACGAATTATAGTCTGAGGTGGTAGTTAGAGCATCAAACTTCCCACCGTGCATATAATGAACTTGCTGGGTAACGCTGTTACTCATCCTTTCCTTTGAACCCCTTGCTAGACTTTGAGGAGCAGAAGGATAACCTATTGTATGCTACAGAAGTCCAGAACGACATCTACTACAAAGAGCCATACCTGTCATGTGGAATCGAAGGGGTGGACTACGGGATACACTATGGAGCTGAACACAACGAGTCAGCGTAGTTTTCAGGCCGGAACGTAGTTATCTAGGTTGAGCCGAGCAGCACGAACCCTATAGAATAAGCTGTTGAGCTCATGTCTTTCTTATTGTTGTGTCTTTTGTTCTTCCGCTGAACTTATTAAATAAGTTGTATGGTTTGTAAGTTTGAATCTTTCAAAGATCTTGATCTTTTGGTATTGTAATAATATGTGTATGTTTGTAATCTAGACCCGCAATGTTTCTATTATACCACACTGAGGTATGTAATATTTGTGGAATGGGTTCCGTGAGTGTTATGTCAACGACTATATTATACTACAACATGCAGTGGTATGCTGGGTCACCGCAAGTGGTGTCAGAGCAATTGCTTTGACCTTAGGTTGGAAACCTAGTAACGGGAATTACCTCTAGGATTCTAGGAGCAACGGAAAACGAGTTCTCTAGATTATATAATGAATATTCAATTGGGAATATTTCGTTATATCTCTTAGTGCGATAACTATTTATTATGATGCATCATTACAATTAATGGTTACTAATTATGAATGTCTTGTATACAGTGAAAATGGAACCAAAGTTTCCAGAACAAACTTTGGTAAGGAAGGAAGAGCTCTCAATGATTATCAGGGGACTTCAACAGAACAACTTTGATATCTTTTGAGGGTTTTTGGTTGTACAACTACTATCCCAGTTAGTACCTCGACATACTATGATGGGCGAATGTTAGCCAAATACCGTGTTAGTGTCCATCTACCAGAAAAGCTTTCTTTATATCACGATTTACCTATGGGTGAAGGTAGAATTCACCTAGCAGCTTATCATGTTGCTATTCTGGAGGCGATATCCAATATTTGGGAGCACAAAGCCCAAGAGTTAGTAGGAAGCACATTTGCTTTGATTCCTCATGACTCTATAGACATGGAGTCAGTCCCGGGTCATCTTACTTTAGTAAAGAAGCATCCAAAATTAGCTTCCAAGTTGATGGATCGATATCGGCTAATAGTTGGGTCTTTGTATAAGACACATCAAGTCATACTGGACGATAAGAATGATATGCTAGAGGATTTAACTAATCCTAGAAGGAGGGAGAAGTTAGCATCTCAACTAGAGAATGAAGAAGTGGGTAGGGTTTGCCCAAATTTTAAGGATATACCTATAGATCCAGTATCCTATACACCATATCCTTATTCACCTATGCCAGAACCCACCAGGTATCCAGATGAGGGTACTAGTTATCCGGTACCACAGGATTCTCGGGGAACCGAAGATTCAGAACTGCCTATTGGAAACTCTAAAGGATGGAGGTATTGATCAATGGATGGATCTACTAGGAATCCTATTCATGTACAAGATTATGTTTGCAATACCGAGCAAACTAGTCAGATGGGAGTGAGGTGTTATTCTGTTGATGGAAGGGATGTCCACGTGGAGGATGTAGAGTTTGATGAGGAAGATCCTGAAGAAAGGGTGTTTGAGTCATCGGAACATTATCCTACCCCAGATAATGTGCACTATCCAATTATAGCTGAGGACTATTGTACCCAGCAGAGTACTTGGGGAGCACATGATGCGCTATATCCTATTGATTACTCTAGGGCCACGATGCAGGAGGCGCTTGAAGAAGATAGTGAATACAATGTTTCTGAAGACACCTCGGATGAGTTGGAAGGTATGGACACAGTTCAGCTGGATGACGTGTCGAGTCCGGATACTTCTGATACTTAGTATTGTCCATCGAAGAGGCAAGTCGTTCCACATACAGTGTGTCGTACTTCACGTTAGCATGGTTGTACTCCGATTATGTACGACGAACGTCGCAACTTCTAGGGAGCGTGACCACTTTAGGCGGAGTATGACAAGTTGGGGTAATGCGTATTGTATAGTTTGAGATCTTGATGTAATTAAATAAGTGAGGTAGCACTCATATGGAGAAGTGGAACTTGTATAATATGGGTTGTAATGTACTATACCACCTATGTGAATGTAATGTATATTATGTGTGTTGCATATTTGGTTCTTATTTGGATCTTGATTTCCATTGAGTGACTAGTTCTGGGCATGAAGTTGAGCTCAGAAAGCATGGCAAGATGTAATTATGAGATTCACTTCATGTTACAGTATTAGGGGGTTATGGAAACGGGTGTAGAGTACGAGACCGAACAGCAGCGCATGGAGCGTGAAGCTAAGGGCACGGCGGATGAAGACACTAGAATGCAGGCAAATTTACCACCACCACCAATGAGGCCGTTGATGGAGCAGAATTTTATGCAATACATGAAGATGATGCAAGACTTCCATAATAGGTTTATGGGAGGTTTGATAGATCGAGTTAGACACCAAAGGGAACTAGAAGGTTGTATTGTAAGTCTTTCGGATTTCTAGAATGTCAGGCCATTACCTTTTGCATCAGCTCCAGAACCAATGGATGCAGAGGATTGATTAGCAGATATAGAGAGAAATCTCAAGACTGTAGGGTGCAATGATGAGGAGAGGTTAAGGTATGCAACATATCTTTTAACTAGACCAGCAACATCTAGGTGGGAGAATCAGTTGGCAATGAAACCTCCAGGTAGGGAGTGTACCTGGGAGGAGTTTAAACAAATATTTCGTCAATATCATGTTCTAGAAAGTGTTATTGAACTGAAGTGTACGGAGTTTGAAGAACTTTAGCAAGGATTCACCAGTGTCATGAAGTACATCCGGGAAGTCAGTCAACTATCTGGTTATGCTGAGGATGAGGTGAACACTGAGGCGAAAAGAAAGAAAAGTTTTCTACGTGGTTTAAATCCATTTGTGAAGATGTAGCTGAGGCTAGCCAATAAGCAAACTTTCCAACAGTTACTTGATGCAGGCATTACTTTTGAGGATGATTATACGAATGTTCAAGAAGGAGCGCAAGGACATCATCATGACCTTGAGGTCGGCTTCGGCTCGTCTACATCAACCACGCTCTCCTGAGCGTTGACAATGCTTTTAGGTCTTCAAGGGTAAGTTCGCGAAAAGCCCCTCACGTTACTATATTACTAATAGATAGGTCCTGGCAGCTTCAGGGGTTCAGGGGCGTAGGGTAAAATTTTATTGTTTTCATAAGCGGAACCCCTACAACTCCATGTGTCTAACCATGGTCAGAAAGCCTAGAAGCACATTGGAATGCAACTGCCACATGTAATGGAGCACTAGTGTGACATAAGTTGCACCACTACACCCACTTGAGTGTGTCTGGTCCTTGGGATCATGGTGGTTTGGAAAAGAACACATGTAATAACACACCCTGTGTTAAACGATGGTTAGAAAGAAAAAAAACACAGAGGAATGCAATTGCCACATGTAATGCAGCACATGTGTGACATAAGTTGTACCCCCACACCCACTTGAGTGTGTGTGGACATGTGGATCAAGGTGGTTTGGAAAAGAACATATACAATGAAACTCCATGTGTGAAACCATGGTCATAAATCCCCAATACACAGAGGAGTGCAACTGCCACATGTAATGGAGGACCAGTGTGAAATAAGTTGCACCACCACACCCACTTGAGTGTGTGTGGTCATGTGGATCAAGGTGGTTCGGAAAATAACACATGCAATGACACTCCATGTGTGAAACCATGGTCAGAAAGCCCCAAAACACAGAGGAATGCAACTTCTACATGTAATACGGCACTAATGTGACATAAGTTGCACCACCACACCCACTGGAGTGTGTGTGGTCATGTGGATCAACGTGGTTTGGAAAAGAACACATGCAATGACACTCCATGTGTCAAACCTTGGTCAAAACTCCAAAAATACAGAGGAATGAAAATGTCATATGTAATGGAAGACCAGTGTGACATAAGTTACACGTAGTCATGTGGATCGAGGTGGTTTGGAAAAGAACACATGCAATGACACTCCATGTGTCAAACGATGGTCAGAAAGCTCCAAAACACAGAGGAATGCAACTTCCACATGTAATGGAGCACCAGTGTGACATAAGTTACACAACCACATCCACCTGCACGTGTGTGGACATGTGGATCAAGGTGGTTTGGGAAAGAACACATGAAGTGACACTGCATGTGTCAAACCATTGTCATAAAGCCCAAAACACAGAGGAATGTAACTACCACATGTAATGGAGCACCAGCGTGACAGAAGTTGCACCACCACACCCACTTGAGTGTGTGTGGTCATGTGGATCAAAGTGGTTTGGAAACGAACACATGCAATGACACTCCATCTGTCAAACCATGGTCAGAAATCGCAAAAACATAGAGGAATGAAACTGACACAGGTAATGGAGCACCAGTATGACATAAGTTGCACCACCACACCCACTAGAGTGTGTGTGGACATCTAGATCAACTTGGTTTGGAAAACAACACATGCAATGACAGTACATATGTCAAATCATGGTCATAAAGCCTAAAAACATAGAAGAATGCAACTGCCACTTGTAATGGAGCACTAGTGTGACATAAGTTGCACCACCACACCCACTTGAGTGTGTGTGGTCATGTGGATCAAGGTGGTTCAGAAAATAACACATGCAATGACACTCCATGTGTCAAACCATGGTCAAAAAGCCAAAAACATAGAGGAATGCAATTCTCACATGTAATGGAAGATCAGTGTGACATAAGTTGCACCTAGTAATGTGGATCGAGGTGGTTTGGATAAGAACACATGCAATGACACTCCATGTGTGAAGACATGGCCAGAAACCTCAAAAACATAGAGGAAATGCAACTGCCACATGTAATGGAGCACCAGTGTGATATAAGTGGCACCACCACACCAACATGAGTGTGTGTGGTCATGTGGATCAAGATGGTTTGGAAAAGAACACATGCAATGACACGCCATGTGTCAAACCATGGTCAAAAAGCCTAAAACCAAGAGAAATGCAACTTCCACATGTAATAGAGCACCAGTGTAACATAAGTTGCACCTAGTCAAATCGATCAAGGTGGTTTGGAAAACAACACATGCAATAATAGTACATATGTCAAACCATGGTCATAAAGCTTTAAAACATAGAGGAATGCAACTCCACATGTAATGGAGCACTAGTATGACATAAGTTGCACCACCACACCCACTTGAGCATGTGTGGGCATGCAGATCAAGTTGGTTTGGGAAAGAACACATGAAATGACACTCCATGTGTCAAACGATGGTCATAAAGCTAAAAACACACAGGAATGTCACTACCACATGTAATGGAACACCAGTGTGACATAAGTTGCACCACCACACCCACTTGAGTGTGTGTGGTCATGGGGATCAAGGTGGTTTGGAAACGAACACATGCAGTGACACCATGTGTCTAACCATGGTCAAAATACCCAAATCATAGAGGAATGCAACTGCCGCATGTAATGAAGCACCAGTGTGACATAAGTTGCACCACCACACCCACTTGAGTGTCTGTGGTCATGTGGATCAAGGTGGTTTGGAACAAACACATGCAATGACACTCTATGTGTCAAACCATGGTCAGAAATCGCAAAAAAATAGAGGAATGCAACGGTCACAGGTAATGGAGCACCAGTATGACAATAGTAGCACCACCACACCCACATGAGTATGTGTAGACATGTGGATAAAGGTGGTTTGGAAAACAACACATGCAATGATAGTATATATGTCAAACTATGGTCATAAAGCCTAAAAACATAGATGAATGCAACTGCCACATGTAATGGAGCACCAGTGTGACATTAGTTGCACCACCACACCCACTTGAGTGTCTGTGGTCATGTGGATCAAGGAGGATGGGAAAAGAACACATGCAACTGCCACATGTAATGGAGCACAAGTGTCAAACCATGTGTCAAACCATGGTCAGAAACCCCAAAACACAGAGGAATGCAACTTCCACATGTAATAGAGCAGTAGTGTGACATAAGTTGCACCACCACACCCACTGGAGTGTGTGTGGTCATGTGGATCAATGTGGTTTGGAAAAGAACACATGCAATGACACTCCATGTGTCAAACCTTGGTCAAAACTCCAAAAATACAGAGGAATGAAAATTTCATATGTAATGGAAGACCAGTGTGACATAAGTTACACGTAGTCATGTGGATCGACGTGGTTTGGAAAAGAACACATGCAATGACACTCCATGTGTCAAACCATGGTCAGAAAGCTCCAAAACACAGAGGAATGCAACTGCCACATGTAATGTAGCACCAGTGTGACATAAGTGGTACCACCACACCCACTTTAGTGTGTGTGGTCATGTGGATCAAGCTGGTTTGGAAACGAACACATGCAATGACACTCCATGTGTCAAACCATGGTCAAAAAGCCAAAAACCCAGAGAAATGCAACTGTCACATGTAATAAAGCACCAGTGTAACATAAGTTGCACCTAGTCATGTCGATCAAGGTGGTTTGGAAAAGAACACATGCGATAACAGTACATATGTGAAACCATGGTCATAAAACCTAAAATCATAGAGGAATGCAACTGCCACATGTAATGGAGCACCAGTGTCACATAAGTTGCACCACCACACCCACTTGAGTGTTTGTGGTCATGTGGATCAAGGTGGTTTGGAAAAGAACAAATGCAATGACACTCCATGTATCAAACCATGGTCAAAAAGCCCAAAAAAATAGTGGATTACAACTACCACATGTAATTGAGAACCAGTGTGACATAAGTTGCGCCAGCACACCCACTCGAGTGTGTGTGGACATGTGGATCAAGGTGGTTTTGAAAAGAACCCATGCAATGACATTCCATGTGTCAAACCATGGTCAGAAAGCCCCAAAACACAGAGAAATGGAAATACCACATGTAATGGAGCACCAGTGTGACATAAGTTGCAGTAGCACACACACTTGAGTGTCTGTGGTCATGTGGATCAAGGTGGTTTGGAACAAACACATGCAATGACACTCCATGTGTCAAACCATGGTTAGAAATCGCAAAAAAATAGAGGAATGCAACTATCACAGGTAATGGAGCACCAGTATGACAATAGTTTCACCACCACACCCACTTGAGTGTGTGTTGTCATATGGATCAAGGAGGATCGGAAAAGAACACATGCAATGACACTCCATGTGTCAAACCATGGTCAAAAAGCCCCAAAACAGAGAGGAATGCAACTGCCACACGTAATGGAGCACAAGTGTGACATAAGTTGCGTGACCACACCAACTTGAGTTTGTCTGGTCATGTGGATCAAGGAGGATTGGTCAATAACGCATGCAATGACACTCCATGTGTCAAGCCATCGTAAGAAAAAACCCCAAAACACAGAGGAATGCAACTGCCATATGTAA
Source organism: Avena eriantha (assembly GCA_910589775.1). NCBI lineage: Eukaryota > Viridiplantae > Streptophyta > Magnoliopsida > Poales > Poaceae > Avena > Avena eriantha. The sequence goes on along the minus strand of OU342740.1, from coordinate 197,345,166 downwards.
TGGAGCACCAGTGTGACATAAGTTGCACCACCACACCCACTTGAGTGTGTGTGGTCATGTCGATCAAGGTGGTTTGGAAAAGAACAGATGCAATGACACTCTCATGTGTCAAACCATGGTCAGAAAGCCCCAAAACAAAGAGGAATGCAACTGCACATGTAATGGAGCACCAGTATCACATAAGTTGCACCACCACGCCCACTTGAGTGTGTGTGGTCATGTGGATCAAGTTGGTTTGGAAAAGAACACATGCAATGACACTCCATGTATCAAACCATGGTCATAAAGCCCAAAAACATAGTGGATTACAACTACCACCTGTAATGGAGAACCAGTGTGACATAAGTTGCGACAGCACACCCACTTGAGTGTGTGTGGACATGTGGATCAAGGTGGTTTTGAAAAGAACCCATGCAATGACATTCCATGTGTCAAACCATGGTCAGAAAGCCCCAAAACACACAGAAATGGAAATACCACATGTAATGGAGCACCAGTGTGACATAAGTTACAGTAGCACACACACTTGAGTGTCTGTGGTCATGTGGATTGAGGTGGTTTGGAACAAACACATGCAATGACACTCCATGTGTCAAACCATGGTCAGAAATCGCAAAAACATACAGGAATGAAACTGTCACAGGTAATGGAGCACCAGTATGACATAAGTTGCACCACCACACCCACTAGAGTGTGTGTGGACATCTAGATCAACTTGGTTTGGAAAACAACACATGCAATGACAGTACATATGTCAAATCATGGTCATAAAGCCTAAAAACATAGAAGAATGCAACTGCCACTTGTAATGGAGCACTAGTGTGACATAAGTTGCACCACCACACCCACTTGAGTGTGTGTGGTCATGTGGATCAAGGTGGTTCAGAAAATAACACATGCAATGACACTCCATGTGTCAAACCATGGTCAAAAAGCCAAAAACACAGAGGAATGCAATTGTCACATGTACTGGAAGATCAGTGTGACATAAGTTGCACCTAGTAATGTGGATCGAGGTGGTTTGGAAAAGAACACATGCAATGACACTCCATGTGTTAAGACATGGCCAGAAAGCTCAAAAACATAGAGGAAATGCAACTGCCACATGTAATGGAGCACCAGTGAGATATAAGTGGCACCACCACACCAACTTGAGTTTGTGTGGTCATGTGGATCAAGATAGTTTGGAAAAGAACACATGCAATGACACTCCATGTGCCAAACCATGGTAAAAAAGCCAAAAACCAAGAGAAATGCAACTTCCACATGTAATAGAGCACCAGTGTAACATAAGTTGCACCTAGTCATATCAATCAAGGTGTTTTGGAAAACAACACATGCAATAATAGTACATATGTCAAACCATGGTCATAAAGCTTAAAAACATAGAGGAATGCAACTCCACATGTAATGGAGCACTAGTGTGACATAAGTTGCACCACCACACCCACTTGAGCGTGTGTGGGCATGCGGATCAAGTTGGTTTGGGAAAGAACACATGAAATGACACTCCATGTGTCAAACCATGGTCATAAAGCTAAAAACACACAGGAATGTCACTACCACATGTAATGGAACATCAGTGTGACATAAGTTGCACCACCACACCCACTTGAGTGTGTGTGGTCATGGGGATCAAGGTGGTTTGGAAACGAACACATGCAGTGACACCATGTGTCTAACCATGGTCAAAAAGACCCAAATCATAGAGGAATGCAAATGCCGCATGTAATGAAGCACCAGTGTGACATAAGTTGCACCACCACACCCACTTGAGTGTCTGTGGTCATGTGGATCAAGGTGGTTTGGAACAAACCCATGCAATGACACTCTATGTGTCAAACCATGGTCAGAAATCGCAAAAAAAATAGAGGAATGCAACGGTCACAGGTAATGGAGCACCAGTATGACAATAGTAGCACCACCACACCCACTTGAGTATGTGTAGACATGCGGATAAAGGTGGTTTGGAAAAGAACACATGCAATGATAGTATATATGTCAAACTATGGTCATAAAGCCTAAAAACATAGATGAATGCAACTGCCACATGTAATGGAGCACCAGTGTGACAATAGTTGCACCACCACACCCACTTGAGTGTGTGTGGTCATGTGCATCAAGGAGGATGGGAAAAGAACCCATGCAACAGCCACATGTAATGGAGCACAAGTGTCAAAACATCTGTCAAACCATGGTCAGAAAGCCCCAAAACACAGAGGAATGCAACTTCTACATGTAATACAGCACTAGTGTGACATAAGTTGCACCACCACACCCACTGGAGTGTGTGTGGTCATGTGGATCAACGTGGTTTGGAAAAGAACACATGCAATGACACTCCATGTGTCAAACCTTGGTCAAAACTCCAAAAATACAGAGGAATGAAAATTTCATATGTAATGGAAGACCAGTGTGACATAAGTTACACGTAGTCATGTGGATCGACGTGGTTTGGAAAAGAACACATGCAATGACACTCCATGTGTCAAACCATGGTCAGAAAGCTCCAAAACACAGAGGAATGCAACTGCCACATGTAATGGAGCACCAGTGTGACATAAGTGGCACCACCACACCCACTTTAGTGTGTGTGGTCATGTGGATCAAGCTGGTTTGGAAACGAACACATGCAATGACACTCCATGTGTCAAACCATGGTCAAAAAGCCAAAAACCCAGAGAAATGCAACTGTCACATGTAATAAAGCACCAGTGTAACATAAGTTGCACCTAGTCATGTCGATCAAGGTGGTTTGGAAAAGAACACATGCGATAACAGTACATATGTCAAACCATGGTCATAAAACCTAAAATCATAGAGGAATGCAACTGCCACATGTAATGGAGCACCAGTGTCACATAAGTTGCACCACCACACCCACTTGAGTGTTTGTGGTCATGTAGATCAAGGTGGTTTGGAAAAGAACAAATGCAATAACACTCCATGTATCAAACCATGGTCAAAAAGCCCAAAAAAATAGTGGATTACAACTACCACATGTAATTGAGAACTAGTGTGACATAAGTTGCGCCAGCACACCCACTCGAGTGTGTGTGGACATGTGGATCAAGGTGGTTTTGAAAAGAACCCATGCAATTACATTCCATGTGTCAAACCATGGTCAGAAAGCCCCAAAACACAGAGAAATGGAAATACCACATGTAATGGAGCACCAGCGTGACATAAGTTGAAGTAGCATACACACTTGAGTGTCTGTGGTCATGTGGATCAAGGTGGTTTGGAACAAACACATGCAATGACACTCCATGTGTCAAACCATGGTTATAAATCGCAAAAAAATAGAGGAATGCAACTGTCACAGGTAATGGAGCACCAGTATGACAATAGTTTCACCACCACACCCACTTGAGTGTGTGTAGACAAGTGGATAAAGGTGGTTTGGAAAAGAATACATGGAATGATAGTACCTATGTCAAACCATGGTCATAAAGCCTAAAAACATAGATGAATGCAACTGCCACACGTAATGGAGCACCAGTGTGACAATAGTTGCACCACCACACCCACTTGAGTGTGTGTTGTCATATGGATCAAGGAGGATCGGAAAAGAACACATGCAATGACACTCCATGTGTCAAACCATGGTCAGAAAGCCCCAAAACAGAGAGGAATGCAACTTCCACACGTAATGGAGCACAAGTGTGACATAAGTTGCGTGACCACACCAACTTGAGTTTGTCTGGTCATGTGGATCAAGGAGGATTGGTCAATAACGCATGCAATGACACTCCATGTGTCAAGCCATCGTAAGAAAAAACCCCAAAACACAGAGGAATGCAACTGCCATATGTAATGGAGCACCAGTGTGACATAAGTTGCACCACCACATCCACTTGAGTGTGTGTGGTCATGTCGATCTAGGTGGTTTGAAAAAGAACAGATGCAATGACACTCTCATGTGTCAAACCATGGTCAGAAAGCCCCAAAACACAGAGGAATGCAACTGCACATGTAATGGAGCACCAGTATCACATAAGTTGCACCACCACGCCCACTTGAGTGTGTGTGGTCATGTGGATCAAGTTGGTTTGGAAAAGAACACATGCAATGACACTCCATGTATCAAACCATGGTCATAAAGCCCAAAAACATAGTGGATTACAACTACCACCTGTAATGGAGAACCAGTGTGACATAAGTTGCGACAGCACACCCACTTGAGTGTGTGTGGACATGTGGATCAAGGTGGTTTTGAAAAGAACCCATGCAATGACATTCCATGTGTCAAACCATGGTCAGAAAGCCCCAAAACACACAGAAATGGAAATACCACATGTAATGGAGCACCAGTGTGACATAAGTTACAGTAGCACACACACTTGAGTGTCTGTGGTCATGTGGATCGAGGTGGTTTGGAACAAACACATGCAATGACACTCCATGTGTCAAACCATGGTCAGAAATCGCAAAAACATATAGGATTGAAATTGTCACCGGTAATGGAGCACCAGTATGACATAAGTTGCACCACCACACCCACTAGAGTGTGTGTGGACATCTAGATCAACTTGGTTTGGAAAACAAGACATGCAATGACAGTACATATGTCAAATCATGGTCATAAAGCCTAAAAACATAGAAGAATGCAACTGCCACTTGTAATGGAGCACTAGTGTGACATAAGTTGCACCACCACACCCACTTGAGTGTGTGTGGTCATGTGGATCAAGGTGGTTCAGAAAATAACACATGCAATGACACTCCATGTGTCAAACCATGTTCAAAAAGCCAAAAACACAGAGGAATGCAATTGTCACATGTACTGGAAGATCAGTGTGATATAAGTTGCACCTAATAATGTGGATCGAGGTGGTTTGGAAAAGAACACATGCAATGACACTCCATGTGTTAAGACATGGCCAGAAAGCTCAAAAACATAGAGGAAATGCAACTGCCACATGTAATGGAGCACCAATGTGATATAAGTGGCATCACCACACCAACTTGAGTGTGTGTGGTCATGTGGATCAAGATAGTTTGGAAAAGAACACATGCAATGACACTCCATGTGCCAAACCATGGTCAAAAAGCCAAAAACCAAGACAAATCCAACTTCCACATGTAATAGAGCACCAGTGCAACATAAGTTGCACCTAGTCATATCAATCAAGGTGGTTTGGAAAACAACACATGCAATAATAGTACATATGTCAAACCATGGTCATAAAGCTTAAAAACATAGAGGAATGCAACTCCACATGTAATGGAGCACTAGTGTGACATAAGTTGCACCACCACACCCACTTGAGCGTGCGTGGGCATGCGGATCAAGGTGGTTTGGGAAAGAACACATGACATGACACTCCATGTGTCAAACCATGTTCATAAAGCTAAAAACACAGGAATGTAACTACCACATGTAATGGAACACCAGTGTGACATGAGTTGCACCACCACACCCACTTGAGTGTGTGTGGTCATGTGGATCAAGGTGGTTTAGAAACGAACACATGAAGTGACACTCCATGTGTCTAACCATGGTCAAAAAGACGCAAATCATAGAGGAATGCAACTGCCGCACGTAATGAAGCACCAGTGTGACATAAGTTGCACCACCACACCCACTTGAGTGTCTATGGTCATGTGGATCAAGGTGGTTTGGAACAAACACATGCAATGACACTCTATGTGTCAAACCATGGTCAGAAATCGCAAAAAAATAGAGGAATGCAACTGTCACAGGTAATGGAGCACCAGTATGACAATAGTAGCACCACCACACCCACTTGAGTGTGTGTAGACATGTGGATAAAGGTGGATTGGAAAAGAACACATGCAATGGTAATACATATGTCAAACTATGGTCATCAAGCCTAAAAACATAGATGAATGCAACTGCCACATGTAATGGAGCACCAGTGTGACAATAGTTGCACCACCACACCCACTTGATTGTGTGTGGTCATGTGGATCAAGGAGGATCAGAAAAGAACACATGCAATGACACTCCATGTGTCAAACCATTGTCAGAAAGCCCCAAAACAGAGAGGAATGCAACTGCCACATGTAATGTAGCACAAGTGTGACATAAGTTGCGCGATCACACCAACTTGAGTTTGTCTGGTCATGTGGATCAAGCAGGATTGGTCAATAATGCATGCAATGACACTCCATGTGTCAAGACATCGTCAGAAAAAACCCCAAAACATAGAGGAATGCAACTGCCATATGTAATGGAGCACCAGTGTGACATAAGTTGCACCACCACACCCACTTGAGTGTGTGTGGTCATGTGGATCAAGCTGGTTTGGAAAAGAAGAGATGCAATGACACTCTCATGTGTCAAACCATGGTCAGAAAGCCCCAAAACATAGAGGAATACAGCTGCACAGGTAATGGAGCACCAGTGTGACATAAGTTGCACCACCACGCCCACTTGAGTGTGTGTGGTCATGTGATCAAGGTGGTTTGGAAAAGAACACATGCAATGACACTCCATGTATCAAACCATGGTCATAAAGCCGAAAAACATAGTGAATTACAACTACCACCTGTAATGGAGAACCAGTGTGACATAAGTTGCACCAGCACACTCACTTGAGTGTGTGTGGACATGTGGATCAAGGTGGTTTTGAAAATAAGCCATGCAATGACATTCCATGTGTCAAACCATGGTCAGAAAGCCCCAACAGAGAAATGGAAATACCACATGTAATGGAGCACCAGCGTGACATAAGTTGCAGTAGCACACACACTTGAGTGTCTGTGGTGATGTGGATCAAGGTGGTTTGGAACAAACATGCAATGACACTCCATGTGTCAAACCATGGTCAGAAATCACAAAAACATATAGGAATGAAACTGTCACCGGTAATGGAGCACCAGTATGACATAAGTTGCACCACCACACCCACTAGAGTGTGTGTGGACATCTAGATCAACTTGGTTGGGAAAACAACACATGTAATGACAGTACATATGTCAAATCATGGTCATAAAGCCTAAAAACATAGAAGAATGCAAATGCCACTTGTAATGGAGCACTAGTGTGACATAAGTTGCACCACCATACCCACTTGAGTGTGTGTGGTCATGTGGATCAAGGTGGTTCAGAAAATAACACATGCAATGACACTCCAATAGTCAAACCATGTTCAAAAAGCCAAAAACACAGAGGAATGCAATTGTCACATGTACTGGAAGATCAGTGTGACATAAGTTGCACCTAGTAATGTGGATCGAGGTGGTTTGGAAAAGAACACATGCAATGACACTCCATGTGTTAAGACATGGCCAGAAAGCTCAAAAACATAGAGGAAATGCAACTGCCACATGTAATGGAGCACCAATGTGATATAAGTGGCACCACCACACCAACTTCAGTGTGTGTGGTCATGTGGATCAAGATAGTTTGGAAAATAACACATGCAATGACACTCCATGTGCCAAACCATGGTCAAAAAGCCAAAAACCAAGACAAATGCAACTTCCACATGTAATAGAGCACCAGTGCAACATAAGTTGCACCTAGTCATATCAATCAAGGTGGTTTGGAAAACAACACATGCAACAATAGTACATATGTCAAACCATGGTCATAAAGCTTAAAAACATAGAGTAATGCAACTCCACATGTAATGGAGCACTAGTGTGACATAAGTTGCACCACCACACCCACTTGAGCGTGCGTGGGCATGCGGATCAAGGTGGTTTGGGAAAGAACACATGAAATGACACTCCATGTGTCAAACCATGTTCATAAAGCTAAAAACACAGGAATGTAACTACCACATGTAATGGAACACCAGTGTGACATGAGTTGCACCACCACACCCACTTGAGTGTGTGTGGTCATGTGGATTAAGGTGGTTTAGAAACGAACACATGCAGTGACACTCCATGTGTCTAACCATGGTCAAAAAGACGCAAATCAAAGAGGAATGCAACTGCCGCACGTAATGAAGCACCAGTGTGACATAAGTTGCACCACCACACCCACTTGAGTGTCTGTGGTCATGTGGATCAAGGTGGTTTGGAACAAACAGATGCAATGACACTCTATGTGTCAAACCATGGTCAGAAATCGCAAAAAAATAGAGGAATGCAACTGTCACAGGTAATGGAGCACCAGTATGAAAATAGTAGCACCACCACACCCACTTGAGTGTGTGTAGACATGTGGATAAAGGTGGATTGGAAAAGAACACATGCAATGGTAATACATATGTCAAACTATGGTCATCAAGCCTAAAAACATAGATGAATGGAACTGCCACATGTAATGGAGCACCAGTGTGACAATAGTTGCACCACCACACCCACTTGATTGTGTGTGGTCATGTGGATCAAGGAGGATCAGAAAAGAACACATGCAATGACACTCCATGTGTCAAACCATTGTCAGAAAGCCCCAAAACAGAGAGGAATGCAACTGCCACATGTAATGTAGCACAAGTGTGACATAAGTTGCACGATCACACCAACTTGAGTTTGTCTGGTCATGTGGATCAAGCAGGATTGGTCAATAATGCATGCAATGACACTCCATGTGTCAAGACATCGTCAGAAAAAACCCCAAAACATAGAGGAATGCAACTGCCATATGTAATGGAGCACCAGTGTGACATAAGTTGCACCACCACACCCACTTGAGTGTGTGTGGTCATGTGGATCAAGATGGTTTAGAAAAGAAGAGATGCAATGACACTCTCATGTGTCAAACCATGGTCAGAAAGCCCCAAAACATAGAGGAATACAGCTGCACAGGTAATGGAGCACCAGTGTGACATAAGTTGCACCACCACGCCCACTTGAGTGTGTGTGGTCATGTGATCAAGGTGGTTTGGAAAAGAACACATGCAATGACACTCCATGTATCAAACCATGGTAATAAAGCCGAAAAACATAGTGAATTACAACTACCACCTGTAATGGAGAACCAGTGTGACATAAGTTGCACCAGCACACTCACTTGAGTGTGTGTGGACATGTGGATCAAGGTGGTTTTGAAAATAAGCCATGCAATGACATTCCATGTGTCAAACAATGGTCAGAAAGCCCCAACAGAGAAATGGAAATACCACATGTAATGGAGCACCAGCGTGACATAAGTTGCAGTAGCACACACACTTGAGTGTCTGTGGTGATGTGGATCAAGGTGGTTTGGAACAAACATGCAATGACACTCCATGTGTCAAACCATGGTCAGAAATCGCAAAAACATAGAGGAATGCAACTGTCACAGGTAATGGAGCACCAGTATGACATATGTTGCACCACCACACCCACTAGAGTGTGTGTGGACATCTGGATCAACTTGGTTTGGAAAACAAGACATGCAATGACAGTACATATGTCAAATCATGGTCATAAAGCCAAAAAACATAGGGGAATGCAACAGCCACTTGTAATTGAGCACTAGTGTGACATAAGTTCCACCACCACACCCACTTGAGTGTGTGTGGTCATGTGGATCAAGGTGGTTCAGAAAATAACACATGCAATGACACTCCATGTTTCAAACCATGGTCGAAAAGCCAAAAACATAGAGGAATGCAACTGTCACGTGTACTGGAAGACCAGTGTGACATAAGTTGCACCTAGTCATGTGGATCAAGATGGTTTGGAAAAGAACACATGCAATGACACTCCATGTGTCAAACCATGGTCAAAAAGCCCAAAACCAAGAGAAATGCAACTTCCACATGTAATAGAGCACCAGCGTAACATAAGTTACACCTAGTCATATCGATCAAGGTGGTTTAGAAAAGAACACATGCAATAATAGTGCATATGTCAAACCATGGTCATAAAGCTTAAAAACATAGAGGAATGCAACTCCACATGTAATGGAGCACTAGTGTGATATAAGTTGCACCACCACACCCACTTGAGCGTGTGTGGGCATGTGGATCAAGGTGGTTTGGGAAAAAACACATGAAATGACACTCTGTGTGTCAAACCATGGTCATAAAGCTAAAAACACACAGGAATGTAACTACCACATGTAATGGAGCACCCGTGTGACATAAGTTGCACCACCACACCCACTTGAGTGTGTGTGGTCATGTGGATCAAGGTGGTTTGGAAACGAACAGATGGAGTGACGCTCCATGTGTCAAACCATGGTCAGAAAGACCCAAATCATAGAGGAATGCAACTGCCGCATGTAATGAAGCAACGGTGTGACATAAGTTGCACCACCATACCCACTTGAGTGTTTGTGGTCATGTGGATGAAGGTGGTTGGGAAAAGAACAAATCCAATGACACTCCATGTGTCAAACCATGGCCAGAAAGACCCAAAACATAGAGGAATGCAACTTCCACATGTAATGGAGCACTAGTGTGACATAACTTGCGCCACCATGCACACTTGAGTGTGTGTGGTCTTATGGATCAAACTGGTTTTGAAAAGAACACATGCAATGACACTCACATGTGTCAAACCAAGGCCAGAAAGCCCAAAAACATAGAGGAATGCAACTGTCACATCTAATGGAGCACCAGTGTGACATTAGTTCAAACACCAGACCCACTTGAGTGTGTGTGGTCATGTGGATCAAGGTGGTTTGCAAAAGAACACTTGAATGACACTCCATATGTCAAACCATGGTCAGAAAGCCCCAAAACATAGTGGATTGCAAATGCCACACGTACTGGAGAACCAGTGTGACATAAGTTGCGCCACCACACACACTTGAGTGTGTGTGTACATGTGGATCAAGGTGGTTTCGAAAAGAACACATGCAATGACACTCCATGTGTCAAACCATGGTTAGAATGCCCAAAAAACATAGAGGAATGCAACGGTCACATATAACGGAGCACCAGTGTGACATAAGTTGCACCGCCACACCCACTTGAGTGTGTCTGGACATGTGGATCAAGGTGGTTTGTAAAATAACACATGTAATGACACTGCATGTGTCAAACCATGGTCAGAAAGCCCAAAAACATACTGTATTGCAACTGCCACATGTAGTGAAGAACATGTGTGACATAAGTTGCACCACCACACCCACTTGAGTGTGTGTGGACATGTGGATCACTGTGGTTTGGAAAAGAACACATGCAATGACACTCCATGTGTCAAAACATGGTTAGAAAGCCCAAAAAACATAGAGGAATGCAACTGTCACATGTAACGGAGCACCAGTGTGACATACGTTGCACCAGCTCACCCACTTGAGTTTGTGTGGACATGTGGATCAAGGTGGTTTGTAAAATAACACATGGAATGATAGTACATATGTCAAACCATGGTCATAAAGCCTAAAAACATAGAGGAATGCAACTGCCACATGTAATGGAGCACAAGTGTGACATAAGTTGCACCACCACACCCACTCTAGTGTGTGTGGTCATGTGGATCAAGGTGGTTTGAAAAAGAACACATGTAATGACACTCCATGTGTCAAACCATGGTCAAAAAGCCAAAAACACAGAGGAATGCAACTGCCACATGTAATGGAGCACCAGTGTGACATAAGTTGCACCTAGTCTTGTGGATCTAGGTGGTTTGTAAAAGAACACATGCAATGGAACTCCATGTGTGAAGACATGGCCAAAAATCCCAAAAACACAAAGGAATGCAACTTCCACATGTAATGGAGCACCAGTGTGACATAAGTTACACAACCACATCCACCTGCACGTGTGTGGACATGTGGATCAAGGTGGGTTGGGAAAGAACACATGAAGTTATACTACATGTGTCAAACCATGGTCATAAAGCCCAAAACACAGAGGAATGTAACTACCACATGTAATGGAGCACCAGCGTGACAGAAGTTGCACCACCACACCCACTTGAGTGTGTGTGCTCATGTGGATCAAAGTGGTTTGGAAACGAACACATGCAATGACACTCCATCTGTCAAACCATGGTCAGAAATCGCAAAAACATAGAGGAATGAAACTGACACAGGTTATGGAGCACCAGTATGACATAAGTTGCACCACCACACCCACTAGAGTGTGTGTGGACATCTAGATCAACTTGGTTTGGAAAACAACACATGCAATGACAGTACATATGTCAAATCATGGTCATAAAGCCTAAAAACATAGAAGAATGCAACTGCCCCTTGTAATGGAGCACTAGTGTGACATAAGTTGCACCACCACACCCACTTGAGTGTGTGTGGTCATGTGGATCAAGGTGGTTCAAAAAATAACACATTCAATGACACTCCATGTGTCAAACCATGGTCAAAAAGCCAAAAACATAGAGGAATGCAATTGTCACATGTACTGGAAGATCAGTGTGACATAAGTTGCACCTAGTAATGTGGATCGAGGTGGTTTGGATAAGAACACATGCAATGACACTCCATGTGTGAAGACATGGCCAGAAACCTCAAAAACATAGAGGAAATGCATCTGCCACATGTAATGGAGCACCAGTGTGATATAAGTGGCACCACCACACCAACATGAGTGTGTGTGGTCATGTGGATCAAGATGGTTTGGAAAATAACACATGCAATGACACTCCATGTGTCCAACCATGGTCAAAAGCCAAAAACCAAGAGAAATGCAACTTCCACATGTAATAGAGCACGAGTGTAACATAAGTTGCACCTAGTCAAATCAATCAAGGTGGTTTGGAAAAAAAACACATGCAATAATAGTACATATGTCCAACCATGGTCATAAACCTTAAAAACATAGAGGAATGCAACTCCACATGTAATGGAGCACTAGTGTGACATAAGTTGCACCACCACACCCACTTGAGCGTGTGTGGGCATGGGGATCAAGTTGGTTTGGGAAAGAACACATGAAATGACACTCCATGTGTCAAACCATGGTCATTAAGCTAAAAACACACAGGAATGTAACTACCACATGTAATGGAACACCAGTGTGACATAAGTTGCACCACCACACCCACTTGAGTGTGTGTGGTCATGGGGATCAAGGTGGTTTCGAAACGAACACATGAAGTGACACCATGTGTCTAACCATGGTCAAAAAGACCCAAATCATAGAGGAATGCAACTACCGCATGTAATGAAGCACCAGTGTGACATAAGTTGTACCACCACACCCACTTGAGTGTCTGTGGTCATGTGGATCAAGGTGGTTTGGAACAAACACATGCAATGACACTCTATGTGTCAAACCATGGTCAGAAATCGCAAAAAAATAGAGGAATGCAACGGTCACAGGTAATGGAGCACCAGTATGAAAATAGTAGCACCACCACACCCACTTGAGTATGTGTAGACATGTGGATAAAGGTGGTTTGGAAAAGAACACATGCAATGAAAGTATATATGTCAAACTATGGTCATAAAGCCTAAAAACATAGATGAATGCAACTGCCACATGTAATGGAGCACCAGTGTGACAATAGTTGCATCACCACACCCACTTGAGTGTGTGTGGTCATGTGGATCAAGGAGGATGGGAAAAGAACACATGCAACTGCCACATGTAATGGAGCACAAGTGTCAAACAATGTGTCAAACCATGGTCAAAAAGCCCCAAAACACAGAGGAATGCAACTTCTACATGTAATACAACACTAGCGTGACATAAGTTGCACCACCACACCCACTTGGTCATGTGGATCAACGTGGTTTGGAAAAGAACACATGCAATGACACTCCATGTGTCAAACCTTGGTCAAAACTCCAAAAATACAGAGGAATGAAAATGTCATATGTAATGGAAGACCAGTGTAACATAAGTTACACGTAGTCATGTGGATCAAGGTGGTTTGGAAAAGAACACATGCAATGACACTCCATGTGTCAAACCATGGTCAGAAAGCTCCAAAACACAGAGGAATGCAACTGCCACATGTAATGGAGCACCAGTGTGACATAAGTGGCACCACCACACCAACTTGAGACTGTGTGGTCATGTGGATCAAGCTGGTTTGGAAACAAACACATGCAATGACACTCCATGTGTCAAACCATGGTCAAAAAGCCAAAAACCCAGAGAAATGCAACTGTCACATGTAATAAAGCACCAGTGTAACATAAGTTGCACCTAGTCATGTCGATCAAGGTGGTTTGGAAAAGAACACATGCGATAACAGTACATATGTCAAACCATGGTCATAAAACCTAAAATCATAGAAGAATGCAAGTGCCACATGTAATGGAGCACCAGTGTCACATAAGTTGCACCCCCACACCCACTTGAGTGTTTCTGGTGATGTGGATCAAGGTGGTTTGGAAAAGAACAAATGCAATGACACTCCATGTAGCAAACCATGGTCAAAAAGCCCAAATAAATAGTGGATTACAACTACCACATGTAATTGAGAACCAGTGTGACATAAGTTGCGCCAGCACACCCACTCGAGTGTGTGTGGACATGTGGATTAAGGTGGTTTTGAAAAGAACCCATGCAATTACATTCCATGTGTCAAACCATGGTCAGAAAGCCCCAAAACACAGAGAAATGGAAATACCACATGTAATGGAGCACCAGTGTGACATAAGTTGCAGTAGCACACACACTTGACTGTCTGTGGTCATGTGGATCAAGGTGGTTTGGAACAAACACATGCAATGACACTCCATGTGTCAAACCATGGTTAGAAATCGCAAAAAAATAGAGGAATGCAACTGTCACAGGTAATGGAGCACCAGTATGACAATAGTTTCACCACCACACCCACTTGAGTGTGTGTAGACAAGTGGATAAAGGTGGTTTGGAAAAGAATACATGGAATGATAGTACATATGTCAAACTATGGTCATAAAGCCTAAAAACATAGATGAATGCAACTGCCACACGTAATGGAACACCAGTGTGACAATAGTTGCACCACCACACCCACTTGAGTGTGTGTAGTCATATGGATCATGGAGGATCGGAAAAGAACACATGCAATGACACTCCATGTGTCAAACCATGGTCAGAAAGCCCCAAAACAGAGAGGAATGCAACTGCCACACGTAATGGAGCACAGGTGTGACATAAGTTGCGTGACCACACCAACTTGAGTTTGTCTGGTCATGTGGATCAAGGAGGATTGGTCAATAACGCATGCAATGACACTCCATGTGTCAAGCCATCGTAAGAAAAAACCCCAAAACACAGAGGAATGCAACTGCCATATGTAATGGAGCACCAGTGTGACATAAGTTGCACCACCACACCAACATGAGTGTGTGTGGTCATGTGGATCAAGATAGTTTGGAAAAGAACACATGCAATGACACTCCATGTGTCCAAACCATGGTCAAATAGCCAAAAACCAAGAGAAATGCAACTTCCACATGTAATAGAGCACCAGTGTAACATAAGTTGCACCTAGTCAAATCGATCAAGGTGGTTTGGAAAACAACACATGCAATAATAGTACATATGTCCAACCATGGTCATAAAGCTTAAAAAAATAGAGGAATGCAACTCCACATGTAATGGAGCACTAGTGTGACATAAGTTGCACCACCACACCCACTTGAGCGTGTGTGGGCATGCGGATCAAGTTGGTTTGGGAAAGAACACATGAAATGACACTCCATGTGTCAAACCATGGTCATAAGCTAAAAACACACAGGAATGTAACTACCACATGTAATGGAACACCAGTGTGACATAAGTTGCACCACCACACCCACTTGAGTGTGTGTGGTCATGGGGATCAAGGTGGTTTGGAAACGAACACATGAAGTGACACCATGTGTCTAACCATGGTCAAAAAGACCCAAATCATAGAGGAATGCAACTGCCGCATGTAATGAAGCACCAGTGTGACATAAGTTGCACCACCACACCCACTTGAGTGTCTGTGGTCATGTGGATCAAGGTGGTTTGGAACAAACACATGCAATGACACTCTATGTGTCAAACCATGGTCAGAAATCGCAAAAAAATAGAGGAATGCAACGGTCACAGGTAATGGAGCACCAGTATGACAATAGTAGCACCACGGCACCCACTTGAGTATGTGTAGACATGTGGATAGAGGTGGTTTGGAAAAGAACACATGCAATGATAGTATATATGTCAAACTATGGTCATAAAGCCTAAAAACATAGATGAATGCAACTGCCACATGTAATGGAGCACCAGTGTGACAATAGTTGCATCACCACACCCACTTGAGTGTGTGTGGTCATGTGGATCAAGGAGGATGGGAAAAGAACACATGCAACTGCCACATGTAATGGAGCACAAGTGTCAAACCATGTGTCAAACCATGGTCAAAAAGCCCCAAAACACAGAGGAATGCAACTTCTACATGTAATACAACACTAGTGTGACATAAGTTGCACCACCACACCCACTTGGTCATGTGGATCAACGTGGTTTGGAAAAGAACACATGCAATGACACTCCATGTGTCAAACCTTGGTCAAAACTCCAAAAATACAGAGGAATGAAAATGTCATATGTAATGGAAGACCAGTGTGACATAAGTTACACGTAGTCATGTGGATCGAGGTGGTTTGGAAAAGAACACATGCAATGACACTCCATGTGTCAAACCATGGTCAGAAAGCTCCAAAACACAGAGGAATGCAACTGCCACATGTAATGGAGCACCAGTGTGACATAAGTGGCACCACCACACCCACTTGAGTGTGTGTGGTCATGTGGATCAAGCTGGTTTGGAAACGAACACATGCAATGACACTCCATGTGTCAAACCATGGTCAAAAAGCCAAAAACCCAGAGAAATGCAACTGTCACATGTAATAAAGCACCAGTGTAACATAAGTTGCACCTAGTCATGTCGATCAAGGTGGTTTGGAAAAGAACACATGCTATAACAGTACATATGTCAAACAATGGTCATAAAACCTAAAATCATAGAGGAATGCAACTGCCACATGTAATGGAGCACCAGTGTCACATAAGTTGCACCACCACACCCACTTGAGTGTTTCTGGTGATGTGGATCAAGGTCGTTTGGAAAAGAACAAATGCAATGACACTCCATGTATCAAACCATGGTCAAAAAGCCCAAAAAATAGTGGATTACAACTACCACATGTAATTGAGAACCAGTGTGACATAAGTTGCGCCAGCACACCCACTCGAGTGTGTGTGGACATGTGGATCAAGGTGGTTTTGAAAAGAACCCATGCAATGACATTCCATGTGTCAAACCATGGTCAGAAAGCCCCAAAACTCAGAGAAATGGAAATACCACATGTAATGGAGCACCAGTGTGACATAAGTTGCAGTAGCACACACACTTGAGTGTCTGTGGTCATGTGGATCAAGGTGGTTTGGAACAAACACATGCAATGACACTCCATGTGTCAAACCATGGTTAGAAATCGCAAAAAAATAGAGGAATGCAACTGTCACAGGTAATGGAGCACCAGTATGACAATAGTTTCACCACCACACCCACTTGAGTGTGTGTAGACAAGTGGATAAAGGTGGTTTGGAAAAGAATACATGGAATGATAGTACATATGTCAAACTATGGTCATAAAGCCTAAAAACATAGATGAATGCAACTGCCACACGTAATGGAACACCAGTGTGACAATAGTTGCACCACCACACCCACTTGAGTGTGTGTAGTCATATGGATCATGGAGGATCAGAAAAGAACACATGCAATAACACTCCATGTGTCAAACCATGGTCAGAAAGCCCCAAAACAGAGAGGAATGCAACTGCCACACGTAATGGAGCACAAGTGTGACATAAGTTGCGTGACCACACCAAATTGAGTTTGTCTGGTCATGTGGATCAAGGAGGATTGGTCAATAACGCATGCAATTACACTCCATGTGTCAAGCCATCGTAAGAAAAAATCCCAAAACACAGAGGAATGCAACTGCCATATGTAATGGAGCACCAGTGTGACATAAGTTGCACCACCACACCCACTTGAGTGTGTGTGGTCATGTGGATCAAGCTGGTTTGGAAAAGAACAGATGCAATGACACTCTCATGTGTCAAACTATGGTCAGAAAGCCCCAAAACATAGAGGAATACAACTGCACAGGTAATGGAGCACCAGTGTGACATAAGTTGCACCACCACGCCCACTTGATTGTGTGTGGTCATGTGATCAAGGTGGTTTGGAAAAGAACACATGCAATGACACTCCATGTATCAAACCATGGTCATAAAGCCGAAAAACATAGTGAATTACAACTACCACCTGTAATGGAGAACCAGTGTGACATAAGTTGCGCCAGCACACCCACTTGAGTGTGTGTGGACATGTGGATCAACGTGGTTTTGAAAAGAACCCATGCAATGACATTCCATGTGTCAAACCATGGTCAGAAAGCCCCAAAACACACGGAAATGGAAATACCACATGTAATGGAGCACCAGGGTGACATAAGTTACAGTAGCACACACACTTGAGTGTCTGTGGTCATGTGGATCGAGGTGGTTTGGAACAAACACATGCAATGACACTCCATGTGTCAAACCATGGTCAGAAATCGCAAAAACATACAGGAATGAAACAGTCACAGGTAATGGAGCACCAGTATGACATAAGTTGCACCACCACACCCACTAGAGTGTGTGTGGACATCTAGATCAACTTGGTTTGGAAAACAACACATGCAATGACAGTACATATGTCAAACCATGGTCATAAAGCCTAAAAACATAGAAGAATGCAACTGCCACTTGTAATGGAGCACTAGTGTGACATAAGTTGCACCACCACACCCACTTGAGTGTGTGTGGTCATGTGGATCAAGGTGGTTCAGAAAATAACACATGCAATGACACTCCATGTGTCAAACCATGGTCAAAAAGCCAAAAACACAGAGGAATGCAATTGTCACATGTACTGGAAGATCAGTGTGACATAAGTTGCACCTAGTAATGTGGATCGAGGTGGTTTAGAAAAGAACACATGCAATGACACTCCATGTGTTAAGACATGGCCAGAAAGCTCAAAAACATAGTGGAAATGCAACTTCCACATGTAATAGAGCACCAGCGTAACATAAGTTACACCTAGTCATATCGATCAAGGTGGTTTGGAAAAGAACACAGCAATAATAGTGCATATGTCAAACCATGGTCATAAAGCTTAAAAACATAGAGGAATGCAACTCCACATGTAATGGAGCACTAGTGTGACATAAGTTGCACCACCACACCCACTTGAGCGTGTGTGGGCATGCGGATCAAGGTGGTTTGGGAAAGAACACATGAAATGACACTCTGTGTGTCAAACCATGGTCATAAAGCTAAAAACACACAGGAATGTAACTACCACATGTAATGGAGCACCTGTGTGACATAAGTTGCACTACCACACCCACTTGAGTGTGTGTGGTCATGTGGATCAAGGTGGTTTGGAAACGAACAGATGGAGTGACACTCCATGTGTCAAACCATGGTGAGAAAGACCCAAATCATAGAGGAATGCAACTGCCGCATGTAATGAAGCACCGGTGTGACATAAGTTGCACCACCACACCCACTTGAGTGTTTGTGGTCATGTGGATGAAGGTTGTGGGGAAAAGAACAAATGCAATGAGACTCCATGTGGCAAACCATGGCCAGAAAGACCCAAAACATAGAAGAATGCAACTTCCACATGTAATGGAGCACTAGTGTGACATAACTTGCGCCACCATGCACACTTGAGTGTGTGTGGTCTTATGGATCAATCTGGTTTTGAAAAGGACACATGCAATGACACTCACATGTGTCAAACCAAGGCCAGAAAGCCCAAAAACATAGAGGAATGCAACTGTCACATCTAATGGAGCACCAGTGTGACATAAGTTCCAACACCAGACCCACTTGAGTGTGTGTGGTCATGTGGATCAAGGTGGTTTGCAAAAGAACACTTGAATGACACTCCACATGTCAAACCATGGCCAGAAAGCCCCAAAACATAGTGGATTGCAAATGCCACACGTAATGGAGAACCAGTGTGACATAAGTTGCGCCACCACACACACTTGAGTGTGTGTGTACATGTGGATCAAGGTGGTTTGGAAAAGAACACATGCAATGACACTCCATGTGTCAAACCATGGTTAGAATGCCCAAAAAACATAGAGGAATGCAACGGTCACATGTAACGGAGCACCAGTGTGACATAAGTTGCACCGCCACACCCACTTGAGTGTGTCTGGACATGTGGATCAAGGTGGTTTGTAAAATAACACATGTAATGACACTGCATGTGTCAAACCATGGTCAGAAAGCCCAAAAACATAGTGTATTGCAATTGCCACATGTAATGAACAACATGTGTGACATAAGTTGCAACACCACACCCACTTGAGTGTGTGTGGACATGTGGATCAATGTGGTTTGGAAAAGAACACATGCAATGACAGTCCATGTGTCAAACCATGGTTAGAAAGCCCAAAAAACATAGAGGAATGCAACTGTCACATGTAACGGAGCACCAGTGTGACATACGTTGCACCAGCCCACCCACTCTAGTTTGTGTGGATATGTGGATCAAGGTGGTTTGTAAAAGAACACATGGAATGATAGTACATATGTCAAACCATGGTCATAAAGCCTAAAAACATAGAGGAATGCAACTGCCACATGTAATGGAGCACAAGTGTGACATAAGTTGCACCACCACACCCACTCTAGTGTGTGTGGTCATGTGGATCTAGGTGGTTTCGAAAAGAACACATGTAATGACACTCCATGTGTCAAACCATGGTCAAAAAGCCAAAAACACAGAGGAATGGAACTGCCACATGTAATGGAGCACCAGTGTGACATAAGTTGCACCTAGTCTTGTGGATCTAGGTGGTTTGTAAAAGAACACATGCAATGGAACTCCATGTGTGAAGACATGGCCAAAAATCCCAAAAACACAGAGGAATGCAACTTCCACATGTAATGGAGCACCAGTGTGAGATAAGTTACACACCCACATCCACCTGCACGTGTGTGGACATGTGGATCAAGGTGGTTTGGGAAAGAACACATGAAGTGACACTGCATGTGTCAAACAATGGTCACAAAGCCCAAAACACAGAGGAATGTAACTACCACATGTAATGGAGCACCAGCGTGACAGAAGTTGCACCACCACACCCACTTGAGTGTGTGTGGTCATGTGGATCAAAGTGGTTTGGAAACAAACACATGCAATGACACTCCATCTGTCAAACCATGGTCAGAAATCGCAAAAACATAGAGGAATGAAACTGACACAGGTAATGGAGCACCAGTATGACATAAGTTGCACCACCACACCCACTAGAGTGTGTGTGGACATATAGATCAACTTGTTTTGGAAAACAACACATGCAATGACAGTACATATGTCAAATCATGGTCATAAAGCCTAAAAACATAGAAGAATGCAACTGCCACTTGTAATGGAGCACTAGTGTGACATAAGTCGCACCACCTCACCCACTTGAGTGTGTGTGGTCATGTGGATCAAGGTGGTTCAGAAAATAACACATGCAATGACACTCCATGTGTCAAACCATGGTCAAAAAGCCAAAAACATAGAGGAATGCAATTGTCACATGTACTGGAAGATCAGTGTGACATAAGTTGCAACTAGTAATGTGGATCGAGGTGGTTTGGATAAGAACACATGCAATGACACTGCATGTGTGAAGACATGGCCATAAACCTCAAAAACATAGAGGAAATGCAACTGCCACATGTAATGGAGCACCAGTGTGATATAAGTGGCACCACCACACCAACATGAGTGTGTGTGGTCATGTGGATCAAGATGGTTTGGAAAAGAACACATGCAATGACACTCCATGTGTCAAACCATGGTCAAAAAGCCAAAAACCAAGAGAAATGCAACTTCCACATGTAATAGAGCACCAGTGTAACATAAGTTGCACCTAGTCAAATCGATCAAGGTGGTTTGGAAAACAACACATGCAATAATAGTACATATGTCAAACCATGGTCATAAAGCTTAAAAAAATAGAGGAATGCAACTCCACATGTAATGGAGCACTAGTGTGACATAAGTTGCACCACCACACCCACTTGAGCGTGTGTGGGCATGCGGATCAAGTTGGTTTGGGAAAGAACACATGAAATGACACTCCATGTGTCAAACCA
Organism: Avena eriantha; assembly: GCA_910589775.1. Lineage (NCBI taxonomy): Eukaryota > Viridiplantae > Streptophyta > Magnoliopsida > Poales > Poaceae > Avena > Avena eriantha. The sequence goes on along the minus strand of OU342740.1, from coordinate 197,323,207 downwards.
TGGTCATAAAGCTAAAAACACACAGGAATGTAACTACCACATGTAATGGAACACCAGTGTGACATAAGTTGCACCACCACACCCACTTGAGTGTGTGTGGTCATGGGGATCAAGGTGGTTTGGAAACGAACACATGAAGTGACACCATGTGTCTAACCATGGTCAAAAAGACCCAAATCATAGAGGAATGCAACTGCCGCATGTAATGAAGCACCAGTGTGACATAAGTTGCACCACCACACCCACTTGAGTGTCTGTGGTCATGTGGATCAAGGTGGTTTGGAACAAACACATGCAATGACACTCTATGTGTCAAACCATGGTCAGAAATCGCAAAAAAATAGAGGAATGCAACGGTCACAGGTAATGGAGCACCAGTATGACAATAGTAGCACCACGGCACCCACTTGAGTATGTGTAGACATGTGGATAGAGGTGGTTTGGAAAAGAACACATGCAATGATAGTATATATGTCAAACTATGGTCATAAAGCCTAAAAACATAGATGAATGCAACTGCCACATGTAATGGAGCACCAGTGTGACAATAGTTGCATCACCACACCCACTTGAGTGTGTGTGGTCATGTGGATCAAGGAGGATGGGAAAAGAACACATGCAACTGCCACATGTAATGGAGCACAAGTGTCAAACCATGTGTCAAACCATGTGTCAAACCATGGTCAGAAAGCGCCAAAACACAGAGGAATGCAACTTCTACATGTAATACAGCACTAGTGTGACATAAGTTGCACCACCACACCCACTGGAGTGTGTGTGGTCATGTGGATCAACGTGGTTTGGAAAAGAACACATGCAATGACACTCCATGTGTCAAACCTTGGTCAAAACTCATACAGAGGAATGAAAATGTCATATGTAATGGAAGACCAGTGTGACATAAGTTACACGTAGTCATGTGGATCGAGGTGGTTTGGAAAAGAACACATGCAATGACACTCCATGTGTCAAACCATGGTCAGAAAGCTCCAAAACACAGAGGAATGCAACTGCCACATGTAATGGAGCACCAGTGTGACATAAGTGGAACCACCACACCCACTTGAGTGTGTGTGGTCATGTGGATCAAGCTGGTTTGGAAACGAACACATGCAATGACACTCCATGTGTCAAACCATGGTCAAAAAGCCAAAAACCCAGAGAAATGCAACTGTCACATGTAATAAAGCACCAGTGTAACATAAGTTGCACCTAGTCATGTCGATCAAGGTGGTTTGGAAAAGAACACATGCGATAACAGTACATATGTCAAACCATGGTCATAAAACCTAAAATCATAGAGGAATGCAACTGCCACATGTAATGGAGCACCAGTGTCACATAAGTTGCACCACCACACCCACTTGAGTGTTTGTGGTCATGTGGATCAAGGTGGTTTGGAAAAGAACAAATGCAATGACACTCCATGTAGCAAACCATGGTGAAAAAGCCAAAAACAATAGTGGATTACAACTACCACATGTAATTGAGAACCAGTGTGACATAACTTGCGCCAGCACACCCACTCGAGTGTGTGTGGACATGTGGATCAAGGTGGTTTTGAAAAGAACCCATGCAATGACATTCCATGTGTCAAACCATTGTCAGAAAGCCCCAAAACACAGAGAAATGAAAATACCACATGTAATGGAGCACCAGTGTGACATAAGTTGCAGTAGCACACACACTTGAGTGTCTGTGGTCATGTGGATCAAGGTGGTTTGGAACAAACACATGCAATGACACTCCATGTGTCAAACCATGGTTAGAAATCGCAAAAAAATAGAGGAATGCAACTGTCACAGGTAATGGAGCACCAGTATGACAATAGTTTCACCACCACACCCACTTGAGTGTGTGTAGACAAGTGGATAAAGGTGGTTTGGAAAAGAATACATGGAATGATAGTACATATGTCAAACTATGGTCATAAAGCCTAAAAACATAGATGAATGCAACTGCCACACGTAATGGAGCACCAGTGTGACAATAGTTGCACCACCACACCCACTTGAGTGTGTGTAGTCATATGGATCATGGAGGATCGGAAAAGAACACATGCAATGACACTCCATGTGTCAAACCATGGTCAGAAAGCCCCAAAACAGAGAGGAATGCAACTGCCACACGTAATGGAGCACAAGTGTGACATAAGTTGCGTGACCACACCAAATTGAGTTTGTCTGGTCATGTGGATCAAGGAGGATTGGTCAATAACGCATGCAATGACACTCCATGTGTCAAGCCATCGTAAGAAAAAACCCCAAAACACAGAGGAATGCAACTGCCATATGTAATGGAGCACCAGTGTGACATAAGTTGCACCACCACACCCACTTGAGTGTGTGTGGTCATGTGGATCAAGCTGGTTTGGAAAAGAACAGATGCAATGACACTCTCATGTGTCAAACCATGGTCAGAAAGCCCCAAAACACAGAGGAATGCAACTGCACATGTAATGGAGCACCAATATGACATAAGTTGCACCACCACGCCCACTTGAGTGTGTGTGGTCATGTGGATCAACGTGGTTTGGAAAACAACACATGCAATGACACTCCATGTGTCAAACCTTGGTCAAAACTCATACAGAGGAATGAAAATGTCATATGTAATGGAAGACCAGTGTGACATAAGTTACACGTAGTCATGTGGATCGAGGTGGTTTGGAAAAGAACACATGCAATGACACTCCATGTGTCAAACCATGGTCAGAAAGCTCCAAAACACAGAGGAATGCAACTGCCACATGTAATGGAGCACCAGTGTGACATAAGTGGAACCACCACACCCACTTGAGTGTGTGTGGTCATGTGGATCAAGCTGGTTTGGAAACGAACACATGCAATGACACTCCATGTGTCAAACCATGGTCAAAAAGCCAAAAATCCAGAGAAATGCAACTGTCACATGTAATAAAGCACCAGTGTAACATAAGTTGCACCTAGTCATGTCGATCAAGGTGGTTTGGAAAAGAACACATGCGAGAACAGTACATATGTCAAACCATGGTCATAAAACCTAAAATCATAGAGGAATGCAACTGCCACATGTAATGGAGCACCAGTGTCACATAAGTTGCACCACCACACCCACTTGAGTGTTTGTGGTCATGTGGATCAAGGTGGTTTGGAAAAGAACAAATGCAATGACACTCCATGTAGCAAACCATGGTCAAAAAGCCCAAAAAAATAGTGGATTACAACTACCACATGTAATTGAGAACTAGTGTGACATAACTTGCGCTAGCACACCCACTCGAGTGTGTGTGGACATGTGGATCAAGGTGGTTTTGAAAAGAACCCATGCAATGACATTCCATGTGTCAAACCATTCTCAGAAAGCCCCAAAACACAGAGAAATGAAAATACCACATGTAATGGAGCACCAGTGTGACATAAGTTGCAGTAGCACACACACTTGAGTGTTTGTGGTCATGTGGATCAAGGTGGTTTGGAACAAACACATGCAATGACACTCCATGTGTCAAACCATGGTCAGAAATCACAAAAAGATAGAGGAATGCAACTGTCACAGGTAATGGAGCACCAGTATGACAATAGTTTCACCACCACACCCACTTGAGTGTGTGTAGACAAGTGGATAAAGGTGGTTTGGAAAAGAATACATGGAATGATAGTACATATGTCAAACTATGGTCATAAAGCCTAAAAACATAGATGAATGCAACTGCCACACGTAATGGAGCACCAGTGTGACAATAGTTGCACGACCACACCCACTTGAGTGTGTGTAGTCATATGGATCATGGAGGATCGGAAAAGAACACATGCAATGACACTCCATGTGTCAAACCATGGTCAGAAAGCCCCAAAACAGAGAGAAATGCAACTGCCACACGTAATGGAGCACATGTGTGACATAAGTTGCGTGACCACACCAACTTGAGTTTGTCTGGTCATGTGGATCAAGGAGGATTGGTCAATAACGCATGCAATGACACTCCATGTGTCAAGCCATCGTAAGAAAAAACCCCAAAACACAGAGGAATGCAACTGCCATATGTAATGGAGCACCAGTGTGACATAAGTTGCACCACCACACCCACTTGAGTGTGTGTGGTCATGTCGATCAAGGTGGTTTGGAAAAGAACAGATGCAATGACACTCTCATGTGTCAAACCATGGTCACAAAGCCCCAAAACACAGAGGAATGCAACTGCACATGTAATGGAGCACCAATATGACATAAGTTGCACCACCACGCCCACTTGAGTGTGTGTGGTCATGTGGATCAAGTTGGTTTGGAAAAGAACACATGCAATGACACTCCATGTATCAAACCATGGTCATAAAGCCCAAAAACATAGTGGATTACAACTACCACCTGTAATGGAGAACCAGTGTGACATAAGTTGCGCCAGCACACCCACTTGAGTGTGTGTGGACATGTGGATCAAGGTGGTTTTGAAAAGAACCCATGCAATGACATTCCATGTGTCAAACCATGGTCAGAAAGCCCCAAAACACATAGAAATGGAAATACCACATGTAATGGAGCACCAGTGTGACATAAGTTACAGTAGCACACACACTTGAGTGTCTGTGGTCATGTGGATCGAGGTGGTTTGGAACAAACACATGCAATGACACTCCATGTGTCAAACCATGGTCAGAAATCGCAAAAACATACAGGAATGAAACTGTCACAGGTAATGGAGCACCAGTATGACATAAGTTGCACCACCACACCCACTAGAGTGTGTGTGGACATCTAGATCAACTTGGTTTGGAAAACAACACATGCAATGACAGTACATATGTCAAATCATGGTCATAAAGCCTAAAAACATAGAAGAATGCAACTGCCACTTGTAATGGAGCACTAGTGTGACATAAGTTGCACCACCACACCCACTTGAGTGTGTGTGGTCATGTGGATCAAGGTGGTTCAGAAAATAACACATGCAATGACACTCCATGTGTCAAACCATGGTCAAAAAGCCAAAAACACAGAGGAATGCAATTGTCACATGTACTGGAAGATCAGTGTGACATAAGTTGCACCTAGTAATGTGGATCGAGGTGGTTTGGAAAAGAACACATGCAATGACACTCCATGTGTTAAGACATGGCCAGAAAGCTCAAAAACATAGAGGAAATGCAACTGCCACATGTAATGGAGCACTAGTGTGATATAAGTGGCACCACCACACCAACTTGAGTGTGTGTGGTCATGTGGATCAAGATAGTTTGGAAAAGAACACATGAAATGACACTCCATGTGCCAAACCATGGTCAAAAAGCCAAAAAACCAAGACAAATGCAACTTCCACATGTAATAGAGCACCAGTGTAACATAAGTTGCACCACCACACCCACTGGAGTGTGTGTGGTCATGTGGATCAATGTGGTTTGGAAAAGAACACATGCAATGACACTCCATGTGTCAAACCTTGGTCAAAACTCCAAAAATACAGAGGAATGAAAATTTCATATGTAATGGAAGACCAGTGTGACATAAGTTACACGTAGTCATGTGGATCGACGTGGTTTGGAAAAGAACACATGCAATGACACTCCATGTGTCAAACCATGGTCAGAAAGCTCCAAAACACAGAGGAATGCAACTGCCACATGTAATGTAGCACCAGTGTGACATAAGTGGTACCACCACACCCACTTTAGTGTGTGTGGTCATGTGGATCAAGCTGGTTTGGAAACGAACACATGCAATGACACTCCATGTGTCAAACCATGGTCAAAAAGCCAAAAACCCAGAGAAATGCAACTGTCACATGTAATAAAGCACCAGTGTAACATAAGTTGCACCTAGTCATGTCGATCAAGGTGGTTTGGAAAAGAACACATGCGATAACAGTACATATGTGAAACCATGGTCATAAAACCTAAAATCATAGAGGAATGCAACTGCCACATGTAATGGAGCACCAGTGTCACATAAGTTGCACCACCACACCCACTTGAGTGTTTGTGGTCATGTGGATCAAGGTGGTTTGGAAAAGAACAAATGCAATGACACTCCATGTAGCAAACCATGGTCAAAAAGCCCAAAAAAATAGTGGATTACAACTACCACATGTAATTGAGAACCAGTGTGACATAAGTTGCGCCAGCACACCCACTCGAGTGTGTGTGGACATGTGGATCAAGGTGGTTTTGAAAAGAACCCATGCAATGACATTCCATGTGTCAAACCATTGTCAGAAAGCCCCAAAACACAGAGAAATGAAAATACCACATGTAATGGAGCACCAGTGTGACATAAGTTGCAGTAGCACACACACTTGAGTGTCTGTGGTCATGTGGATCAAGGTGGTTTGGAACAAACACATGCAATGACACTCTATGTGTCAAACCATGGTCAGAAATCGCAAAAAAATAGAGGAATGCAACGGTCACAGGTAATGGAGCACCAGTATGAGAATAGTAGCACCACCACACCCACTTGAGTATGTGTAGACATGTGGATAAAGGTGGTTTGGAAAAGAACACATGCAATGATAGTATATATGTCAAACTATGGTCATAAAGCCTAAAAACATAGATGAATGCAACTGCCACATGTAATGGAGCGCCAGTGTGACAATAGTTGCACCACCACACCCACTTGAGTGTGTGTGGTCATGTGGATCAAGGAGGACGGGAAAAGAACACATGCAACTGCCACATGTAATGGAGCACAAGTGTCAAACCATGTGTCAAACCATGTGTCAAACCATGGTCAGAAAGCCCCAAAACACAGAGGAATGCAACTTCTACATGTAATACAGCACTAGTGTGACATAAGTTGCACCACCACACCCACTGGAGTGTGTGTGGTCATGTGGATCAACGTGGTTTGGAAAAGAACACATGCAATGACACTCCATGTGTCAAACCTTGGTCTAAACTCATACAGAGGAATGAAAATGTCATATGTAATGGAAGACCAGTGTGACATAAGTTACACGTAGTCATGTGGATCGAGGTGGTTTGGAAAAGAACACATGCAATGACACTCCATGTGTCAAACCATGGTCAGAAAGCTCCAAAACACAGAGGAATGCAACTGCCACATGTAATGGAGCACCAGTGTGACATAAGTGGAACCACCACACCCACTTGAGTGTGTGTGGTCATGTGGATCAGGCTGGTTTGGAAACGAACACACGCAATGACACTCCATGTGTCAAACCATGGTCAAAAAGCCAAAAACCCAGAGAAATGCAACTGTCACATGTAATAAAGCACCAGTGTAACATAAGTTGCACCTAGTCATGTCGATCAAGGTGGTTTGGAAAAGAACACATGCGATAACAGTACATATGTCAAACCATGGTCATAAAACCTAAAATCATAGAGGAATGCAACTGCCACATGTAATGGAGCACCAGTGTCACATAAGTTGCACCACCACACCCACTTGAGTGTTTGTGGTCATGTGGATCAAGGTGGTTTGGAAAAGAACAAATGCAATGACACTCCATGTAGCAAACCATGGTCAAAAAGCCCAAAAAAATAGTGGATTACAACTACCACATGTAATTGAGAACCAGTGTGACATAAGTTGCGCCAGCACACCCACTCGAGTGTGTGTGGACATGTGGATCAAGGTGGTTTTGAAAAGAACCCATGCAATGACATTCCATGTGTCAAACCATTGTCAGAAAGCCCCAAAACACAGAGAAATGAAAATACCACATGTAATGGAGCACCAGTGTGACATAAGTTGCAGTAGCACACACACTTGAGTGTCTGTGGTCATGTGGATCAAGGTGGTTTGGAACAAACACATGCAATGACACTCCATGTGTCAAACCATGGTTAGAAATCGCAAAAAAATAGAGGAATGCAACTGTCACAGGTAATGGAGCACCAGTATGACAATAGTTTCACCACCACACCCACTTGAGTGTGTGTAGACAAGTGGATAAAGGTGGTTTGAAAAAGAATACATGGAATAATAGTACATATGTCAAACCATGGTCATAAAGCCTAAAAACATAGATGAATGCAACTGCCACACGTAATGGAGCACTAGTGTGACAATAGTTGCACCACCACACCCACTTGAGTGTGTGTTGTCATATGGATCAAGGAGGATCGGAAAAGAACACATGCAATGACACTCCATGTGTCAAACCATGGTCAGAAAGCCCCAAAACAGAGAGGAATGCAACTGCCACACGTAATGGAGCACAAGTGTGACATAAGTTGCATGACCACACCAACTTGAGTTTGTCTGGTCATGTGGATCAAGGAGGATTGGTCAATAGCGCATGCAATGACACTCCATGTGTCAAGCCATCGTAAGAAAAAACCCCAAAACACAGAGGAATGCAACTGCCATATGTAATGGAGCACCAGTGTGACATAAGTTGCACCACCACACCCACTTGAGTGTGTGTGGTCATGTCGATCAAGGTGGTTTGGAAAAGAACAGATGCAATGACACTCTCATGTGTCAAACCATGGTCAGAAAGCCCCAAAACACAGAGGAATGCAACTGCACATGTAATGGAGCACCAGTATCACATAAGTTGCACCACCACTCCCACTTGAGTGTGTGTGGTCATGTGGATCAAGTTGGTTTGGAAAAGAACACATGCAATGACACTCCATGTATCAAACCATGGTCATAAAGCCCAAAAACATAGTGGATTACAACTACCACCTGTAATGGAGAACCAGTGTGACATAAGTTGCGCCAGCACACCCACTTGAGTGTGTGTGGACATGTGGATCAACGTGGTTTTGAAAAGAACCCATGCAATGACATTCCATGTGTCAAACCATGGTCAGAAAGCCCCAAAACACACAGAAATGGAAATACCACATGTAATGGAGCACCAATGTTACATAAGTTACAGTAGCACACACACTTGAGTGTCTGTGGTCATGTGGATCGAGGTGGTTTGGAATAAACACATGCAATGACACTCCATGTGTCAAACCATGGTCAGAAATCGCAAAAACATACAGGAATGAAACTGTTACAGGTAATGGAGCACCAGTATGACATAAGTTGCACCAACACACCCACTAGAGTCTCTGTGGACATCTAGATCAACTTGGTTTGGAAAACAACACATGCAATGACAGTACATATGTCAAATCATGGTCATAAAGCCTAAAAACATAGAAGAATGCAACTGCCACTTGTAATGGAGCACTAGTGTGACATAAGTTGCACCACCACACCCACTTGAGTGTGTGTGGTCATGTGGATCAAGGTGGTTCAAAAAATAACACATGCAATGACACTCCATGTGTCAAACCATGGTCAAAAAGCCAAAAACACAGAGGAATGCAATTGTCACATGTACTGGAAGATCAGTGTGACATAAGTTGCACCTAGTAATGTGGATCGAGGTGGTTTGGAAAAGAACACATGCAATGACACTCTATGTGTTAAGACATGGCCAGAAAGCTCAAAAACATAGAGGAAATGCAACTGCCACATGTAATGGAGCACTAGTGTGATATAAGTGGCACCACCACACCAACTTGAGTGTGTGTGGTCATGTGGATCAAGATAGTTTGGAAAAGAACACATGCAATGACACTCCATGTGCCAAACCATGGTCAAAAAGCCAAAAACCAAGAGAAATGCAACTTCCACATGTAATAGAGCACCAGTGTAACATAAGTTGCACCTAGTCATATCAATCAAGGTGGTTTGGAAAACAACACATGCAATAATAGTACATATGTCAAACCATGGTCATAAAGCTTAAAAACATAGAGGAATGCAACTCCACATGTAATGGAGCACTAGTGTGACATTAGTTGCACCACCACACCCACTTGAGCGTGCGTGGGCATGCAGATCAAGGTGGTTTGGGAAAGAACACATGAAATGACACTCCATGTGTCAAACCATGTTCATAAAGCTAAAAACAAAGGAATGTAACTACCACATGTAATGGAACACCAGTGTGACATGAGTTGCACCACCACGCCCACTTGAGTGTGTGTGGTCATGTGATCAAGGTGGTTTGGAAAAGAACACATGCAATGACACTCCATGTATCAAACCATGGTCATAAAGCCGAAAAACATAGTGAATTACAACTACCACCTGTAATGGAGAACCAGTGTGACATAAGTTGCACCAACACACTCACTTGAGTGTGTGTGGACATGTGGATCAAGGTGGTTTTGAAAATAAGCCATGCAATGACATTCCATGTGTCAAACCATGGTCAGAAAGCCCCAACAGAGAAATGGAAATACCACATGTAATGGAGCACCAGCGTGACATAAGTTGCAGTAGCACACACACTTGAGTGTCTGTGGTGATGTGGATCAAGGTGGTTTGGAACAAACATGCAATGACACTCCATGTGTCAAACCATGGTCAGAAATCGCAAAAACATAGAGGAATGCAACTGTCACAGGTAATGGAGCACCAGTATGACATATGTTGCACCACCACACCCACTAGAGTGTGTGTGGACATCTGGATCAACTTGGTTTGGAAAAAAACACATGCAATGACAGTACATATGTCAAACCATGGTCATAAAGCCTAAAAACATAGGGGAATGCAACTGCCACTTGTAATTGAGCACTAGTGTGACATAAGTTCCACCACCACACCCACTTGAGTGTCTGTGGTCATGTGGATCAAGGTGGTTCAGAAAATAACACATGCAATGACACTCCATGTGTCAAACCATGGTCAAAAAGCCAAAAACATAGAGGAATGCAACTGTCACGTGTACTGGAAGACCAGTGTGACATAAGTTGCACCTAGTCATGTGGATCAAGATGGTTTGGAAAAGAACACATGCAATGACACTCCATGTGTCAAACCATGGTTAAAAAGCCAAAAACCAAGAGAAATGCAACTTCCACATGTAATAGAGCACCAGCGTAACATAAGTTACACCTAGTCATATCGATCAAGGTGGTTTGGAAAAGAACACATGCAATAATAGTGCATATGTCAAACCATGGTCATAAAGCTTAAAAACATAGAGGAATGCAACTCCACATGTAATGGAGCACTAGTGTGACATAAGTTGCACCACCACACCCACTTGAGCGTGTGTGGGCATGCGGATCAAGGTGGTTTGGGAAAGAGCACATATAATGACACTTTGTGTGTCAAACCATGGTTATAAAGCTAAAAACACACAGGAATGTAACTACCACATGTAATGGAGCACCCGTGTGACATAAGTTGCACCACCACACCCACTTGAGTGTGTGTGGTCATGTGGATCAAGGTGGTTTGGAAACGAACAGATGGAGTGACACTCCATGTGTCAAACCATGGTCAGAAAGACCCAAATCATAGAGGAATGCAACTGCTGCATGTAATGAAGCACCGGTGTGACATAAGTTGCACCACCACACCCACTTGAGTGTTTGTGGTCATGTGGATGAAGGTGGTTGGGAAAAGAACAAATGCAATGACACTCCATGTGTCAAACCATGGCCAGAAAGACCCAAAACATAGAGGAATGCAACTTCCACATGTAATGGAGCACTAGTGTGACATAACTTGCGCCACCATGCACACTTGAGTGTGTGTGGTCTTATGGATCAATCTGGTTTTGAAAATAACACATGCAATGACACTCACATGTGTCAAACCAAGGCCAGAAATCCCAAAAACATAGAGGAATGCAACTGTCACATCTAATGGAGCACCGGTGTGACATAAGTTCCATCACCAGACCCACTTGAGTGTGTGTGGTCATGTGGATCAAGGTGGTTTGCAAAAGAACACTTGAATGACACTCCATATGTCAAACCATGGTCAGAAAGCGCCAAAACATAGTGGATTGCAACTGCCACATGTAATGGAGCACCAGTGTGACATAAGTTGCACCTAGTCTTGTGGATCTAGGTGGTTTGTAAAAGAACACATGCAATGCAACTCCATGTGTGAAGACATGGCCAAAAATCCCAAAAACACAGAGGAATGCAACTTCCACATGTAATGGAGCACCAGTATGACATAAGTTACACAACCACATCCACCTGCACGTGTGTGGACATGTGGATCAAGGTAGTTTGGGAAAGACCACATGAAGTGACACTGCATGTGTCAAACCATGGTCATAAAGCCCAAAACATAGAGGAATGTAACTACCACATGTAATGAAGCACCAGCGTGACAGAAGTTGCACCACCACACCCACTTGAGTGTGTGTGGTCATGTGGATCAAAGTGGTTTGGAAACGAACACATGCAATGACACTCCATCTGTCAAACCATTGTCAGAAATCACAAAAACATAGAGGAATGAAACTGACACAGGTAATGGAGCACCTGTATGACATAAGTTGCACCACCACACCCACTAGAGTGTGTGTGGACATCTAGATCAACTTGGTTTGGAAAACAACACATCCAATGACAGTACATATGTCAAATCATGGTCATAAAGCCTAAAAACATAGAAGAATGCAACTGCCACTTGTAATGGAGCACTAGTGTGACATAAGTTGCACCACCACACCCACTTGAGTGTGTGTGGTCATGTGGATCAAGGTGGTTCAGAAAATAACACATGCAATGACACTCCATGTGTCAAACCATGGTCAAAAAGCCAAAAACATAGAGGAATGCAATTGTCACATGTACTGGAAGATCAGTGTGACATAAGTTGCACCTAGTAATGTGGATCGAGGTGGTTTGGATAAGAACACATGCAATAACACTCCATGTGTGAAGACATGGCCAGAAACCTCAAAAACATAGAGGAAATGCAACTGCCACATGTAATGGAGCACCAGTGTGATATAAGTGGCACCACCACACCAACATGAGTGTGTGTGGTCATGTGGATCAAGATGGTTTGGAAAAGAACACATGCAATGACACTCCATGTGTCAAACCATGGTCAAAAAGCCAAAAACCAAGAGAAATGCAACTTCCACATGTAATAGAGCAGCAGTGTAACATAAGTTGCACCTAGTCGAATCGATCAAGGTGGTTTGGAAAACAACACATGCAATAATAGTACATATGTCAAACCATGGTCATAAAGCTTAAAAACATAGAGCAATGCAACTCCATATGTAATGGAGCACTAGTGTGACATAAGTTGCACCACCACACCCACTTGAGCGTGTGTGGGCATGCGGATCAAGTTGGTTTGGGAAAGAACACATGAAATGACACACCATGTGTCAAACCATGGTCCTAAAGCTAAAAACACACAGGAATGTAACTACCACATGTAATGGAACAACAGTGTGACATAAGTTGCACCACCACACCCACTTGAGTGTGTGTGGTCATGGGGATCAAGGTGGTTTGGAAACGAACACATGAAGTGACACCATGTGTCTAACCATGGTCAAAAAGACCCAAATCATAGAGGAATGCAACTGCCGCATGTAATGAAGCACCAGTGTGACATAAGTTGCACCACCACACCCACTTGAGTGTCTGTGGTCATGTGGATCAAGGTGGTTTGGAACAAACACATGCAATGACACTCTATGTGTCAAACCATGGTCAGAAATCGCAAAAAAATAGAGGAATGCAACGGTCATAGGTAATGGAGCACCAGTATGACAATAGTAGCACCACCACACCCACTTGAGTATGTGTAGACATGTGGATAAAGGTGGTTTGGAAAAGAACACATGCAATGATAGTATATATGTCAAACTATGGTCATAAAGCCTAAAAAGATAGATGAATGCAACTGCCACATGTAATGGAGCAAAAGTGTGACGATAGTTGCACCACCACACCCACTTGAGTGTGTGTGGTCATGTGGATCAAGGAGGATGGGAAAAGAACACATGCAACTGCCACATGTAATGGAGCACAAGTGTCAAACCATGTGTCAAAACATGGTCAGAAAGCCCCAAAACAGAGAGGAATGCAACTGCCACATGTAATGGAGCACAAGGGTGACATAAGTTGCGCGACCACACCAACTTGAGTTTGTTTGGTCATGTGGATGAAGGAGGATTGGTCAATAACGCATGCAATGACACTCCATGTGTCAAGCCATCGTAAGAAAAAACCCCAAAACACAGAGGAATGCAACTGCCATATGTAATGGAGCACCGGTGTGACATAAGTTGCACCACCACACCCACTTGAGTGTGTGTGGTCATGTGGATCAAGCTGGTTTGGAAAAGAACAGATGCAATGACACTATCATGTGTCAAACCATGGTCAGAAAGCCCCAAAACATAGAGGAATGCAGCTGCACAGGTAATGGAGCACCAGTGTGACATAAGTTGCACCACCACGCCCACTTGAGTGTGTGTGGACATGTGGATCAAGGTGGTTTGGAAAAGAACACATGCAATGACATGTGGATCAAGGTGGTTTGGAAACATAGAGGAATGCAACTGTCACAGGTAATGGAGCACTAGTATGACATATGTTGCACCACCACACCCACTAGAGTGTGTGTGGACATCTGGATCAACTTGGTTTGGAAAACAACACATGCAATGACAGTACATATCTCAAACCATGGTCATAAAGCCTAAAAACATAGGGGAATGCAACTACCACTTGTAATTGAGCACTAGTGTGACATAAGTTGCACCAACACACCCATTTGAGTGTGTGTGGTCATGTGGATCAAGGTGGTTTAGAAAATAACACATGCAATGACACTCCATGTGTCAAACCATGGTCAAAAAGCCAAAAACACAGAGGAATGCAACTGTCATGTGTACTGGAAGACCAGTGTGACATAAGTTGCACCTAGTCATGTGGATAGAGGTGGTTTGGAAAAGAACACATGCAATGACACTCCATGCGTGAAGACAGGGCCAGAAAGCTCAAAAACATAGAGGAAATGCAACTGCTACATGTAATGGAGCACCAGTGTGATATAAGTGGCACCACCACACCAACTTGAGTGTGTGTGGTCATGTGGATCAAGATGGTTTGGAAAAGAACACATGCAATGACACTCTATGTGTCAAACCATGGTCAAAAAGCCAAAAACCAAGAGAAATACAACTTCCACATGTAATAGAGCACCAGCGTAACATAAGTTCCACCACTAGAATGCAACTTCCACAGGTAATAGAGCACCAGCGTAACATAAGTTCCACCACCAGCGTGTCATTGCATGTGTTCTTTTCTGAACCACCTTGATCCACATGACCAGACACACTCAAGTGGGTGTGCTATTGAAACTTATGTCACACTGGGGATTCATTATATGTGGCAGTTGCATTCCTCTGTGTTTTGGTTCTTTCTGACCATGGTTTGACACATGGAGTGTCACTGCATCTGCTCGTTTCGAAACCACTGTGATCCATATGACCACACACACTCAAGTGGGTGTGGTGGTGCATGTTCTGTCACGCTGGTGCTCCATTACATGTGGCAGTTACATTCCTTTGTGTTTTGGGCTTTATGACCATGGTTTGACACATGCAGTGTCATTTCATGTGTTCTTTCCCAAACTACCTTGATCCACATGTCCACACACGCACAAGTGGGTGTGGTTGTGCAACTTATGTCACACTAGTGCTCCATTACATGTGGAAGTTGCATTACTTTGTGTTTTTGGGCTTTCTGGCAATTTCTTCACACATGGAGTGTCATTGCATGTGTTCTTTTACAAACCACCTAGATCCACATGACTAGGTGCAATTTATGTCACACTAGTGCTCCATTACACGTGGCAGTTGTATTCTGCTATGTTTTTGGGCTCTCTAACCATGGTTTGACACATGGAGTTTCATTGCATTTATTCTATTCTAAACCACCTTGATCCACAGACCACACACACTCAAGTGGGTTTTGTTGTACAACCTATGTCACACTGGTGCTCCATTGCACGTGGTAGTTGCATTCCTCTGTATTTTGGGTATTTCTGACCATGGTTTGACACATGGAGTGTCATTGCATGTGTTCTTTTCCAAACCACCTTGATCCACATGACAAGACACACTCGAGTGGAAGTTGCATTTCTCTTGGTTACTTATGTTATGCTGGTGGTGGAACTTATGTTACGCTGGTGCTCTATTACATGTGGAATTTGCATTTCTCTTGGTTTTGGCTTTTTGACCATGGTTTGACACATGGAGTGTCATTGCATGTGTTCTTTTCCAAACCATGGTCTGAAAGACCCAAAACACAAAGGAATGCAATTGCCACATGTAATGATTCCCAGTGTGACATAAATTTCAATAGCACACCCACTTGAGTGTGTCTGGTCATGTGGATCAAGGTGGTTCGGAAAAGAACACATGCAATGACACTCCATGTGTCAAACTATGGTCAGAAAGGCCCAAAATACAGAGGGATGCAACTACCACGTGTAATGGAGCACCAGTGTGACATAGGTTGTACAACCAAACCCACTTGAGTGTGTATGGTCATGTGGATCAAGGTGGTTTAGAAAAGAATACATGCAATGAAACTCTGAAAGTACATTTCATGTTTTCCTATGTTTTGCGTGTTAGATAACAATACCGTGGAGTTTATTCATGTGCGCTAAGTGTGCAGGAAGCTTTGAGGGGGGCAGATTATCCGCCCCAACAAGGGCCGGATAATCTGGCCTACCTCATTGCTCAAAGGGAGCCAAGGCGCGTCGCTTGGTATGCGGTCGGATTTTCTCCCGAAAAATCCGAACTGGGGCGGTTTTTCCTCCCAGGCCAGATAATCCAGCTGTCGCATGGGCCAGATAATCCAGCCCCCCAGTTTTTGAGCAAAAGGATCCAAGGCGCGTCGCTCGGTATCCGGTCGGATTTTCTCCCGAAAAATCCGAACTGGGGCGGTTTTCCTCCCTAGGCCAGATAATCCGGCCTTCATGTAGGACCGGATAATCCGGCCCCCAGGAGTTGATCAAGGGCAAGCTCGGTGTGACGCTCTGATAGGGGGCGGATTATCTGCCGATATTCCGAGTCTGGGGTTGGTATTTTCCCAGGCCGAATAATCTGGCCCTCACTTGGGCCGGATAATCCGGCCCCCAAAGTGTCCAACGGCTGGTTTCTGAAAGGGGGTATGAATACCCCTTCTTTCCCAACGTTCAGAACTCTTGATTCATTCGAAATTGTCCAAACATTGTGCAAGAGCTCTCATTCTCGATTTCCCACTTCAACCACCCGAAGGTCTTGATCTTTGGGGGAATTGAAGGAGGAGAAGTTCATCATCATCATCACGAATCAAGCGCTTCAACTCCTCTCCATTCACTTGGAGAAATCCCTGATCTAGTATTCTTGTCAATACCTAGATCTTGTTCATTGTATTTGATAACTTTGTTCTTGTGGCAGCTTGTTGTCATTTCGGGAGCCTCCAAGTTGTTTGTGGAGTTGTTGCCCCGCTAGTTGTGTAAAGGCACAGGTGCCCGCCTCAAAGGGTACCTATAGTGGAAAGGTGGATCAGGCCTTTGGTGGCGGGATCCATCGGAGAACAGGGTGAGGCCTATTGTGGCGTGGTGGTCTTAGTACCGCCCACCCCTCCAACGCAGACGTACTTCCCTTAACAAGGAAGGAACTGCGGTCAAACAAATCCTGTGTCTCCACATGCTTCACTATGGTTTACCCTTTCCTCTTCCACTCGCTCTTTACTCGCTAGTATATAGGTTTGCATATAGGAAAATTCCACCTAATAGTTTATCTAGAGAATTTACCCTTTGTGCTAAGCCTAAAATTGAAAAAGTATTAAAATTTGGTGTAGCACCTATTCACCCCCCCCCTCTAGGTTCCCATACGATCCATTTCAATTGGTATCAGAGCCCCGGCTCTTAATTCGGGCTTAACCGCCTAAGAGTAGTATGGGTACCGAGGATGATGGGAATGAGGCTGTGGATAAGGTCACAATGGATGATCTCAAGACGTTGGAAACAACCTTGTTGAAATCCTTTGAGGCCAAGATGGAGGAGATGAATCAAATGATTGCTCGCCTCACATCATATATAGCTCCATCTCCATCCTCCTCTGAGGCTGCCACACCATCATCTAAGGAAAAGGGTAACACCAGATCCAAGGATGATGATGTGGAAGGTGAAAAACTTAATGGTTCCACCTCCAAGAAGGGAAGTGGTAAGGAGGAATATAGTGAGGTTCGCCACGTATATTCCCCTGACCCACCTATCCCTCATCCTCATATAAACAATAGGGGTGATCCACCCAAGCTCACTGCATCCTCTTTCAATCAATGGCAATTCTTAATGAAATCTCATGTTTGCAGCTCCTCTATTGAACTTTGGAGGATTATTGAAGAGGGTCTTCATATTGGAGATCAAACCAAGCTAACAAGAAGAGAAGTTGTGGACAGCCAGTTGAATGCCACCGCTCTCCACATGATACAGCTAGGTGTGGGTCCCAAGGACATTCCACACATTGAACATCTCAACACAGCTAAAGAAGCTTGGGATGCTCTTACAGATCTCTTTATTGGGAATGAAAGCATGAGAAGGAAGAGGTATGATGCCCTTAGTAATGAAGCTGAGGGATTCTACATGTTGGATGGTGAAAACCATGAGGACATGTATAGAAGACTCGAGGGCATCACAACAACATTTAGAAATCATCGGGCCACCCACATTGATGATGCATGGATAAAAAGGAAATATGTGAGTGCCTTAATGCCTTTCGAGCCAATGGACTTGAAGAGCCTGCAAGGTAGACATAACTACCATCAAATGACATCCAATGAAGTCATGTAAGAAATGGCGTCATTCAAAGTGGCAGCAAAGAATGCTGAAGATGCCCGTGCTCGGGCCATTGGAATGCAAAAGGGTGTCAATATGGCTCTCAAAACCAATGTTGTTGAGCAAGAGGAAGATGAAAGAGCTTTTGAGGGGGCCTCCATGGACTGCCCCGATGAAGTCAAACATGCTCATGGTGAGTACATGGCGTTTTATGCAAGGAACTTTTGGAAGGACACTATCAAAGCCAAGTCGGAACTTGAGCGTAAGAACGGGTCAAATGGAAGAAGAGAAAGTGGCCCAAGATTGAGAACTTGCTACAACTGTGGAGATAGAATGCACTTTGTAGCCGAGTGTCTGTATCAAAATAGATAAGACAATGGTGGCAGGCTCATTCTTAAAGAGAAATCTAAAGCACCTAAGAAGAAGCCATTTATTAAGAAGAATGGCCCCTTCAAGAAGCAACCCAAGATCGTCTTAGTTGCACAAGAAGAATACTCCTCTGCAAGTGAAGATGAAGAGGATGATGATAGTTCCCGCGAGGTGGCTGCTATAGCCACCACATCCACTCCTTCATCTCTCTTCGACTCGCCAAACGAGAACGTCATCAACAACAACGCCACTTGCCTAATGGCAAGAGGGTCCGAGATATCAACTTCTAGCTCTTCATTTCCTAAGACTAACATAATTTTGCATATGGATGATCATGACAGTCTTAAAATGATAGAAGAAGTTATTGCTTGGGATACTTTTTTCACTAACCTGCAAGGTGAGCACAAACTCCATTTTGATGCTCTTATGAGTCAACTTGCTCAAGCCGAAGATCTTCTTGAAGAAAAGGGCAGAATTGAAAGAGAAGATGCCTTCAAGATAGCTTCTTTGAAGAATGCCTTGGAAGAGGAAGAGGAAGCTCGAGTATCTTTGGAAGAGAGACTCGAATCCATTGAGGAGTCACAGGATGAAGCTGTGGCTCAGCTCATCAAAGAACGTGACCATTCTCTTGCCAAGGTAAAGAAACTAAAGAATGAAAATATTGACTTTGGGGCTGTTCATGCTAGACTTTTGGAGAAGTTTGATAGTCTTGAAAGTGCTCACAAGGCATTGAAGAGTTATCATTCTACTTTAAAATGAGTCTCATGACTAGCTCCAAACTCAATTGAAATGGTATGATGTGCCAAGTACCTCCACTTCATCCTCTGGAAAAGAAGACCTTGCAGGAAGTTCTCAACACAAAGGTAAAGAAGTTATTGATGAGATACTGAGCAAGCAAAGGACAAACAATAGTAAAGAAGGTCTTTGTTGGGGGGATACCCCCGGGTAGGGTCACGCTGAGGTATAAAAGGCCGAGTTAGCCGAGGTTCGGCAAGGCCAAAGCGAACGCTGGCCGGGTCACCTCAAGGCAGGCTGAGTCTAGGAGTAACCCGGACCAGGGGATGGCCACCTAACGGAGCCTAGACCGACTTAAGCAGTAAGTCGGATAGGAGAATTTAACTTGTATGCAGGAACGGGTGTGGCCGGGTCAACTATGATCCGGGTCATATCTAGCTTCTAGGAGAAGGAAGGAATCTCGCTGGTCAAAAGCAACCCCGGTACGCACTGCATGAGCGAAGCGAACAGGGGCAGGACCACCGAGGCATGGCCGACAAGAGGTGACGACGCTCGTGTCGGCTGATGCAGGCGCCACAGAGGCTCACGTAGCCTCTGCATGGGTGACGCGGGGGAAAGAAACCCGGTCGGCTTACTATTTTGGGAGGAGGCATATTCCCTAGAATATGCCTCCACGTATTCCGTAAGTAGAGACATAGCCCCCCTATATAAGGAGGGCTAGGGCCTCTATAGAAGGGGGTTCTGCTATTCTGATTGGTTTAGGTTCTAAGGGTTGATCTCTGGTAGGTCTTGTATGGGTCTACTGTGGGTGAGAGTAAGAGAGTCCCTTCTTCCTCCTCTCGCCAATACAGCTCTAGGAGCACTTGTAACCTTGGAAGTGAATCATATATAAATCTTATGTGTGAGGAATCACCTCATTATCCCTCCCTGGATTCCCCTAGTGCATTTAGTCCCCATCTTTAGCCTATCCATGGCATCTGCCGTGACACCACCATTACAGTTGGCGCCCACCGTGGGGCTAGCGGCCCTAGCAGGGGTGAAGATCCGGACGGGAAACCTCATCGGCACCGGCGAACGCATCGTCTCCGGGCTCGTCCAACGCTTTGGAGCGCTGGATTTCGTTAGCGACAACGCTGGCTGCTTCGACACACATCCTCTTCCGCGCAACGACCTATTCGTCAAGCTCGGCGCGCACAAGGTCTATGTCGCTATGGATGTATCCTGCGTTCATCCACGACACGTCGTCGAGGCGGCCGAGCCTCCCCTTAGCGTGGCTCACGGGGCGCATATCACTCGCTCCCTGGACTGTGCTGAGGTGATGATGACTGCGCCTGGCGCTGGCACAAGCAAGGATCCGGCACCAGATCCGGAGTTAACACCCAAGGAACCAAGGAAAGGTAGAGGTCCTCCGCTAGAGAGGCCGGAGAATGTGTTGCGGGAAGCGATGGATAGCTTGGCAAACCCTGTAGCAGTAGTAGTAGATCTGGCTCAGGCACAGGCCGAGCTAGAGGAGACGAGGCAAAAAATTCTAGAAGGTGCAAAAAAGATAGCTGCGGCTCAGCAGTCGTTGAACATGACGCTGCGTGAGTACGCAAAGGCAAACAAAGTTGATGTTGTAAAAGTAAAGGGGAGAAATCTCATGAGTGAAATGAACAAAGAGGGTGATACCAGGATTGAGGAGTCAGAAAACTTCTTGTCCGTGGGGCTGCCGAGGTACAGTACCCCGGCTAAAAACCTCAGAGCAGCAGATGCAGCTGCATCCGAGCTAGAGGGCCTTACGGGTGAAGCCCGTCAGAGGCAGCAAGAAAGGGTCAATGAGTTGATTCAGATCGCAAACAGACAAAATGAGGAACTGCTCAGGGCAAACCCGGAGAGAGCTGGGGCCTCCAAGATCGTTCATTCGGTGGTGGGTAACCCAGAGAAATCCGCTGGAGCCGCATCGTCTCCTCATGGCGGCCCTAGGAGAGAAGAGGTAGTAACCTCGGCCAGAAGAAACAAACAGATCATCCCGTATGACCTGACGAGGGCAGGGAAAGGAAAAGAAGTACAGAGAAATGATGATCGACGAAGTGTGAGGCGAGGTGAAGCTGGCCGAGGTAATCGCGACAAAGGCAATGCCGGTCAAGGAAACGCTGTAAATGGCAATGCCGGACAGCGAAACTCGGCAGGAACAGGACAACCGCAACAGCGGAATATACCAAGGCAAGAGCAAAGTTCCGGCCGAGGTATGCAACAGAGAGGTGCTCCACGAGAGCAAGACCGGTACAATGATGGAGATTCGGAAATGGTGAATGCGGGATACCTAAGGCTGGACTATCATGTGATAGGGTCAAGATTGGGAAGCAGGGATTTGATGCCAGATGATGCCAGGTTGAAACTGGATCGACTGTATAGGTCGGAACAGATTGAATGTCAAGGTCCTCCGGGTCCTGCGTGTTTTGGGCCCCGGATCATGAAGGAGCCTCCGGTGCCTAACTTCTAGTTACCCAGAGGTACTAAGACATATGACGGTAGTACACAGCCGGAGGATTGGTTGATAAACTACGCTACAACAGTGAAAATTGCTACAGGCAACTTGAGATGGGCTGTGAGATATGTACCCCAGATGTTGAAGGGCCAGCCAGGGTGTGGTTGAACAATTTGCCACCCGGAAGTATTAACACTGGATAGATTTTGAGGAGATGTTCATCAACAATTTCTCAAGTACATATCAGAGGCCAAATAGGCCACAGACCCTAGCTATGTGTAAGCAAAAACCGAATGAGATGGACCGAGAGTTCTTAACCCGGTGGTGCACCGTGAGAAACTCATGTGAGGGCGTGATAGAATCATAGGCCATAGCGTGGTTTGCGCAGGGATGCAGATATGCAAGCGAGCTGTGGCAAAAGTTGCAAAGGAAAATGCCAACTACATTGGCAGAGATGATCCGGATCGCTAATTTGTATGCTCTGGGTGATCCCACTCAACCTAGACTCGTGTCAAACGAGTCAAATGATGAATACTACCAGAGAGATGGAGCAGGATCATCCCGGAGAAATGATTACAAAGGTAAAAGAAGAGATGACATACCGGATCACCGGTACAGTTCGCAACAAGTTGCATCTGTGAATCAAGATCAGCCCGGAGCAGGGGGCAATCAACGTCAGAAAACTAGAGGGCAATGGACTCCGAGAAATGATGGCAAGGAAACTTGGACGCCAGATCAAAAGAAACAGTGGCAAGAAAAGAAGGACCGTTCGAGGTATACTTATGAGTCAATGTTGGATCAGCCGTGTAAATTTCACACGCCAAATCCGAGTAACCTAGCGGGTCATACAACAAGGCAGTGTGAGTGGATGCGCAAAATAGAGCAAGGTGGTTCGGGGAATGCTCAGGCACCCCGGAATGATCAACCTCGGCAGGAGTTACCCCGGCAGCAATTGCTCTCTGGAGCGAACACGCAACAACTAATGTTGCCTCCCCCTCCGCCGAGGTATGATAACCATGAGAGAAGGGATGCAGTGCATCAAGTGGAAAACCAGCATCAACCGAATCAGAGGTACTCCGGAAATGAAGGGAGGAATGAGTACAGAGAGCATCATTAGAGTTACTGTGTGTTCACCACTGAGGAAACAGATAGAAAAAGTTTGCAGCACCGACATATGGAGGTGAATGCAGTAATGCCTGTGGTGACGAGGTATATGCCTTGGTCAGACCAAGAAATCACCTGGAGCATTAAAGATCATCCCAAGCTTATGCCAACTCCTAGTTTGTATGCGTTGGTTCTGGATCCGACATTCATTGGGCCGAACATCAATGTAAGGTTCTCCAAGGTACTGATTGACAACGGCAGTAGCATTAACATCATGTATGCGGATACAATGCGCAAATTGGGTATCTCGGAGAACATGCTCCAAGCTACAAGGAGAACTTTCCATGGTATTGTGCCCGGCATTTCTTGTGAGCCCGTAGGCAAGGTCCGGGTTGACGTATTGTTCGGCACGAGTGATAACTACCGAACTAAAAATTTGGAATTCGAAGTGGTGCATTTGGAAAGTGCGTATCACGCGTTACTCGGAAGGCAGCACTGAACAAGTTCATGGCAAGTTGTCACATCAATTACTTGAAGATGAAGTTGCCCGGGCCAAACGGAGTGATTACCATTGCTGGGGATTTCCGACGTTCCATTGAGTGTGCGTCGGCCGGGTCTAACCTGGCTGAGTCACTCGTGATTGCGCAAGAGAAAAGGAAAATCCAAGAAGTGGCGGCATTGGCTCAGTCCGCACAGCAGTATATGCCGGCGCTGAGTAACCCGCATGGAAGTGTCTCATTCCAAGCCACAAAATATACCAAGAAAGTTCATGTTGATGATATGTTCCCAGAGCGCACCGTAACAATTGGTGCCAGGTTAGGTGACAAATAGGAAAGCGCACTCGTCAACTTCCTCCGTGAGAATCAGGATATTTTTGCTTGGTCCACACAGGACTTGCAAGGTGTTCCGAGGGAGTTGGCCGAGCACTCTTTAAACGTGAGACCCGGAGCAAAGCCAATGAAGCAACCTCTCCGCCGTTTCGCCGAGGATAGGAGAAAGGTCATTGGAGATGAGATAGCTCGGTTACTAGCTACAGGATTTATCATGGAAGTTCTTTACCCGGATTGGCTGTCTAATCCGGCGCCGGTGGAGAAGAAGAAGGACGATCCGCATGTGGCGGTGGTTTGGCGTATGTGTATTGATTACACGAACCTAAACAAGGCGTGTCCAAAAGATCCATTTCCATTGCCAAGAATAGATCAGGTCATAGACTCAACTGCTGGATGTGAATTGTTGTCGTTCATTGATGCATATTCTGGTTTGCACCAGATACCTCAGAATCCGGATGATCAAATAAAGACCGCATTTATCACCCCGTATGGGGCTTATTGCTATCGCACCATGCCGTTTGGTTTACGTAATGCAGGGGCAACATACCAAAGATGTATGCAAAAATGTTTGCATGACCAAATTGGTCAAAATTTACAAGTGTATGTGGATGATGTGGTTATCAAGACCAAGGAAAGCAAAACGCTCCTTGACGATATCAGGCACACATTCGCGAACCTAAGAAGGTTCCGGATGAAGCTTAACCCGGAAAAATGTACCTTCGGTGTCCCGGCTGGAAAGTTACTCGGATTTCTTGTCTCCAGCCGAGGTATCGAAGTTAATCCAACTAAAATCCGAGCCATTGAACGAATGGAACTGCCGAAGTGTCTTAACGATGTCCAGAAGTTCACTGGTTGCCTAGCATCGTTGAGTCGGTTAGTATGTCGGTTGGGAGAAAAGGCATTGACTCTTTACCAACTCATGAAAAAGTTGGATAAATTCGTTTGGATGCCGCAGGCCAATGAAGCCTTTGCCCACTTAAAGAAGATGTTAGCCACTGCACCAGTGTTTGCCTCTCCACTATCAAAGGAGCCAATGTTGCTCTATATAGCAGTAACCAACCGAGTTGTAAGTGCAGTAATTGTGGTAGAGCGCGACGAGGAAGGTAAGTCGGTGCAAAGGCCAGTGTATTACCTGAGTGAGGTATTATCTGCCTCAAAGCAGAACTATCCACACTATCAGAAGGTGGCGTATGGTGTGTACATGGCAGCTAAGAAGCTGAAGCATTACTTTGAGGAGCATCCCATCAGGGTAATATGTGAGGCTCCTATATCCGAGATAATGAGTAATAAGGATGCGAGTGGAAGAATTGCAAAATGGGAAATTGAACTAGCTCCTTATGCGCCACAATATGACAGAAGAGAGGCAATCAAGTCTAAGGCTATGGCGGACTTTTTTGTGGACTGGGCCGAGGTGCAATACCAACCATCGCTACTAGATCCGAACTATTGGCGAATGCACTTTGACGGGTCAAAAACAAAAACTGGGCTAGGCGTCGGAGTCGTACTTACCTCGCCAAAGAAGGATCAGCCAAAATACGTGCTGCAGATCCATTTCGCGACATCAAACAATGTCGCTAACTATGAAGCACTTGTGCATGGGCTCAAAGTGGCAAAAGAGATTGGGATACGTCGGATCCTGTGCTTTGGCGACTCGGATTTGGTAGTACAGCAAGTATCGTGACTGTGGCACACCCTTGATCCAAACATGGCTCTGTATAGATTTCATGTGCAGAAGATATCTGGTTACTTTGAGGGATGCGAATTTCATCATGTACCCCGGGTGGAAAATGAGGCTGCCGACATGTTGTCAAAGCTCGGGTCAACCCGACAAGCAATTCCATAGGGTGTAGCATTAGAGCACCTCAGAAAACCATCTATTAGGCCGTCCCTAGAAACCGACTCAATTTACGTCCCGGAAGATACAGAATCCAGAGCTGTGCCCATGGACATTGACATGGGAGGTGGTGCGCGAAACCCGGGGACTGCCTCGGCAAACCCGGGGACTGACTCAGCGAACCCGTGGACTGCTTCGCAAGACCCAGGGACTGCTCAGCGTGATCTGGTTGAAGTTATGCCGGTGGATCAGATGGAAATTGATGAGGATGTGTTCCCCGTGCGAGCAATACCATCTTGGGCACTACCTTTATTTCAATTCCTGAAAGATGGAACTTTGCCCACTGAGGACATACTATCCAGGAAAACACAGAGGAGAGCTAAGGCATACACGATCATCAATTCCGAGTTATACAAAAGGAGTGTGACCAATGTCCTCCAGCGATGCGTTGACCCGAGAGAAGGGCTTGACATCCTCTGAGATATACATCAAGGGGAGTGCGGGCACCATGCCTCGTCCCGAGCCTTGGTGGCAAAAGCTTTCCGACATGGATTCTACTGGCCAAGTGCCTTAGAACAAGTAGAAGATCTGGTGAGAAAATGCAATGGTTGTCAGAGGTATGCTACCAAGACACATATGCCAATGTCGGAGCTCAAGACCATACCAATTACATGGCCATTTGCCGTATGGTGTTTGGATATGGTTTGCCCGTTTAAAGCAGCAAGGGGGAATATGACTCAATTTTTGGTCATGGTGGAAAAATTTACAAAGTGGATTGAAGTGAAGCCTATAAGAAAGTGTGATGGAGCTACGGCCGTAACATTTCTCAAAGACATCATCTTGAGATACGGTTATCCTCACAGTATTATCACTGATAATGGCACAAATTTTGCGGAAGGAGCGTTTGCGCATTTCTGCCGGGATAAGAAGATCCGGCTGGACATAGCCTCGGTAGCCCACCCCGCATCGAACGGACAAGTGGAAAGATCTAACAGATTACTATTATTCGGGATAAAACCCCGGCTCATTGAGCCGCTGCAGAGATCAGCGGGGTGCTGGATAGAAGAACTACCAGTGGTACTGTGGAGATTAAGAACAACTCCGATTCGATCAACAGGCTATACGCCGTTTTTTCTGGTATATGGGGCAGAAGCTGTATTACCAGCCGACATAGAGCATTATTCGCCTAGGGTCACCCAATACACAGAAGCCGAAGTGCAAGAAGCCCGGCAAAATGATGTTGATCTGCTGGAAGAAGCGAGAGAACTGGCATTGTCCAGATCCGCCATATATCAGCAAAATCTCCGACGCTATCATAGCCGGAAAGTAAGCCCCCGAGTCTTTTGGGAAGGCGATCTGGTGCTCCGGTTGGTACAACGTACTACTGGCAAGCATAAATTATCCCCTCCATGGGAAGGGCCATTCATTGTGAGCAAAGCATTGCACAATGATTCTTATTATCTTATAGATGCAAAGCCACAGGAAAAGAACAAGGCGGACAGGTCCGGCGAGGAATCTAAGCGTCCATGGAATGTAGCTCTACTTCGTCCTTTCTACACTTAGCTAAGAAGTGTATGTATCCGAGTCTTCTCAGATGTCGGTATGTATGCCGGCAATGAGCCTATCAATGAAATGTTGGCACCTCGAGCAGTAACTCGGGGACTGCCTTAAAAATATTTGTTATCTTTTATTATTTATACATCAGCTGGAGTAAGTTGTTCTACTTAACTCGGTTTAGTAGTGTGTGGGCAGCAAAAACCCAACTCTTCGACTTGCTGCTGTCCAACAAGAATTGTCTTCATGGCAAGCAAGAGAACAAGTTTGGAACTGCCTGGCACATGAAAAACGACTAAGGAAAAGAACTTAATCAAGCCGACGTTCGTTTTCCGGACTAACCTTGTATTTTCATTCAAATTACTATGTTGAATTATTTTGAGCTAAGCCTAAAGTTTTCAAGTATTGTTAAAACAATTTTTGAATCTCGGATTCGTAAGTTGTAAAACCAAATCAAGGTAGACAAGAACCGAGCCAAAAGATTGGATGAACAAGAAAATGAAACTCGGGGACTACGCCCAAGCTAATCTGGCATAAGAAATTTAGTAGCAAAATATCACATGCGTACTGGATACAATTCCACCCGACATACCGGGGATCTGATAAGTTTTCAAGTGTTTTCACTCAAGGAGCAGCAGGAGGAGGAAGTTCGGCATCATCTTCACCGTCTTCGATATCCGAGGCATCGACCTCTCCATCCTTCTCTGAGCCATCATCAACATTCTCAACCTCTTCGTCACCAGTGGCTTCCATGAAGCTTGGTCCCTCAGTCCATTCATGAATGGGAGCATATTGGATGAGGCTATGGGCGCAAGCCTGGTGCTGAGCTACCCACTCCAGGTCATTGGTCCATTTGGACCCGGTGCACAGGCGCGTCAGGAGGTTGAGATCGATCTTCTCGTACCACATGAGTATGTGGTGAAGAACAGTGTCAGCTGCAGCACGTCCAACGGACTCCCTCCAGAGGTCGAGCTGGGTCTCCGGAGTGTCTTCTCCAGGCCAAAACATGTTGAAGATTTGGACTACAACGTCGAGGATATCCCTACCATAGTTCTTGATGAGTTACACGCGAGATGACAGGCTGACCAACAGGTCCTCCATGTCATAAGGAATCACCTCACCGCCAGGAGCAGCGGGAGTACCCCTCTCTCGGCGGAAATCTGCAACTGCAGCGCTCGCGATGGCAGTGCCCTCAGGAAATTTGCCTAAAAACAAGACAAGAGAAACAAGTAAGAGAAAAGACATGTGAAGTAACCCGGAGAAATATGTCGGATAAGGGAAAGGAGCTTACGTGATATATGGATGAGGATCCGGGTCAACTCTCTGGTAAAATCATCACGTCTTTTGCGAAGCTGCGCAAGTTCAGCATTTGCCGACTTAAGCTCAGTGTCGGCCTCCTTGAGTAGATCTTGGTCCTTGGCGATCTAGAGATTCAGGCGCTCGCGCTCTTCTGTATTATCCTGGCCAACCTTTTGGAGCTCGGACTGGTGCTGTGCTTTCATTTTCTCCATCTTGGCCTTGAGCCTAGTGATCTCATCATCCTTGGTCTAGAGGAGGGCGAGCTCATCGTCTTTTTTCTTAAGCTTGGTTTGATGCTGCCCTGCTTGTTCGAGAAAATGCAGCATCATGTCAGGCACGGGCACACATCTTCAAGAGATGCTGAAATAGTGTGTTGATCCGGCAGAGCCGAGGTATGAATGTTTGCCGAGCCAAGGAGAAAAGGAGATAGAAAGCATGGCAAGGTCGGACAAAAATGACTTACCCTTGATCTGATCCAAGTTCTTCCTCATAATCTTGTTCTCAGCCTCCACCCCATCTGCGGAAACCGAATGATAGGTTAGTTCGGCAGAGGAAAATGAAGAAAAACGGAGAAGTGCCAAGGAAGAAACTTACCCCTTTTCTCGTGTTCAGCGAGAAGTGCATTATGCTTGGCGCGCAGCGTCTTATGGGTATCAAGGAGACGCTGAAACTCAGCGCTACAGTGGTTGGTGGTCACCTACAAAGAGTACAAAGATATAACTTAGCCTTGTGCATATTCGAAGTGTACTAAATCCGGGCCAAGTGGAACTTAACCCGGCTCTAGGTGTGTGCATATTCGAAGTGTACTAAATTCGGGCCAAGTGGAACTTAACCCGGCTCTAGGTGTGTGTATATTCGAAGTGTACTAAATCCGGGCCAAGTGGAACTTAACCCAGCTCTAGGTGTGTGCATATTTGAAGTTATCAAGGAGCTACATTAGTTTTCTAAGGAGCATCCAGCCGAGTAACAAGTTACTCCCCTGGAGGCTCGGGGACTAATGGTTATATTACTAAATACCTACAATTGGCTAAGGAAAATGAGTAACGTACCTCCATCATCCGACCCGCGATGTTGAGCGCCTTAAAGGCGGTGTTCATTTGAGCGGAGAATTCGGCGGGACCGAACTTCTCCGAGAGATCAGCGTCTTGGACTACCTCTGCCTTGTTCCAATTCATGACGAATTCAATCAGGCTTGGAGGGTATCGCTCGCCGGTGGGCATATGGGGTGTCACCAAGCCCTTCGCATGCGCCTCTCTCCTCTCAACCAGGGCAAGGGCCGGGCTGGTGTGCAGAACAAGTTGCTGCGCATCAGCTGGCTCGGCAGGGACGTCCTTCGGGGCTGGAGGTTTCTTGGAAAGCATGGATGGGAGGGTACGCTGTCCAGCCTCGACAGATGCCGTCCTAGTGGCGTCAGGGGACTTTTTGCCTTTGGGCTGTTGGGAGGAAGAAGTGGTCGCAGCAGATTTCCCCTTAGGAGCATCCTCGGTACTTCCTCGTCGAGACTGAGAAGACTCGGACGAGGCGGAGGAGCTTGGAGCTGGTGCTCTTGTTGCTGGCCTTGGTGCTGCTGCTGATGTTCTTGCTGCCGGAGTTGGTGCTGGTGCCGGAGCTGGTGCTGGTACCTGAGTTGGTGCTGGTGCTGGAGTGGTTCATAGTGCTGGTGCTGAGGTAGCCTCGGCTGGGCCGGTCTCCCCCGCTCCAAGGTTACCCCCTCTTGACGAGGTGGAATAGAACCCAGAGCAGCCGCAGAACCCTCTGGAATAGGGCTCAGCGGGCATGACTCGTCATCATGAGGGGGAGAAGGGCTAAGTCGGAGCAACGAAGAGATGCTAGATCTACTCTGGGGACCTCCACCACAGCCCTGCCGAATCAAATAATGTCAAAAGAGAAACTAAAACAATGCAAGGAAGAATAAATTGCATAGGGAAAGAAGGCTTACGCATCCGAGGTCAGGGGCTCCTTGGGTTTCCGAGCCCTTCGTGCTAGGGCCTTGCCTGCTGGCTTGGAGGCAGTTTTGTCTCCGGACTTCTTTCGCCTTTTGGCGGGCTGAGAAGGTCCAGAGGAGGAACTTGATGCAGCTCCACGCTTCTTCTTCAGCGCTACCAGAACAGGGTCACCCGTGGCAAGGGGAGGGTCCTAGTGGATCTGCCCACCGGGGTTAGCTGATGCCGGAAAAGCATAATAAAGAGGGACAGCGTCAACAACTTCCATCACCTCGGCATCTTAGTCATCTTCATCATCGGGCCAACCTCTAATGGAAGAGGGTTTACCGGTGGGTCCCTTCGTAGCGTCGGTCATCGGGAGGAACATCTCCTGATCCGGCTCTTCCTCGTCTGAGGTCTCCCGGTCAGGCGCCCACTTAAGGGTGGGATTGGTGCCATCTTCTAGGGTCTTCTGAAGGAATAGCTAAGGAAAGAACAGACAATAGAGTTATAAATACAACAACAACCAACAATAGAGTTAATCCGGAGAAAGTTTGCGCCATGACGCTTACCACGGGAGGAAGCCTATCGCGGCAAAAGTGCTCAATTCCCCACGTCCATTCGGAGGAGAAGTCTTTGTGGGTGCTGAAGAGGGCCTTGACCCGGCGATAGATCTCCGTGTTTCTCAACTCGAAGGACGAGGTCCGGTTGGGGTCGCGGCCCCAGCTCATGTGGCACACCTTGTGAGTGCGCTTCTGGAGGGGGGAGATCCGGTTGCGGACGAACATGATCATGGAATCCTTTTTGTGCAACCTGAGCTCCTTCAGCTCTGCGAACCTTTTGTTGACCAAGTGAGCCAAGGCCGTGGGCTTCTTGGGGACAACGTCCCACAACTCCGGGTTAGGAGGACCCGGAGCATAGGGGAGTAGCCGGATCAAGTCTTGAGTGCCCTCGTTCTGGACATAAAAGAAAGTCCGGGCCCATCCTTTGCAGGAGTCTAGCCCGGTGACTCGGGGGAAGACGGATAGCCTCCGGGGTGAGATGGACGCAGCTCCGAACTGAGTGAGTTGCTTGTCCTCCGGATCAAGTTGAATGTTCGGAATAACATTACGACGAAGGCCGAAAAACCGGATCCATAGCTCCTTCGTGGGCCATAGTCCAGCATAGCCTTCGATCGTGGAGGCGAAAGCGGAAAGAGAAGTAATTGCGTTGGCAGGAAGGTGGTGCGGCTGGAGTTCTTAGGTGCTTAACCAGTCATGGAAGAAGTCGCTGACCGGCAAACCGAACCCCCGCTGGAAGTGGGACAAGAACACAATGTACTCACCCGGATTGGGTGAGGGGGCGAGTTCGGCGGAGGCAAGGTGCGCGGTGACGCCAGCGGGGATGCGTCTGGTGTGGTAGAGCTAGTCCAGGTCGTCTTGGCAGACCCAGGACCCGGCCCACGCACCACGGTCCGCCGTGGCGATGTCTTCCTCCATCTCTTGCTCGGTGACGGCGAGCTCCTCTTCTGTCATCTTGTGTTTGTTGCCCTCACTGGCGCTAGCGGCGGTGGGGGGCAATGGCCTAGATTGACAACGACCCATGGCGGAGGAGGCGCGTAGTGGTGGCGGCGATGCAGAGGAATGGGGAAGCAGTGCGGCGGCGGCGCTGCTACTTAGAAGCAGTGGCGACGGTGCTGTCGCGGGGA
Source organism: Avena eriantha (assembly GCA_910589775.1). NCBI lineage: Eukaryota > Viridiplantae > Streptophyta > Magnoliopsida > Poales > Poaceae > Avena > Avena eriantha. Next base: position 197,290,836 of record OU342740.1, on the reverse strand, counting down.
AGACGAAGGAGAAGAAGAGCTAGAGGCAGAAGGGCACGAAAGGAGGAAAAGACCTAAGGGGTGTGCCCCTCCCCTATTTAACCACTCCCTCGAGGGGGATGTGGGATCGTGTCATGCGGGTACGCCAAACGGTGTGGCCGTGTATGTCCCGCGTCAACCAATCAGCAGCGAGCCACACGGAAGGCCACAGGGTGTAGCTGACCCCATGACGTGACACATTGATGCGGTAAACGAGGAGGCAGGCGTGACGTGACCCGCGCGCAGTGATAACTGACAATTACTGTGGCGGTTACTATGGCTGGCCCTTAAAATGAGGCAACCAAATGATTAGCCTCCACGTGGGTTAGGGTACAAGAGAAGGAAAGAAGACCCGGATGAGACGTGGTAACCCGGCCAACAAGTGAAAACTTGGAATGTGCCAAGGGAAAGTAAAACCATGAGGTCCGAAATAAGGTGGTAACCTGGCCAGCAAGTGAAAACTTGGAATGTGCCAAGGGAATGTAAATCCATACAATTTGAGATAAGGATGTAACTCAGAGATAACGTCCAAAGCTCAGTGAAATTGAACCTGATGTGGCCTTAGCAGCCAAGGCAGCTAAGACCGCACCAGCTTCGGGGACTAATGTTGGGGGGATACCCCCGGGTAGGGTCACGCCGGGGTATAAAAGCCCGAGTTAGCCGAGGTTCGGCAAGGACAAAGCGAACGCTGGCCGGGTCACCTCAACGCGGGCCGAGTCTCGGAGTAACCCGGACCAGGGGATGTCCACCTAACGGAGCCTTGATCGACTTAAGCAGTAAGTCGGATAGGAGAATTTAACTTGTATGCAGGAACGGGTGTGGCCGGGTCAACTATGATCCGGGTCATATCTAGCTTCTAGGAGAAGGAAGGAATCTCGCTGGTCAAAAGCAACCCCGGTACGCATTGCATGAGCGAAGCGAACAGGGGCAGGTCCACCGAGGCGTGGCCGACAAGAGGTGACGACGCTCGTGTCGGCTAACACAGGCGCCGCAGAGGCTCACGTAGTCTCTGCATGGGTGACGCGGGGGAAAGCAACCCGGTCGGCTTACTATTTTGGGAGGGGGCATATTCCCTGGAATATGCCTCCACGTATGCCCTAAGTAGAGACCTAGGCCCCCTATATAAGGAGGGCTAGGGCCTCTATAGAAGGGGGTTCCGCTATTCTGATTGTTTAGGTTCTAAGGGTTGATCTCTGGTAGGTCTTGTACGGGTCTACTGTGGGTGAGAGTAAGAGAGTTCCTTCTTCCTCCTCTCGCCAATGCAGCTCTAGGAGCACTTGTAACCTTGGAAGTGAATCATATATAAATCTTCTGTGTGAGGAATCACCTCATTATCCCTCTCTTGATTCCCCTAGTGCATTTAGTCCCCATCTTTAGCCTATCCATGGCATCTGCCATGACACCACCACGACAGTCTTGGTTACATCCCCAAGACAAAGAACAAGAAAAACAAGAAGAAGAAGAAGAAGAAGAGAAAGACTGCTAAACCAAAGACTAGCAACATTACCAATGACAAGACTAATTATGATGGTTTTGCAGGGGTCAACAATACTAACTTTGAACTATATTGCGATTATTATGGTGATGTTTATGCTAGTTATGTAGGCCCTTATGATTGTTACATTCCTTGGTCTATTTCGGTTCCCAATACCCTTGTTACTAACATGAGAGGACCCATTCAAAAATGGGTACCTAAAACCAAGAAGTAATTTTCTTGCAGGGCTATGCTTCCGGTGGTTCTAAATGGGTACTCGGTAGCGGTTGCATGAGTCATATGACCAGAAGCAAGGAGATCATCACGGAGATGCGGCCAAACCTTGATCACATAACTGTCTCCTATGGTGACAAGTCAAAATCTGAGGTATTGGGTCTCGGCAAAGTTGTGGTGGCTCACGATATCTCTCTCGTGGACGTCATGCTTGTTGAGACCCTCGGGTACAATTTACTTTCAGTTCACGCCCTTGGTAAGATGGGCTTTGCAGTTTATATTGATGCTGATTTGGTGGTACTCTTGTGGAGCAAGTCTCTAAAAGTCTCTTTCGTGGGATATATCGAAAATGACCTGTACGTGGTGGACTTTTCCGGGAAAACCACTACAGGCCGGATGTGTTTTTTCGGAAAGGCTGACGCGGGTTGGCTATGGCATTACCGACTAGCCCACGTCAATATGAGAACTTTGCAAAGTCTCCACAAGGGTGGCCACATCCTTGGACTAAAAGAAAATCTCTCCTTTGCCAAAGATCATGTTTGCAGGGCATGTGTTGAAGGGAAAATGCATGACACACCTCATCGAAGGAAAACTATTAGCTCATCAAAAAGGATTTTGGAGCTCCTTCATGTGGACCTCTTCGGACCTCCATCTCATGCAAGCCTCGGTTGGAAGAAGTATTGTCTAGTGATTGTTGATGATTACTCAAGATACACTTGGGTTTATTTCTTCAAGTTGAAGAGTGAAACTCAACAAACAGTCATCGACTTCGCCAACGAGGTTCAACATCAACACAACGTCCCCATTCTGGCTATAAGAAGTGATAACGGCTCTGAGTTCAAGAACTACACCTTAAATGAGTTCCTAAGTGAAGAGGGGATAAGACATCAATATTCCGCTGCGTACACCCCTCAACAAAATGGTGTAGCCGAGAGGAAGAATCGAACTCTAATGGATATGGCAAGATCAATGTTAGCTGAATTTAAATATCCATATAACTTCTGGGCTGAAGCAATCTCTACTGCTTGTCATTCATCCAACCGATTATACCTCCGCAAGATCTTGGACAAGACTCCGTATGAAATACTTACCGGTAACAAGCCAAACATCTCATACTTTCGGGTATTCGGGTGTAAGTGTTTCTTTCTTATCAAGGGCGTTCGTTTATCTAAGTTTGAATATAAGGCTCTAGAAGGTATTTTTGTTGGTTATGGTGCCGAATCCCACACTTATAGAGTCTATAATAAGCTCTCCGGAACTGTTGTAGAATCTTGTAGTGTGGTGTTCGAGGAAAATGACGGTTCCCGTGCGGAGCAAGTTGGTGTTTATGATGCAGATGTTGAAATACCCCAAGTTGCCATAAGAAGAATGGGCGTGGGATTTTTCTGCCCCATTGAGGAACCCCTTGTGGCGGATCGGGAAGGACAATGCTCTTCCCATGAAGAGCCCTCATCTACACATGCACAACATGTGTCCCACCACGGGAGCAAATTCTGCACCATCTCCATCAACTGCTAAAGGTCAAGGCGTTTCAAAAAACTCCAGGCCAGATTATCCGGTGGACACCGGATTATCCGGCCACCCCACTCCAGCTGACCATTTTGCTCCTGGCGGTGAAGATATCAATGCAAGCCCCAGGCCGGATTTTCCGGCAAGCCCCGGATTATCCGGCCCCTCGCCAGTTCAAGCAAGCCCCAGGCATCCTGATGTAGCTGATACAAGTACTCCCAGGCCGGATTCTCTGGCCTCTCCATCGGCCAGATTATCCGGCCCTGTCTCACCAGTTCAGCAGCCTCCTCTAACGGCTACTGACTCACCTCAAGGGCACGCATCACCACCACCTGCTGCTATTATTCCAATTCCTGATCAAGGTCGAGTAAATGCTTCCAATGAAGATTCAAGTGATGAACCTAAAACCAAGAGACAACAAACTTATTGAACTTCGTCGCAAGCCTCGAGCTGATCGAAACCTTTAGTTGAGGGGTCACACCCTCGACAAGGTTGTTGGTGATCTTCGACGAAGGGTCTCTACAAGAAGAGAATTGGCCAGGTTTGGTGAGCATCAAGCTCATATCTCTATGGTGGAACCTAAGAAGGTCTTTGAAGCTCTTGAAGATCCAGACTAGGTTATTGCTATGCATGAAGAATTGAATAATTTCGAGCGCAACAAAGTATGGAAACTCGTGGAGAAACCCAAAGATTGCCGCAATGTTATCGGCACCAAGTGGATATTTAAAAACAAGCAAGATGAGAATTGCATTGTTGTGAGGAACAAGGAAAGACTTGTGGCACAAGTTTACTCACAAGTTGAGGGCATTGACTTCGGCGAGACCTTTGCTCCACTAGCTCGCCTTGAGTCCATCCGTATCCTTCTTGCTTATGCTGCCCATAACAATTTTAAGTTGCAGCAAATGGACGTCAAGAGTGCCTTCCTTAATGGTCCTCTACATGAGTTGGTATATGTAAAGCAACCCCCGGGTTTTGAGGATCCTAACTTTCCAAACCATGTCTACAAACTCGATAAGGCACTCTATGGCCTTAAACAAGCCCCACATGCGTGGTATGAGAACCTTAAAGAGCTTTTGTTAGATCGTGGCTTGGAAGTTGGGCAAATCGATCCCACTCTTTTTACTAAGAAGGTTAAGGGGGAGCTCTTCGTATGCCAACTATATGTAGACGACATCATCTTTGGTTCTACTAATAAAGCTTTTAATGACGAATTTTCAAAGCTTATGACTGACAGGTTTGAGATGTCCATGATGGGGAATTAAGGTTCTTTCTTGGATTCGAGATCAAGCAACTTAGAGAAGGAACCTTTATTAATCAAGCAAAGTACATCCAAGACATGCTCAAGAGATTCAAGATGACGGATCTACATGGTGTCGCCACTCGATGCAAACAAAATAGCATCTTGAACTTAACCCACATGGTAAAGATGTGGACCAAAAGGTATACCGGTCCATGATCGGCTCTCTTCTTTACCTCTACGCATCTAGACCCGATATCGTGTTGAGTGTGGGAGTGTGTGCAAGGTATCAAGCAGCTCCTAAAGAAAGCCACTTAGTGGCGGTCAAGAGGATCTTTCGATATTTGGTTCATTCCCCTAACTTTGTCTGGTATCCCAAGGGCTCTAATTTCTCTTTATGTGGTTATAATGACTCAGATTGGGCTGGTGATAAGGATGATCGGAAATCCACTTCTGGAGCTTGTCAATTCTTGGGAAGATCTCTTGTATGTTGGTCATCTAAAAAGCAGAATTGTATTTCTCTCTCCACCGCCGAAGCTGAATATGTTGCGGCTGTCAGCGCGTGCACTCAATTATTGTGGATGAGGCAAACTTTAAAGGAATACGGTGACAATTGTGACAAAGTGCCTCTTTTATGTGATAATGAAAGTGCAATAAAAATTGCGTACAATCCTGTCCAACACACAAGGACGAAGCATATTGAGATTCGGAATCATTTTATTCGAGACCATGTTGCTCGCGGCGATATTGATCTATCCTTTGTGAGCACGAAGAACCAACTTGCGGATATCTTTACAAAGCCACTTGATGAAGCAAGATTCTGCTACTTGAGGAATGAGCTAAATATCATTGATACCAGGAGCTTGTCTTGATTACCCATGCACTCACTCGTACATCTCAATCCTTCTTTGGTCTAGGTGTGGGCATGGATATAGGGGGAGTGTGGTCCTAACTCATTGGGTTAACCCTCTCCCCATAATGCCAAAAGCAAGATAAATCATTTCTCTTAATATCATTTTGTGATATGTGGGATTATTGATGAGTATTGGTCGTGAACCCAAGATATATCTTCGCGGTGTCACACCATACACTCCAACAAGGTGGCTTCGGCCACCGCCCTCTCCCTTGAGGAGAATTGGATCTTTTTGGCTGTTATTTGCTATCTCATGTTCTTATGGGAATCACACTTAAACTTGGCTTTTATTTGATTTGGATCTTGCAATTTTGAGTGTCTAGTACCATCTCAGTTTGGCTCTCTTAATCCTAAGCCTTTCCCTGCCCCTAAGCCATCTATTCTAGCACACAAGTCCCTTGTACACCTTGTGGGGGTGTTGTTTGGGGACGAGCGGGCCTGGTTCTGTGTGCAACAGAATTCTAGATTTGAGGCCAGATAATCCGGCCCAAGTGTAGGCCGGATAATCCGGCCCTGGCGGATTTCGTCTTAAAGGGAAGGGATTGGGGGGAAGGGCTCATAACAAGTAGCACTTCTCCCCCAACCCTCTCCTCCTCCTCAGCCGCCGCCTATCGTCCCCCACCCTCCCCGGAGCCTCTCCGGCCACCGCATTTTTTGGGCCTCCCCGGATCTTCTTCTCCGCGCCTCCGGGTACCTTCTCCTTCGTGTTCTTCCTCGAATGAGTGAGGGTAACTCCCTCTCTCCCAATCTTTGGCTAGATGTGTTACTTGTTGTGTGGAACGTTGTCTAGAAGGATGTGTTTTCGCATAGAAATCGTAGTCTTGCAGTTTCTAGGCCCGATCTATTTTTTTGCATTCAATCTAGGTGAAATCGAAATTTTCTGCCAGGGCCGGATTATCCGCCCCTGGCCAGGCCGGATAATCCGGCCTGACAGATTCAATTCTGGTTCAGTTTCACTACAGAGTATGAATTGAGTAGATTTTTCCTATGAACTTTTTGACTACTTTTTCCATGCTCTCTCCTGGACTTGTGTGTATGCTTATCCCCTTGCTATCACCCTTTTTATCCTCACAGGTGGTTCTAGTGTTCCCAAGACCTACACGTGCCGCCCTCACGCCAAATACTTTCGGGACGACGGACAAGGTAACTTAGTGGATGAAGTTGAGTTGAGGAGAAGAAAGAACGAAGAGAAGTGCATGGATGAACAAGCAAAGAGGACTAGGAAGGGGGTGTCCAAGAGGAAGGGCAAGGAGCCCAAGATCAACTACAGGACTTTTGATGCGGTCACCTATTCCTCCATCCGTCACCGTGACTTGTTTGCTGAGATGCCTCGTGATGATGAGCTGGGGGATACTCGTTTTTGGTGTGCAGAACAGAAAGGTATCTATGAAGATGTGTATGCCAGGCTGGACATTAGGCCTATGCACCCACAGTACTTGCTGATGCTTTGTAGAAGGCTCATCTTGTGGATGCGATGTTTGTTGCTGAGAGGATGGGGCTGCACCATCTCATGTCTCTCCAGTGCTCCTTTGACTCTGAGGTGGTGAAGAAGTTCTTCTCCACTTTGGTTATTTGTGGGGATGAGCGTCGCACTATGAAGTGGATGACTCATGACAGGCCTATGACCGCTGATTTTCACGTGTTTGCTGAGGTTCTTGGGTCCTCATTTCGCAGCAGGGATAGAGCCAGTGGCCACCGCATCATCACCCAGCTGAAGCCCAACAAAGATCCAGCTCTCTCTCCTTGCACTATGGACAATGGCATTGTTCCCATCTATGCTGCCTTTGTGGGTCTCTTTTGTGAATCCATTACTCCGAGTGGGGGCAACAATGACAGCATCCGTGGTCACCTTGTTCAGCTACTTCAATTTTCTCACGAGGTTGCCTCTTGCGAGGACGAGTCGGTGCAGGATAGGCTGGATGTCATGGACTTCATTTACCATGAATTGACTGATGCTACGTTCAACCGTCTGTCCATTCCCTATGCACCCTACATTATGATGCTCATCAGGCACTTGCTTCCTGCTGAGGAGTTCCACATTGACTCGGTGCATAAGGCCAAGAAGATCTACACCAAGGTTCGGAAGACCTCTCACCCCTCCTCTGCTCCTGAGGGCCTCATGAGGGATGCTTGCAGGCCCCCTGTGCAACCTGTTGCCCGTGAGATCAAGCAGCTGAACTAGTTCCAGCGTAACATACTGTGCATGGGAGTGGACACGCGCAAGGGTTAGTACGAGGCATACAAGCAGCGCCATGAGTTGGCTCACTCCCAGAAGCTCATTCTCCATCATGAGCCCGGTGCTTCGGGTGATCCTCCGGCTCCTACTCCTCCCACACTGTATTCTCGGTGGAACTCTTCCTCCGGGTTGAACTATGGTGAGCTGGAGCGTCACTTGTTCCCCTCTGCGCCTGCTGCTGATGATGAGGATGAGGAAGGTGACACCGAGGAGCTTGAAGATGAGGATGAGGATGAGAATGAAGACGAGGACGAGGACAAGGACTACGAGTGATCCCGTGGGGCGTTAGCATTGCTCTTCTCCCTTTTTGGTGTCTCGATGCCAAAGGGGGAGAAGTAGTTCTATTAGGATATTCGTGGATTTGCATGGGTCGGGCATAAGAACTTGCATTTTTCTATTCGTCGTCGTTTTCTTGCGTATGCCCATTTAGCGTTGAACTTTAAATTTGTGGTTTGCGGTTGTTTGAGACTCTATGTGGTTGTCTGGATTTTGCCTATGGATTTCATCTCATGGATTATGCTTATGGATCTATCTATTCATATCCTATTGCTGGAGTTTTTTATCATGGAAGGCGCTTATATTGGTTATCCGGTAATAATTGTGGCTTATGTCAAGGATGCCTTCCCTCTACCTCGGTGGTATGTTTATGCTGCTCATATGTCTATGGAATAGATTCACCTATTTGTGTGCATTTGTATTCCAATGCAAAATTCTATTATGCACACATTGAGGGGGAGTCTCTTTCATGGTTATTACTGTTTGTCTTGTGACTTTCTCCTGCAAATCCTAGTATTGTCATCTAACACCAAAAAGGGGGAGATTGAAAGAACATTTCATGTTTTCCTATGTTTTGCGTGTTAGATAACAATACTGTGGAGTTTATTCATGTGCGCTAAGTGTGCAGGAAGCTTTGAGGGGGGCCGGATTATCCGCCCCACCAAGGACCGGATAATCCGTCCTACCTCATTGCTCAAAGGAAACCAAGGCGTGTCCGGTCGGATTTTCTCCTGGAAAATCTGAACTAGGGTGGTTTTTCCTCCCTAGGCCGGATAATCTAGCTGTCGCATGGGCCGGATAATCCGGCCCCCAGTTTTTGAGCAAAAGGAGCCAAGGCGCGTCGCTCGGTATCCGGTCGGGTTTTCTCCCGGAAAATGCGAACTAGGACGGTTTTTCCTCCCTAGGCTGGATAATCCGGCCTTCACGTAGGACCGGATAATCCGCCCCCCAGGAGTTGATCAAGGGCAAGCTCGGCGCGACGCTCTGATACGGGGCGGATTATCTGCCGGATATTCCGAGTCTGGGGCGGTGTTTTCCCCAGGCCGGATAATCCGGCCCTCACTTGGGCCGGATAATCCGGCCCCCAAAGTGTCCAACGGCTTGTTTCTGAAGGGGGGTATAAATCACCCCTTCTTCCCCAACGTTCAGAACTCTTGATCCATTCGAAATTGTCCAGACATTGTGCAAGAGCTCTCATTCTCGATCTCCAACTTCAACCACTCGAAGGTCTTGATCTTTGGGGGAATTGAAGGAGGAGAAGTTCATCATCATCACGAATCAAGCGCTTCAACCCCTCTCCATTCACTTGGCGAAATCCCTGATCTAGTATTCTTGTCAATACCTAGATCTTGTTCATTGTATTTGATAACTTTGTTCTTGTGGCACCTTGTTGTCATTTCGGGAGCCTCCAAGTTGTTTGTGGAGTTGTTGCCCCGTTAGTTGTGTAAAGGCGCCGGTGCCCGCCTCGAAGGGTACCTATAGTGGAAAGGTGGATCAGGCCTTTGGTGGCAGGATCCATCGGAGAACAGGGTGAGTCCTATTGTGGCGTGGTGGTCTTAGTACCGCCCACCCCTCCAACATAGACGTACTTCCCTTAACAAGGAAGGAACTACGGTCAAACAAATCATGTGTCTCTGTGTGCTTCACTACGGTTTACCCGTTCCTCTTCCACTCGCTCTTTACTCTCTAGTAGATAGGTTTGCATATAGGGAAATTCCACCTAATAGTTTATCTAGAGAATTTACCCTTTGTGCTAAGCCTAAAATTGAAAAAGTATTAAAATTTGGTGTAGCACCTATTCACCCCCCCTCTAGGTGCCCATACGATCCATTTCAAACTCCATGTGTCAAACCATGGTTAGAGAGCCCAAAAACATAGCAGAATGCAACTGCCACGTGTAATGGAGCACCAGTGTGACAAAAGTTGCACCACCACACCCACTTGAGTGTGTTTGGCCATGTGGATCAAGGTGGTTTGGAAAAGAATACATGCAATGACACTCCATGTGTCAAACCATGGTTAGAAAGCCTAAAAACAAAGAGGAATGCAACTCCCACATGTAATGGAGCACCAGTGTGACATAAGTTGCACCTAGTCATGTGGATCAAGGTGGTTTGGAATATAACACATGCAATGACACTCCATGTGTGAAGACATGGCCAGAAAGCCCAAAAACACAGAGGAACGCAACTTCCACATGTAATGGAGCACCAGTGTGACATAAGTTGCACCACCACACCCACTTGCGCGTGTGTGGACATGTGGATGAAGGTGGTTTGGGAAAGAACACATGAAATGACATTGCATGTGTCAAACCATGGTCATAAAGCCCAAAACACAGAGGAATGTAACTGCCACATGTAATGGAGCACCAACGTGACAGAAGTCGCACCACCACACCCACTTGAGTGTGTGTGGTCATGTGGATCAAAGTGGTTTGGAAACGAACACATGCAATGGCACTCCACATGTCAAACCATGGTCAGAAAGAGCCAAAACACAGAGGAATGCAACTGCCACATGTAATGAAGCCCCCATGTGACATAAGTTGCACCACCACATCCACTTGAGTGTGTCTAGTCATGTGGATCAAGCTGGTTTGGAAAACAACACATGCAATGACACTCCATGAGTCAAACCATGGTCAGAAAGACCCAAAAACACAGAGGAATGGAACTGCCACGTGTAGTGGAGCACCCGTGTGACATAGGTTGTACCACCACACCCACTCGAGTGTGTGTGGTCATGTGGATCAAGGTGGTTTAGAAAAGAATACATGCAATGAAACTCCATGTGTCAAACCATGGTTAGAGAGGCCAAAAACATAGTAGAATGAAACTACCACATGTAATGGAGTGCCAATGTGACATAAGTTGCACCACCACGCCCACTTGAGTGTGTGTGGTCATGTGGATCAAGGTGGGTTGGAAAAGAATAGATGCAATGACACTCCATGTGTCAAACCATGGTCAGAAAGCCCAAAACACAGCAGAATGCAACTGCCATATGTAACGGAGCACTAGTGTGACATGAGTTGCACCACCACGCCCACTTGAGTGTGTGTGGACATGTGGATCAAGCTGGTTTGAAAAACAAAACATATAATGATAATAGATATGTAAAACCATGGTCATAAAGCATATAAACATAGAGGAATGCAACTTTCACATGTAATGGAGCACTAGTGTGACATAAGTTGCACCACCACACCCACTCTAGTGTCTGTGGTCAGGTGGATCAAGGTGGTTTGGAAAAGAACACATGCAATGACACTCCATGTGTGAAGACATGGCTAGAAAGTCCAAAAACATAGAGGAATGCAACTACCACATGTAATGGAGCACCAGTTTGACATAAGTTGCACCACCACACCCACTTGCGCGTGTGTGGACATGTGGATCAAGCTGGTTTGGGAAAGAACACTTGAAATGACACTGCATGTATCAAACCATGGTCATAAAGCCCAAAAGACAGAGGAATGCAACTGCCACATGTAATGGAGCACCAGTGTGAGATAAGTTCCACCACCACACCCACTTGAGTGTGTGGGGTCATGTGGATCAAGGTGGTTTGGAAAATAACACTTGCAATGACACTCCATGTGTCAAACCATCTTCAGAAAGCCCAAATACATAGTGGATTGCAACTGCCACATGTAATGGAGAACCAGTGTGACATAAGTTACACCACCACACCCACTTGAGTGTGTGCGGTCATGTGGATCAAGCTGGTTTGGAAAAGAACACATGAAATGACACTCCATGTGCCAAACCATGGCCAAAAAGACCCAAAACATAGAGGAATGCAACTGCCACGTGTAATGGAGCACCAGTGTGACATAGGTTGTGTGACACCCCTAGGATCAGGGTTAAAAAAATCCCAGACCTTAGCCTGATATAAGCTTAACCTAGAGCTCGAGGATATTCATTGAGAAATCTGTAACACAACAGTAACCCTGCGACACAAAAATTATCATAGCAAGCTCATAGATGAGCAAAGAACCAAAATATTACAAGCAAAGGTCACTGACCACAAACATCAAACAACGGAAGGCAAAATTTTCTATTAAGTATGGCAAACTTAACAAATGGCCTAAGAGGCCTGAAGCATAACGATGATGTCCTAGCCCATAGATTCCAAGCTACCAGCCGGGAACCCCAAGCTACTCGTCCATGTCGATGTTGCACCAAACTTGTCTTCAGGAAAACATTTACTCTGCTACAAAATTATAAACAAAGCAAGGGTGAGTATAGGGTGTACTCTACAAGACTTATGGCTGGTGGGGTTATTTTGCATAAAGCCATCTTTGTTTGTAAAACAAGAGGGAGAAGATGCTCGTCTAATAAGAACATTTTTAAAGGGGGTAAGAGAGAGACATCTCCAAAGAATTGATCATCATCTTTTGATATCCACCAAAGTAATACTCATCTCATAACTAGGATCACCCCTCGTACCCATGTCACTATGATCTTGGAATGCGGTCTTGGAATGCGGTCACCAAGTTTTATGATTAGGTTAATGTTCACTATGATCTTGGAATGCGGTCACCAAGCGTTCATAACCATGAACATGGCTTTTCAAAAAGATTTAACCCTGCAGGGGTGTACAACTTTATCCACATGTACCAACTAACTCTTAATGCCAACATTTTAGCCCTCTTCCTTGGAAGGTCGGTAGAGGGTGGTTGGCCACGACCTTTACCTTGCTTTCGCTGAGACAATGAGCCATGCCCTAAGGATGGTTCCGCCTTAACGGGTCAAATCTCGAAGCCAGTCCCTAGAGATGTGGGCGAGGTTGGTTTATCAGGGGCGCTATCAACCCCAAGCAACCCCGGCTACGCTTACCTACATGTTATGATGCACCTCCTTCTCCTCCTTCGAGAACAACCAGATATGCATAAGTCGAATGGAACGCCGAACTAGGTGACTTATGAAATCTACTAGGCAAGTTAATTACTCATGAGGTTTTCCAGGCCCCGTGTGGCTGTACTCTTGTCTTGGTCCAAAGGCAAGAACTTGGTTCCTAGTGGTGGCGAGCATGGGACTACAAAAACCACATCCCACAGTGGCCCCCATACAAGCCTTAGCATGTTTAACCTTAACCACCGGTCTTACATCATCAGTATACCTCGTTCTCCTGCCATACTAGTTTCTCTGCATCTGATACATCAACTAGATGAACCAGCACTGACAGCTAAGCAGGGCTAAGCAAGACACAGATATAAGCTCTAGCAGTGCACACAAGCCAAACCTAGTTATGCTAGGAGCAGTGGATCAGGTAATATAAGCTCAAGGGAGTAATGCAATAGATAGGATACTCTATCTATTGATAACAAACCATAGTAGAATCGTATGCATCATGGCAAAAATGAAATACTTTCGCAACCATAGGATTGTATAATGGTGGGGCTATGCTTGCCTTTTCCTGTTGATGCCCAGGTATAGATCTTCGGAATCCTTGTACTTGACTTGGTTACAGTTGGTCAAGTATTGTTTGTCGATCTTCGATGGTGTTGATCTCGGTCTTCGATCTCGATCTCGATATCGTATTCTACCGGAAACAAGCAAACATCAGAAAGAAAGGGAAACAACAACCAACACATGGCATCGATGCAATGCTCAAGCAAGGATGATGATATGACAAGTTAAATTGTATTTAAATAGAACCCTAATACATGCGTGGCAATTTAAACGGGATCCGAGGGGTATAAACCCTAAAATAGGAGAAACGTCGGAATCACCTGTGGGGGTTCACTTTGTTCTCTAATTAAACTAGTAATTAAAGTTGTTGAAAAATGCATGATTATGAGTCTATTGTGTAGATCTCATTTTTTTGAACATCGTGATATATAATACTCATTTTCTGACTTGTAAATAATTAATTATTGAATTTATAAGATTAAACCAATTTGTAAAATTATTAAAACAATTATTAAACTTTACTGCGTCACGCTGATGTTGTTAATACGGATAGGTACAAGTGAACAAGGCCAGCAAGGGGATCTTGAATGAGGCCTCAGTTGGTCAGGGGATGGTCGGAGCCGACGGGGCGAAATGGCGGCTGAGCTTAGGGTTTGGTTGCCTCTGCGCGCGGATAACAAAGAGCAAGAGAGTGAGGGAAATGGGGATGGGGAGATAGAGGACGTCTCGGCGGTTCTTATCCTCAACTCTAGATGAGGCGGCGGGCATTGCAACATAGTGGGAGATCAATGAACGGTTGTGGGACACCGATCTGCTTCGCTCGTCCTTCTAGCGGAGGAAGAATAAATAAGAAAGGGAGCAAAGGGGTATGGGCCAAGGTGGCCTGGCTTTTGCCAGGCTGGGCTACAGAGGGGCCATGGCAAAGCGAGGGCGGCAGGCTACTAGGGGCTGCGAGCGGTAGAGAGGAGAGAAGAGAGATGGGATTTGTCCCAGGTTAGTGTTAGAATAGGTTTTTATTTCGAAAATCCTTTTTCTTTTTCGGTTTTCATTTCCCCTTTTGTATTTTCAATTTGTTTTCTGTTTTGGATATTTCCAAACTACAAGAACTTTTGCAAACATTTAAAAATACAAGGGGACCTTTTATAACCATTTGGGCTCCATACATTTTGTATTTTTCGAAATTAAAACTATTTTGAATATGTTTGAGAGGAAGAAGGAAACTATGGTTTAGGGTTTCCATTATTTTCTTTAAATGCATTTTCAGAAACAATGCTCATGAATGCACAATCAAAACCCTAATTAGGATTAGCTAATACTGGGGTGTTACAGGTTGTACCACCACACCCACTTGAGTGTGTGTGGCCAAGTGGATCAAGGTGGTTTAGAAAAGAATACATGCAATGAAACTCCATGTGTCAAACGATGGTCAGAGAGCCCAACAACACAGCAGAATGCAACTGCCACATGTAATGGAGCACCAGTGTGACATAAGTTGCACCACCACGCCCACTTGAGTGTGTGTGGTCATGTGGATCAAGGTGGTTTGGAAAAGAATACATGCAATGACACTCCATGTGTCAAACCATGGTCAGAAAGCCAAAAAAACATAGCAGAATGCAACTGCCTCATGTAATGGAGCACCGGTGTGACCTAAGTTGCACCACCACGCCCACTTGAGTGTGTGTGGTCAAGTGGATCAAGGTGGTTTGGAAACAAACACATGCAATGACACTCCATGTGTCAAACCATGGTTAAAAGGCTAAAAACACAAAGGAATGCAGCTGCCACATGTAATGCAGCACCAGTGTGATATAAGGCGTACCACCACACCCACTGGAGTGTGTGTGGACATGTGGATTAAGGTGGTTTGGAAAAGAACACATACAATGACACTCCATGTGTTAAACCATGGTCAAAAAGCCCAAAAATATAGTGGATTCCAACTGCCACATGTAATGCAGAACTAGTGTGACATAAGTTGCGCCACCACACCCACTCGAGTGTGTGTGGTCATGTGGATCAAGGTGGTTTGGAAATAGGACATGCAATGATACTCCATGTGTAAAACCATGGTTAGAAAGACCAAAAACATAGCATAATGCAACTTCCACATGTAATGGAGCACCAGTGTGACATAAGTTGCACCACCACGTCCACTTGACTGCGTGTGGTCATGTGGATCAAGGTGGTTTGGAAACAAAGAAATGCAATGATACTCCATGTGTCAAACCATGGCTAGAAAGCCTAGAAACACAGAGGAATGTAACTGCCACATGTAATGGAGCACCAGTGTGACATAAGTTGGACCACCATGTCCACTTGAGTGTGTGTGGTCATGTGGATCAAGGTGGTTTGAAAACGAACAAATTCAATGACACTCCATGTGAAAAAACCATGGTCATAAAGCCTAAAAACATAGAGGAATGCAACTACCACATGTAATGGAGCACCAGTGTGACATAAGTTGCGACACCACACCCACTTGAGTGTGTGTGGTCTTGTGGATCAAGGTGGTTTGGAAAAGAACACATACAATGACACTCCATGTGTGAAACCATGGTCATAAAGCCCAAAAACATACATGAGTGCAACTGCCACATGTAATGGAGCACCAGTGTGACATAAGTTGCACCACCACACCCACTTGAGTGTGTGTGGACATGTGGATCAAGGTGGTTTGGAAAATAACACATGCAATGACACTCCATGTGTAAAACCATGGTCATAAATCCCAAAATACATAGGAGTGCAACTGCCACATGTAATGGAGCACCAGTGTGACATAAGTTGCACCACCACACACACTTTAGTGTGTGTTGTGATGTGGATCAAGGTGGTTCAGAAAACAACACTTGGAATGACACTCCATGTGTCAAACCATCTTCAAAAAGCCCAAATACATAGTGGATTGCAACTACCACATGCAATGGAGCACCAGTGTGACATAAGTTGCACCACCACACCCACTTGAGTGTGTGTGGTCATGTGGATCAAGGTGGATTGGAAAAGAACACATGCAATGACACTCCATGTGTCATGTCAACACCCAGATTTTTAAGTCTAGATGCCTGTTATGTTGTACATGGCAATCCCAGGATTACCATTTCTGCGAGACATAACAGAATTGGTACCACAATACATCATACATTACAAACCATAATAGTATTACAAATATTTGATCTCATGATCAAGTCTTAATACACATCAAAGAAGTGGAAATAAACGTAGTAGACTCCATCTTCATTGTCACAGGCAATGCTGACGATGCGAGATGATCCTAGTTATCATAGACCTCCTGTTGTCCATCCTACGGATAGTCCTCTTCATATTCTGGCCATGGGAATCGCCAGGGACAAAGCCATGAGTACTCTTAAAGTACTCGAAAACTATCACTAACACAAGTAAGGTAATGCTAGTAGGAATCCTAAGCTCTAGTCTTTTTTGCAACAAGCGAATTTTATTTCAGAAGTACTTAATAGTAAAGACCTAATTTAGTTCTCTAGATTACTCTGGTGGGAACCTAGTTTTCATTTCGACAACCCTGTTGTGGTCAAGTCAAGTTCATATTTCAAGTCACAAGTCATTTGGAAAACATCTGACAAGAATAGTATGGCCATTCCAACTGTCCATAACCGCGGACGTGGCTATTCGAATAGTTTGACACTCTACAGAGGTGGTACACTTTCACCACAAAATTTGATACCTCCGTCAGGGATAACCCTGAATCATCATACTTGGTATGCGGATAATCAATCCTAACCTTTCAATTTCACACCCTAATATAGGCACCTCCCATATCAGTTTGGCCTCCCAGCCATGGCCATCCGCCATCCCGGGAACTGCATAGGTGGACAATCATATTCACGAGGCAGCCTCAGCTTCACCTCTTTCTGCGAGGGAACCCATACTAAGACATATAAACTTCTAGTTAAGCCCTACCCAACTCTGGTATTGTGGTTGGACGGTAAAATTGGAATGGTATCACGTCCAAACCCAACCATTAGTTTTTATCAAAGTCAAGGCACGTGCCTCATTCAGTATCATCTCCGAATCATTGTGTTTCATAACACATGTCAAAACATTTCAATTGAATGACTCATCATTCCAAGGTTTTCATAATCATTTTCTCCAAGTGTTCCCATCTAAAGTGATCAAGTTGAGTTTAGGACTAGCCACTATTTAATGAGAGTAGTACTATTGAGGAGTTCTAATCAAGTGTAACTACCCAGGACTAGTTCTATGCTCTTGATGGTATCCATCCTATTTTCCACTAATCATAGTTAATAAACTAGATAAGAAACTTTGGTAAAGGTAAAAGAATAAAGCTTGCAAGTAAAACTTGGGATTGGTATAATCAGGGCTGCAAAAACCAAGCACGCCTAGTGAATCTTGCATAGGTTAGCTTGTATGGATAGCTTGCCTTCGTTGGTGAAGTTGTTGAAGTTCTCTTCTTCGTAGTAATAGTACTCCTCCTCCTCGTAGTCCAGGTTGGTACTAGCGTCTATAAGTAAATACGAGGTACACAATCACCAAACAATACTTAGCTACTTCTATTTAGCACACAAGGGCTCACACCAGCTAATCTAGCATCATCACAATCATCACATGAAATATTGGCATATTCTTATTTATCTTATTTTGGAAATGCAATTTCTACTCATTGAAAAATACTTAAGATTTAATATTCTCCAATTAAAATATGGGATCATGTTGACACATGTCATCACCACAAATTCCAATACTTGGGAATGTGATTTAAAGAGGTTGGCATATATTACAAAGTTGAATATTACTATTTAATAGAATTTATATGACTAGAAATACCTATATAGCATTCTTTTAATTCTAGCCCATGACTGGTACGTGTAAAACTAAATATTTTTATATATTCATATAGATCATGTGAAATGCGATTTTTTAGAGTTGGAATCAACTCAAAAGCATTTAGGGTTGATTTTATAAAAATGTTTTAAGTTGGAAAAGGCTATGTCTTGTTATTTTCACTATAGTTGATATATAATTTCAAATGGTTTGAATCCAACGGGAGTGTGTAGGGATATTCAATTCCTTTCTAACAAAATTGGAATCATGCAATTTGGTTGAGTAAATCTCTTTGAATTAAATTTTGAAGTCACTGCCAGAATAGGGTTTTGAATTAAATGAAAAATCTAAATTTGAATTTCTGGCTATGCGCGGGAATGATAATGGGCCGGCCCAGCTACACGGTGCACGCGTAGCGGGCTGCACTCAGGCTGGTCCCACGCGTCAGCGGCTGTGTCTAAGCGAAACGGTATCAGCTAATCTAGGCCACACGATTAGAACGCGATCGACGACCGAGTGTCATCGTCTCCATCACACTGAGCGCGCGAGATTCTAACCCTAGCGCTATGTCGGGGTCGTTGGGGGCTTACCAGGGCTCCAGCTAGGTCCGGCGAGGTGGGCGAACGAGCTGGTAGATGACTGTGAGTTGAATAGTTGTCACGCCAGCTCCTAGGGTGGCTCCAATCTCTGGCTCCGTTCCTCCACAGCAGCGACAGGCTCCAGCAAAATTCCGGAGATGTGGTGCTCGCCTTGCTCTGGGGAAGGGTTAGAGGGGGTTCTAGGGGAGAGGTGAGTCGAGTGATGTGCAAATGGAGTCAGGGGAGGGGTCTCTTTATACGCCCGGCGAGGGAGCGTTGCGGCATGGCTCAGGCTCGTCGGCGATGTCTCTACAGGGGATATCGGCATGGCGGTGGGCATAGGTCGACGCGGTGGTCTGCAGCGATCGTCATGCGCATAGTGTCACGGCAAGGCACGGTCTTATTCGGTCAGGGTGTCCGTGCTCTGTGCAGGTACCACGACTGTTCGTCATGTTGTCCGATGGTCACGGGGCGCGCAGCGTCGAACGGTCATGTCTGGGAGGTTGATGGTGACGTGGCGATTGCAGTTACGCAAGGAGAGAGCGAGGCACGGTGTGGCTACGCTGGGATGGCTCGGTGCTCTAGCATGCGCTCGACATGGCAGAGAGATAAATGTGCGTGCAAATGCTGGCTTCTCCACTACTTGTCGTTGGTCGAGGTGTGGGCTGGGGGTGCGGTGAGCTCACGCCTATCTCCTCGTGGTCGTGGTAGAGGGCGGCGCAGCGTGTGGCATCGTGTCCATGCTCGACCGGCATGGCACACTCGGGTACGGGCTTACACAGGCCATATGGTCGAGTGAGCGGTGCTAGCTGCACGGGCTGGTACTGGGGTGATCGTGGGTGAGTAATTGAGGGTGAATTGAGTACAATGGTGAGCACTAGATTGATCAAAAATGTAGATAGTTGGTAGACTTGTACTCTGCCTGCAAAGTGTTTGATTAAATGGCCGCATGAACTAAACCTTTAAATTTTTAAATTAATTTTGGTGGGTGTGTTGGTCACATGCTTGTCTCTGGTTGCTAGGATTTGTCAAGTGGAGAAGGTTTGGTTGGTTTTTGAAAAATGGCTATCTAGATGCCTATACTTGATTCAATTTTGAAATGTCCCTCAAAAGAGTTTGAATTTGTTTTCTATAAGTTTGTAAAGTTTACTTGTGTTCATTTTCACTTGGCCTAGCAAGGGGAGAAAAGAAATAGAATTGTTTATGTGGAAAACCATTTACTTGATATGCCCAAAGTGGGCTAGTTGTTAACTTTGGCAAAAATGACCATTAGATCATATGCCTTCTTATCTGATTTTCTTTTGATTTGATTTTTGCTTGGATTTGACCTAGATGACATTGTTTTGATCCCTAAGATTATCCTTAACATATATAACAATCAAACATAGCATAACAAGCATTCATACATCATTAATAAACACACATGCATTCATATGGTGTTTAATAATAAAAAGCTTTTGTTAACCCTAATTTTGGTGATTGGAAATTGATAAACTTGTTTAATATTTTTGAGATCTTACAAACCTTCGCTCCTTAAACAGAATCTCGTCCTGAGATTCAGGAAAAACTAGGAACTAAATGTATTGGGAAACTCAGTCCTAATATAATCTTCTCGCTCCCAAGTGGCTTCCTCTTCAGTATGGTTGCTCCACTGGATTTTTAGATACTTGATACTTCTGGTCCGGGTGGTTCTGAAAGCTTCTTCCAAAATATGAATGGGTACTTCACGATAGGTTAAATCCTTGTTGACATGTATGGTTCTGTGATCGATGTTCTTGAAAACTTTGGTCTTCTCTGGAACTTCTAGGCATTTCCTAAGTAACGAGATATGAAACACATCATGTACGGCTGACATCTCTTCAGGCAGTTCTAGCTGATAGGATACTTCTCCTCGGCGAATTAAAATCTTGAAGGGTCCGATATATCTGGGGGAAGCTTCCCTTTTAGTTGAAAATGATGAATTCCTTTCAAGGGTGATACTTTGAGATACACAATATTTCCGACATTGAAGGTCAGGTCTCGACATATTTTGTCAGCGTAACTCTTCTGTCTAGATTAGGCGGTCTTGAGGTGTTCAGGGACCTTGTGAACCTTCTCTTTGTCTTCTTGTAGGATGTCTGGTCCGAATATCTGACTCTCTCCTACTTGCGACCAATTCAGGGGGGTACGACACTTCCTTCCATACAAAAACTCAGATGGGGCCATTTGCAAACTAGCTTGATAACTGTTGTTGTGTGAGAATTCGGCGAAAGGCAGACAATCTTCCCATTTATATCCATATTCTAACACACAGGCTCTCAACATATCTTCTAGTATCTGGTTTACTCTTTATGTTTGTCCGTCGGTCTATGGGTGATAAGTTGTGTTGAAGTTCAGTTTGGTTCCTAATCCTTCTTGGACTTTCTTCCAAAACCTTGAGGTAAACTGGGTTCCTCGATCTAACACAATGGTCTTGGGGGTTCCATGCAGACTAACTATTCTAGCAATGTACAACTCTGCTAGCTTCGAGCTTTGATAAGTGGTCTTGACGGGGATGAAATGAGATACTTTGGAGAGTCGATCAACTATGACCCAAATAGAATCATTTCCCCTACTAGATGTAGGCAAACCTATGATGAAATCCATTCCAGCAGAATCCCATTTCCATTCCGGAATCTGCAATGGTTGCAAAAGTCTTGCGGGTCGCTGATGTTCCGCTTTGACTCTCTGACAGATATCACACTTGGCGATATAGCTTCCGACTTCTCTCTGCATTTTCTGTCACCAAAATTGCTCCTTCAAATCCTAATACATCTTTGTTCCTCCTGGATGAATAAAATAAAGAGTATCATGGGCTTCTTGTAGAATGACTTGCTTCAACTCCGAATCTGCTAGCACACAGATACGTTATTTATACCACGGAACTCCTTCATCCTAAGTGAATCCGTGTACTTTCCCGGTACCGATACGACAATTAATTTTGTCGATACTGGCGTTTCCTTTTTGGGCTTCCTTTATCTGACTGATCAAAGTGGGTTGAAGTTCAATACTGGCTAGAAATCCTTTGCTAAGTAGCTCCATTCTAAAATTCTCCAACTCCTCATGCAAACTTGGCTGGTCCTCCTTAATCATGGTGTTTAGTCTACACGGCAATCTACGCTACCACATTGGCCTTGCCGGGGTGATAGTGAATGTCAAGGTCATAATCCTTAGTTAACTCTATCCATGTCTGTTGCCTCATATTCAGCTCCTTCTGGGTGAAAATATACTTCAAACTCTTGTGATCCGAATAAATCTCACAGTGGTTACCCATGAGGTAATGATGCCATGTCTTCAAGGCTAAAACTACGGCTGCCATCTCTAAGTCATGGGTGGGGTAATTCTACTCATGTTGCTTTAGTTGTCGGGATAGATATGAGATTACTTTGCCTACCTGCATCAACACACATCTGAGACCGATCTTGGATGCATCACAATATAGATCAAAAGGCTTCGTGATATCCAGCATGATCAAAATTGGGGCCAAAATCAATCTCTTCTTGAGGTCTTGAAAACTTCCTTCACATTTGTCCATCCATCCAAACTTCTTGTCTTTCTTCAACAGCTAGGTCATCAACCTTGCGATGCTTCAAAATCCTTCAACAAACTTGCGGTAATATCCAGCTAATCCAAGAAATGAGCGGACTTCAGTTTGAGTGGTTGGGGCTCTCCATTCTTCAACATCCTTAATCTTGGCAGGATCGACGACAACTCCTCCTGCCGATAGGATATGTCCTAGGAATCCTACTTCCTTTAACCAGAACTCACATTTGCTCAACTTGTCGTACAACTGATGATCTCTAAGGGTTTCAAGGATAGTTCTTAGGTGCTGCTCATGGTCTTCTTCCGACTTGGAGTAGATCAGAATGTCATCAATAAAAACAACGACAAACTTATCCAAGAAGTTCATAAAAATATTATTCATGAGATTCATGAAATAAGCGGGGGCATTGGTTAATCCAAATGACATGACGTTGTACTCATACAATCCATATTGGGTAGTGAAGGCAGTCTTTGGGATATCCGTTGCATGGATCTTTAGTTGATTATAACCAATTCTAAGATCAATCTTAGAAAACACTCTGGCACCAGTCAGGTGCTCAAACTAGTCTTATATCTTTGGTAGTGGGTACTTGTTCTTGATGGTGACATCATTCAGCTTCCAGTAATCCGTACACAAACGGTTGGCACCATCTTTCTAATCCACAAACAAAATAGGCGATCTCCACGGCGATGCACTTGGTTGTATCAGACCTTCCCCAACATGTCATCAAGTTGCTTCTTTACCTCCACTAATTCTGCGGGGTTCATACTATAGGGTCTCTGAGTTATGGGTCTAGTTCTAGGAACTAGTTCAATGATAAATTCGATATCCCGATGCGGGGGCATACCGGGTAATTCATCTGGGAACACATCAGGGTATTCACAGACTACTCTAACTTGGTCAATGGTTGATTGGGCTAAACTCTTGTTGCATTTGAATTGACGGGGCAGCGTCTCAGACACATGCTCTACTGATACTCCGGTGCTACTGGTCATGGTTATGGCTTTCTTGATGTTTCGACATCCAATCCATTCCTAGTACTACTTCCAAACCCTTGGTTCCAAGTACTATTAAATTGGCATAGAAGTCTATCCCATGGATTCTGATAGGCACGGCCTTGAAAAAATTTCTAGCTTTGGTGGTTGACCCAGGTATTTGAACTATCATAACATGCTTCAAATTTGTTGGTTGAATCTTACTAGTGCATCCAAATTCTTCTGTAACAAATGAGTGCGATGCTACAGAATCAAACAACACTCTTGCAAGTACTGAGTTAACAGAAAACATACCCAGCACCACATCTGGCGCTTCTTGGGCTTCTTCAGCATTCATGTGGAACAGACGACCGGTACGGTTGTAAGGGTTTCCTGGGGAAAACCTCTTTCTAGGCTGGACACGGCGCTGCTGCTGGGCAGGTGCATTGACATTGGTGGCCGCAACAAGCTTCTTGGGGCTCTCATTGGAGTAGTGACCCGTGACTCCACATTCAAAGCATGTTATCATTGACTTGTCTTTCCCTGCGACAGGCACAACATTTCTTCTAGTCCTTGGGGCAGTATTGTTGTTGTTGCTGTTATGGTTGGTGGACCTTGGCGGTGCACGGTTGATGTTGTGGGTGTTACCGGTGTTTTTGTTGTTGTGGCCTCCGGGCCTCGGGTTTCCTCTGCCACGATTGGGAAAGTTCGGACGGGACATACGGGGTCTGTTGTTTCTTGGTGCAAATCCTGCAGACGGGTTGGGGTGGTACTTCGGGGTATGGTTGGGTCCAGGTTGGGGCATCATACGATGCTTGTGGTTCTCACTGGCTTGCTTGATCTTTCCTTCCATCTGGATAGCAGAATCCACTAGAGCTTCTAGATCATCAAA
Source organism: Avena eriantha (assembly GCA_910589775.1). Lineage (NCBI taxonomy): Eukaryota > Viridiplantae > Streptophyta > Magnoliopsida > Poales > Poaceae > Avena > Avena eriantha. Next base: position 197,266,692 of record OU342740.1, on the reverse strand, counting down.
GGGAATGTTGACCAACACTGTCTACATCTCGTCATGCAGGCCATTCAGGAATATCTCCTTCTTCTTTGTTTTTGTGTCAATCTCATCAGGGGCATACCTAGCCAGAGACAGGAATTTGTCACGGTATTCTACCACCGTCATCTCTCCTTGCTTCAATTGCCTGAATTCATCCCTCATTCGCTTGATCAAACCTGGGGGCACATGGGTCCTGCTGAACTTGATCTTGAATTCCTCCCAAGTCATCATTTGTCCTCCGTTCATTGCGCGGGTGCTATTCCACCATGATCTTGCATAACCTGCGAAATAGTGGGTGGCAAAGAGTACTTTCTCTGCATCATCTACTCCTGCAACTTCTAATATGTTCTCCATTGTTTGCATACAGTCAACAGCATCTAAGGGCTCTTCAGATTTGCTAAACATAGGAGGATTGGTGCTTTGAAAGTTCTTGAGCTTAGATCCATGGTGATCCTAGTTTCCATGGCCTTGGTTGTTGTGTGCCATCTGGGAGATCTGCTAAAGAGTGGCAAGATTGACTTGACGCTCAGCTCTACCGGCTTCACGATCTGAAACTAGCATCTATAAAATCTGAAGCATCGGATCTTGGGATGAGCTGCTTCCACCGGGGTTTCCGCGAGTCAACTAAATATTGAGATAGATCATAAGACAAGGGGGAAATTTCTATGGCTTATGGGTTTGGTCCAAAAGATTTAAACTTGAGTATTGCTAAGGTTTGAAAACCACAACTCATTGTCATTCATTCCAAGCACACATTACAAACACACACCACAACTACTCAGCAAATGGTTTTAAGAACCATCCTGTCATACTACGATACAATGTGACCAGATACAAACTCACACCTACGGTAGTGCTCTAGTGTGACTACTCATCATCGGAACTGGCAGGTTCTTCATCATCCAAGAAGTCTGCGTCATCCTCGTCGGTGTGGAACTCCATGGAGACGTCCTCCAGATAGTCATCATCATCATTGAGGTAAGAAGTGATATGACCACGAATATCTTCACCTTCTTCTTCCTTCTCCTCAAGCTGAATCTCCTGGTCATGGATGGTCCCTTCAAGGGTTTCCACCTTCTGATGCAGGCGAGCGATGATGCGGTCCTTATTGTCACGCTGGCAACAAAGTGACTTCAACTCCTTAGCTAGGATGGCGAGGGTTTGGTTCTTCTCGGATGCGACAGCGTGCTTCTGATTAGCGTAGGCATAGGCGTTGTCCAACTCCTTTTGGGTCTCGTACAGCATGAAGTCAAGGTGATCCACATGGTGCCTCAGCTCCGGATGTCCTGGCATGGCCAAGGGATGTCCCATCGAATCACGTCTTGCATAGTGAGCGAAGCGCGTGCCAATGATCCGGTTGATGTTCTGCGCATACAAACACGCAAGTGGCTCTGCATTACCATAGATAGTCCATCCAGCTAGTTGTTCTCCCTCAAGGTGAACTGTATCTTCTCCGAGGTGGGTGGCTCCATCTTGCCTCTCAGATCTGCAATGATCTACCACTACGGTTCTCCTCCTGGCTAATCATTGAGTTGCGCTCCGAAGAACTCGGGGTGCGGGCGTTCAACAAACCCGCTAGCTGGCTTAAGTCCCTCTCGAAGACGAGCTCTCCTCTATTGCCCAGCTGATAGAACTTGATGTACTTGACTTCCATCTATAAGCAATTAGGATGAGGAAGTTAGTGAGGTGATCAAGTGTGTCAAATTTTATGTAGAATTGCAAGAATTTTGAAGAACATGTGAACTCTTTTTGAAAGAATCTCAAGGATAAGAGTGAGAATAGGTTTTCGTAAATACTCACTTCCTTTGTTTTGAAACTAGGTTTTTCAGACGTCTATTCTAACTAGGGTCTCCTATGGTCAGGATGGCTCTGATACCAACTTGTCAACACCCGGAGTTTTAAGTCCAGATGCATGTTATGTCGTACATCACAATCCCATGATTACCATTTTTGCGAGACATAACAGAATTAGTAGCACAGTACATCATCCATTAAAAACCATAATAGTCTTACAAATAGTTGATCTCATGATCAAATCTTAATACACATCAAAGCAGTGGAAATAAATGTATTAGACTCCATCTTCATTTTCATAGGCAATGCTGACAATGGGAGATGATCCTAGTTATCGTAGACCTCCTACTGTCCGTTCTCCGGATAGTCCTCTTCATAGTCTAGCCATGGGAATAGCTAGGGACAAAGCCATGAGTACTCTTAAAGTACTCGCAAACTATCACTAACACAAGTATGGTAATGCTAGTAAGAATCCTAAGCTCTAGTCTTCTTTGCACCAAGACAATTTTATTTCAGAAGTACTTAATAGTAAAGATCTAATTTAGTTCTCTAGATTACTCATGTGGGAACCTAGTTTTCATTTCGATAGCCCTGTTGTGGTCAAGTCAAGTTCATATTTCAAGTTACAAGTCATTTGGAAAACATTTGTCAACGGAATAGTATGGCCACTCCAACTGACCGTGGACGCGGCTATTCGAATAGTTTGACAGTCTGCAGAGGTGGTACACTTTCACCACAAAATTCGATACATCTGTCAGGGATAACCCTCAATCATCATACTTGGCATGAGGATAATCAATCCTAACCTTTCAATTACACACCCTAATATAGGCACATCCCCTATGAGTTTGGCCTCCAGGCCATGGCCATCCACCATCCCGGGTACTGCATAGGTGGACAGTCATATTCATGAGGCAGCCTCAACTTCACCTCTTTCCGCGAGGGAACCCATACTAAGACATATAAACTTCCAATTAAGCCCTACCCAACTCAGGTATTGATGTTGTATGGTAAAATTAGAATGGTATCGCATCCAAACCCAACCATCAGTTTTTATCAAAGTCAAGGCACATGCCTCATTCAGTATCATCTCCAAGTCATTGTGTTTCATAACACATGTCAAAACATTTCAATAGAATGACGCATCATTATAAGGTTTTCATAATCATTTTATCCAAGTGTTCCCATCTAAAGTGATCAAGTTGAGTTTAGCACTAGCCACTATTTAATGAGAGTATCACTATTGAGGGGTGCTAATCAAGTGTAACTTCCCAAGACTAGTTCTATGCTCTTGATGGTATCCATCATATTTTCCACTAATCACAATTAATTAACTAGATAAGAAACTCTGGTAATGGCAAAAGAATAAAGCTTGCAACTAAAACTTGGTATTGGTATAATCTGGGTTGCATAACCAAGCATGTCTAGTGCCTCTTGTATAGGTTAGCTTGCATGGATAGCTTGCCTTGGTTGGTGCAGTTGTTGAAGTTCTCTTCTTCTTCTTCTTCGTAGTACTCCTCCTCCTCGTAGCCCGGGTCGGTACTAGCGTCTATAAGTAAATATGAGGTACACAATCACCAAACAATACTTAGCTACTTCTATTTAGCATACAAGAGCTCACACTAGATGATCTAGCATCATCTCAATCATCACATGAAATATTGCCATATTCTTATTTATCTTATTTTGGAAATGCAATTTCTACTCATCGAAAAGTACTTAAGATTTCATATTCTCCAATTAAAATATGGGATCATGTTGACACATGTCATCACCACATATTCCAATACTTGGGAATGTGATTTAAAGAGGTTGGCATATATTACAAAGTTGAATATTACTATTTGATAAAAGTTATATGACTAGAAATACCTATGTAGCATTCTTTTAATTCTAGCCCATGACTGGTACATGTAAAACTAAATCTTTTTATATATTCAGATAGAGCATGGCAAATGTGATTTTTGAGAGTTGGAATCAACTCAAAACATTTATGGTTGATTTTATAAAAATGTTTGAAGTCGGAAAAGTCCCTGTATTGTTATTTTTCTTATAGGTGATCTATAATTTCAAATGGTTTGAATCCAACGGGAGTGTGTAGAGATTTTCAATTCCTTTCTAAAAAAATTGGAATCATGCAGTCTGGCTAAGTAAATCTCTTTGAATTAAATTTTGAAGTCACTGACAGAATAGGGTTTTGAATTAAATGAAAAATCCAAATTTGAATTTCTGGGCTACGTGTGGGAATGATAATGGGCCGGCCTAGCTACGTGGCGCGGCGCAGCGGGCTGCACCCATGCTTGTCTCACGCGTCATCGGTTGTGTCTAAGTGAAACGGTATCAGCTAATCTAGGCCACACGATTAGAACGCGATCGACGGCTGAGCGTCATCATCTCCATCGCACTAAGCGCGCGAGATTCTAACCCTAGCGCTACGGTGGGGGTCATCGGGGCCTTACCAGGGCTCCAGCTAGGTCCGGTGAGGTGGGCAAATGAGCTGGTAGACGAATGCAAGTCGAATGGTGGTCACGGTAGCTCCTGGGGCAGCTTTAATCTCCGGCTCCGTTCCTCCACAACAACGGCAGGCTCTGGCAAAATTCCGGCGATGTGGTGCCTGCATTGCTTCGGGGAAGGGTCAAAGGGGGTTCCAAGGGAGAGGTGTAACATCCCAAAACTTTAATCCAAGATTATTAAGATCTAGATCATCAAAACTAGGGTCAGCAAAAACTTTTCCAATTTAAATTATTAAAGCATTCATATGTGTGCATTTAAAATAGGAGTTGATTTGAATTGCCATGATTAAGTGATCCATTGCTTGTAAAATGATTCTTAGGTGAAATAAACATCATCTAGATCATTCCCAAACAAATTCCAAAGAAAAACAAATCAAAATGAATAAAAGGAAATGGTCATTTGTGCCATTTTAATCAACATGCCTACTTTGGCTATTCCTAGGACTCAATTCTTAACAGAGATAAATGTGGATCTTTGCACCCCTTGCTAGTAGATGTAATGATGTACCAAGGCCCACTTTGTGATTTGCCAAAAACTTTCAAACACTATTTTTAAATGGCATTGGAAAATTGAATCTAGTTCATATGGGAAGATCACCCTATTTCAAAAACCACTCAAACGAGCTCATTTTTTAAAACCCAAGCACCCACAGAGTCTCAAGCTTATGCCTAGCACACCCACCAAAAATGTTTTCAAAATTCCAAAGTAAATTTCTTGCGGCCATTTCCACAAACACTTGGCAGGCAGGAACCAAACTCTAAACCTAGCTCACTGTTTTCTACAGGGTTTTGCCCCCATTTGATCTCCATTTACTCCCTCTGTCCCCCCTTGATCTAACCAAAGCCTAAGCACCTCACCCCTTTGTCCCTAGCAGCAATTCCATGCCACCCCGAGCACCATGTCGCCGGCCTATCTTGCCATCGTCGTAGCAGACCGCCCCTCTCTCTCGCAATGTCTATGAGCTAGCCCAGACCGCACCGCCACTCTCTGTCCCTTCCCCAAGCACAGCCGAGCCGTGGACCACACGCAGCGCGCCGCGCCCAGAGTGTCCGCGCCATGCCGAGCACGCACAAGAGCGCCACGCCCGACAAGCGTGCACACGCCGCGCCCCGACCGTAGCCCGCGCTCATCGCTCCGCAACGATCCCAGGAACCGCCCGGACATGCCCGTTCGCCGCCAATCGCACCACACCCACCGCACACCGTGAAAACCGTCGCCTCAGCCGCTCAGAGCGTGAGCACCTCCCGACCAAACGCCACCGCCCCTAAGCCCGCATTTAAGCCCTAGAGCACCGCCAGGAGACCAACCACCGTCCCCTACCTCTAGCCACGCCACTAGCACGTTGTGTAGCCCTCGCCGGAGCCGCCCGCCCATCACTCTCGGTTGCCTCGTCGAGCTATAAATAGAGGCCACCCCGGCACAATCCACTCACACCATTCCACTCCCCTCACGTCACTGGTCCTTCCCCACCTCTAGTCAGAGCAGCGCGAGCACTTGTTCGCCGGAATTTGGTCGGAGGAGCCCGCGGCAGAGGAGGAGAAGGCGACATTGATTTCGACCACCCCCGGAGCTGCCTCGAGCACCCCTAAGCTCACCATCGTCCACCAGTTTGTTTTCCCCATCGTCATCGTCGCTGGAGCCCTGGTATGCCCCCTGAGCTCCCCCACTGAGCCGCTAGGGTTAGACCTCATCGGTGACCTGCCGGTCGTCGACGACGAGCCCCAGCCATTGATCCTAGTTCTAATCTAACGGCCCACATCGCCCCATACCGCTTCGCGTGTTAAGAGCCGCTGACCGGTGGACCCCCTGTTAGCTGTGCCCCGTGCCGCGGAGTGCCACTGGGCCGGCCCGTTAGCGTTCCCGCGTGACCCATTTAATTCAAACTTAGCTTTTTCTATTTTAGTTTAAACCTAGTTATGTCCCCTAGTTTGAAAATCAATTCAGAGAGATTTACAAATCCAAATGGAGTGATTCCAATTTTGTTAGAAAGCTACTGAAAAGATCTATCCAAGCCCGTTGGATTTAATTCAATTGTAGTTAAAGATCTCTCCTAGTACAGATAACAAGACATAAGCTTTTGCACATTCAAACATTTTTATAAAATCAACCATGATAGCTTTTGAGTTGTTTCCAACTCTCAAAAATCACATTTCACCATACCTATCTGAATATGTAATAATATTAGGGTTTATATGCAGTGACTTTGGACTAGTACCAAAATAATGCTATATAGGTATTTCTAGTCACTTTAAATCATTAAATAATGAACTTAAACAAAAGTAATTGTGATCCAAACTTTAAATCACATTCCCACATGTTAGAATATGTGGTGATGACATGTGTCCACATGATCCCATATTTTAAGTGGTGAATATTAAATCTTAGCTAATTTTTCAATGAGTAGAAATTACTTTTCTTAAATAAAAAGAATGAAACTAGTTAATAAAACTTGTGATGCTTGTGATGCTAATAGGTCATCAAATGTGTGCCTTAGAGTGTTAATTAGACTAGTTAAGTATTGTTTGGTGATTGTGTACTCCATATGTATTTATAGACGATAGTACCGACCAAGCTTTCGAGGAGGAGGAGTTCTATCAAGAGGAGGAAGAAAACTTCAACCACTGCACTGCACAAGGCAAGCCGCCATTAACAATGCAAGCTAACACTTGCAAGTATAATGCTTAGGAAGCTAGAGTTAAGCTAGATGATTAAGCAAAGATGCTTTAGGCATGCTTTGGTTATACCACTTTGACTATTACTTACCCCAAGTATTATTTTCCAAGCTTTACTTCCTTTACTTTACCAAAGTCCTTTAATTGTTTTGAAGGTAGCATAAAGAGTATAAAACTTGACCTAGTTAGATTACTTTAGATGTCATTCTATGGCATGAGATTGATCCCGTCATTTCCACCGTAGTGAACACTCTTAACTTAGTAGTTTAGAGTAGATAAAAACTTGAGTCACTTTAGATGGGAATACTTGGTGAAAATGAATTATGAAAACCTTGGATTGATGAGTCATTCTATTGAGATGTTTTGACATGTGTTGAGAAACACAAATGGTTTAAGATGGTGAAAATGTTGAGGCATGAGTCTTAACCCTTTTATAAAACTGATGGTTGGATTCGGATGCGATACCATTCCAAATTTACCATACAACCACAAAACCTGAATTGGGTAAGGCTTAGCCGGAAGTTTATATGCATTAGTATTAGTTCCCTCGCGGGAGAGGTCTGAGCTGAGGCTACCTCTCAATGTTGTCCACCTATGCAGTGCCCAAGATGACAGATGGTCATGGTTGGGAGGCCATGCTCATAGGAGAGGTGCTTATACTAGGGTGTATAAAGGGAAGGTTATGTTTGAGTATCTGCATACTAAGTATGATGATTCAGGGTTATCCCTGACAGATGTATCGAATCTTGTGGTGAAAGTGTACCACCTCTGCAGAGTGTCAAACTATTCGAATAGCCGTGTCCGCGGTTATGGACAGTTGGAATTGCCATACTGTTTCGTTGTCAGATTTTTGCAACATGACATATGAAATGAATGATGAGTTTGACTTGACCACAACAGGGTTTTGACTATGACACTAGCTTCCCAACTTAAGTGATTCTAGAATTTTATTTTATCTTTCTTTGCTTCTGAACTCAGCTTAGGTTTCAAACTTAACTTTATAATTAAACTTAGAGTTAGCACTTTACTTTAGAACTATACTACTTGTTAGTGGTAGTTTGCGAGTACTTAAAGAATACTCATGGCTTTTGTCCCTGGCTATTCTCATGGCCAGACTATGAAGGAGACTACCAAGATGATGGCCAGCAGGACGGCTATGATAACTAGGACTATCTGCCTTCGTCAGTATTGCCTGTGCCCCTGAAGATAGACCCCACCGCTACGCTTATCTTTTCTTCCGCTGCTTGTTGTATTAAGACTAGATCATGAGATCCTTTGTGTAAGACCGTATGTATGGTTTGTAATGGATGATGTACTGTGATATCCAATCTGTTATGTCTCGCAGAAATGGTAATCCTAGGATTGCGATGAATGACATAACAGGCATCTGGGATTAAAAATCCGGGTGTTGACAAGAGGTGAGTCAAGTGGTGTGCAAATGGAGACAGGGGAGGGGTCTATTTATACCCCCAGTGAGGGAGCATTGAGGCATGGCTCAGGCTCGTCGGTGACGTCGCTACAGGGGGCTATCGGCATGGCGGTGGGCATAGGTCGACGCGTTGGTCTGCGGTGATCGTCATGCGCATAGTGGCATGGCGAGGTGCGATCTTATTCGGTCAGGGGCGTCCGTGCTCTGTGCGGGTACCGTGGGTGTTCGCCATGGCGTACGATGGTCACGGGGCACGCGACGTTGAACGGTCATGTCTGGGAGGTTGTTGGTGACGCGGCAATTGCATTTATGCAAGGAGAGAGCGAGGCGTGGCATGGCTGCGTGGGGACAGCTCGGCGCTCTAGCGTGCGCTCGGTATGGCAGAGAGATAAATGGGCGTGCGAATGCTGGCATCTCCACTGCTTGTCGTTGGTCGAGGCGTGGGCTGGGGTGTGCAGTGAGGTCACGCCTATCTCCTCATGGTCGTCGTAGAGGGCGGCGCGGCGTGTGGCTTCGTGTCCATGCTCGACCGGCATGGCACGCTCGGGCACGGGCTTGCACAGTTCATATGGTCGAGTGAGCGGTGCTAGCTGCACGGGCTGGTACTGGGGGTGATCGTGGGTATTGAGGCTGAATTGAGTACAATGGTGAGCATTAGATTGATAAAAACAGTAGATAGTTGCTAGACTTGTACTCTGCCTGCTAAGTGTTTGATTAAATGGCCGCATGAACTAACCTTTAAATTTTTAAATTATTTTTTGTGGTTGTGTTGGTCACATGCTTGAGTGTCTCTGGTTGCGAGGATTTTTCAAGTCGAGAAGGTTTGGTTGGTTTTTGAAAATTGGCTATCTAGATGCATATACTTGATTCAATTTTGAAATGTCCCTCAAAAGAGTTTGAATTTGTTTTCTGTAAGTTTGTAAAGTTTACTTGTGTTCATTTTCCCTTGGACTAGAAAGGGGAGAAAAGAAATAGAATTGTTTCTATGGGAAATCATTTACTAGAGATTCCCAAAGTGGGCTAGTGGTTAACTTTGGCAAAAATGACCATTAGATCATGTGCCTTCTTATTTGATTTTCTTTTGATTTGATTTTTGCTTGTATTTGACCTAGATGTTATTGTTTTGATCCCTAAGCTAATACTTAACATATATAACAATCAAACATAGCATAACAAGCATTCATACATCATTAATAAACACACATGCAATCATATGGTGTTTAATAAAAAAATCTTTTGTTAACCCTAATTTTGGTGATTGGAAATTGATAAACTTGTTTAATATTTTTGAGATGTTACATGTCAAGCCATCATCAGAAAGCCCAAAACACAGAGGAATGCAATTGCTACATGTAATGGAGCACCATTGTGACATTAGTTACACCACCACACCCACTTGAATGTGTGTGGTCATGTGGATCAAGGTGGTTTGGAAAAGAACACATGCAATGACACTCACATGTGTCAAACCATGGTCAGAAAGCCCAAAAACACAGAGGAATGCAACTACCACATGTAATGGAGCACGAGTGTGACATATGTTACACCAGCACACCCACTTGAGTGTGTGTGGACATATGGATCAAGGTGGTTTGTAAAAGAACACAAGCAATGACACTCCATGTGTCAAACCATGGAAAGAAAGCCCAAAAACACAGGAATGCAACTGCCACATGTAATACAGGACCATGTGACATAAGTTGCACCACCACACCCACTTGAGTGTGTGTGCAGATGTGGATCAAGGTGGCTTGGAAAATAACACATGCAATGCCACTCCATGTGTCAAACCATGGTCATAAAGCCCAAAAACATAGAAGAATGCAACTGCCACATGTAATGGAGCACCGGTGTGACATAAGTTACACCTCCACACCCACTTAAATGTGTGTGGTCATGTGGATCAAGGTAGATTAGAATAGAACACATGCAATGACACACCATGTGTCAAGCCATCGTTAGAAAGCCCCAAAATACAGAGGAATTTGACTGCCAAATGTAATGGAGCTACAGATTGACATAAGGTGCACCACCACACCCACTTGAGTGTGTGTGGTCATGTGGATCAAAATGGTTTGGAAAATAACACATGTAATGACACTCACATGTATCAAACCATGGTCAGAAAGCCCAAAAACACAGAGGAATGCAACTAACACATGTAATGGAGCACCAGTGTGACATAAATTGCACCACCACACCCACTTGAGTGTGGGTGGTCATGTGGATCAAGGTGGTTTGGAAAATAACACTTGCAATGACACTCCATGTGTCAAACCATCTTCAGAAAGCCCAAATACATAGTGGATTGCAACTGCCACATGTAATGGAGAACCAGTGTGACATAAGTTACAACTTGCAATGATACTCCATGTGTCAAACCATGGTCAGAAAGACCCCAAACATAGAAGAATGCAACTGCCACATGTAATGGAGCACTAGTGTGACATAAGTTCCGCCACCACATCCACTAGAGTGTCTGTGGTCATATGGATCAACGTGCTTTCGAAAAGTACACATGCAATCACACTCCATGTGTGAAACCATAGTCAGAAAGCACCAAAACACAAACGAATGCAACTACCACATGCAATGGAGCACTAGTGCGACATATGTTGCACCACCACACCCACTTAAGAGTGTGTGGTCATGTGGATCAAGGTGGTTTCGAAAAGAACACATGCAATGATAATCCATGTGTCAAACCTTGGTCATAAAGCCCAAAAACATAGAGGAATGGAACTGCCACATGTAATGGAGGACCAATGTGTCATAAGTTGCACCACCACACCCACTTGCGTGTGTGTGGACATGTGGATCAAGGTGTTTTGGGAAAGAACACAAGCCATGACACTCCATGTGTCAAGAAATGGTCATAAAGCCCAAAACACAGAGGAATGCAACTTCCACATGTAATGGAGCACCAGTGTGACATAAGTTGCACCACCACACCCACCTCAGTGTGGGTGGTCATGTGGATCAAGGTGGTTTGGAAAAGAAGAGATGCAATGACACTCCATGTGTCAAACCATGGTTAGAAAGTCCAAAAACACAGAGGAATGTAACTTCCACATGTAATGGAGCACCAGTGTGACATATGTTGCACCACCACACCGACTTGAGTGTGTGTGGTCATGTGGATCAAGGTGATTTGGCAAATAACACATGCAATGACACTATATGTGTCAAACCATGGCCATAAAGCCCAAAAACACAGAGGAATGTAACTTCCACATGTAATGGAGCACTAGTGTGACATAAGTTGCACCACCACGCCCACTTGAGTCTATCTGTTCATGTGGATCAAGGTGGTTTGGAAAATAACACATGCAATGACACTCCATGTGTCCAACCATAGTCTGAAAGACCCAATAAAAAAAGGAATGCAACTGCTACATGTAATGGAGCACCAGTCTGACATAAGTTGCACCACCACACCCACTCGAGCGTAAGTGGTCATGTGGATCAAGGTGGTTTGGAAAAGAACACATGCAATGACACTCCATGTGTCAAACCATGGTCAAAAAGCTCCAGAACACAGAGGAATGCAACTGCCACATGTAATGGAGCACCAGTCTGACATAAGTTGCACCACCACACCGACTTCAGTGTGTGTGCTCATATGGATCAAGGTGGTTTGGAAAACAACACATGCAATGACACTCTATGTGTCAAACCATGGTCAAAAAGCTTCAGAACACAAAGGAATGCAACTGCCACATGTAATGGAGCACCAGTGTGACATAAGTTCCACCACCACACCCACTTGAGTGTGTGGGTTATGTGGATTGAGGTGGTTTGGAAAAAACACATGCATTGACACTCCATGTGTCAATCCATGGTCAGAAAGCCTAAAAGCATAGAGGAATGCAACTGCCACATGTATTGGAGTACCAGTGTGACATAAGTTGCACCACCACACCCACATGAGTGTGTTTAATCATGTGGGTCAAGGTGTTTTGGCAAAGAACACACGCAATGACAATACATGTGTCGAACCATGGCCATAAAGCCCAAAAACACAGAGGAATTCAACTGCGACATGTAATGGAGCACTAGTCTGACATAAGTTGCACCACCACACCAACTTGACTGTGTGTGGTCATGTGGATCAAGGTGGTTGGAAAATAACACATGCAATGACACTGCATGTGTCAAACCATGGTCAGAAAGACCCCAAACACAGAGGAATGCAACTGCCACATGTAATGGAGCACTAGTGTGACATAAGTTCCGCCACCACACCCACTTGAGTGTGTGTGCTCATGTGGATCAATTTTCTTTGGAAAAGAGCACACCCAATGACACTGCATGTGTCAAACCATGGTCATAAAGCCCAAAAACACAGAGGAATGCAACTGCCACATGTAATGGAGCATCAGTCTGACATAAGTTGCACCACCACACCCACTTGAGTGTGTTTAGTCATGTGGATCAAGGTGTTTTGGCAAAGAACACGTGCAATTACAATACATGTGTCAAACCTTGGTCACAAAGACCCCAAACACAAAGGAATGCAACTGCCACATGTATTCGAGCACCAGTGTGACATAAGTTCCCCCACCACACCCACTTGAGTCTGTGCGGTCATGTGGATCAAGGTACATTGGAAAAGAACACATGCAATGACACTCCATGTGTCAAACCATGGTCAGAAACCCCCAAAACACAAAGGAATGCAATTGCCACATGTAATAGAGCACCAGGGTGACACGTGTTGAACCACCACACCCACTTGACTGTGTGTGGTCATGTGGATCAACGTGGTTTGGAAAACAACACATGCAATGATAATCCATGAGTCAAACCTTGGTCATAAAGCCCAAAAACATAGAGGAATGCAACTGCCACATGTAATGGAGCACCAGTGTGACATAAGTTGCACCACCACACACACTTGAATGTGTGTGGTCATCTGGATCAATGTGGTTTGGAAAAGAACAAATGCAATGATAATCCATTTGTCAAACCTTGGTCATAAAGCCCAAAAACATAGAGGAATGCAACTGCCACATGTATTGGAGCACCAGTGTGACATAGGTTGCACCACCACACCCACATGAGTGTGTTTAGTCATGTGGATCAAGGTGTTTTGGCAAACAACAGATGCAATAACAATACATGTGACAAACGTTGGACATAAAGCCCAAAAACATAGAGGAATGCAACTAACACATGTAATGGAGCACTAGTCTGACATAAGTTGCACCACCTACCCACTTGAGTGTGTGTGGTCATGTGGATCAACGTGGTTTGGAAAACAACACATGCAATGACACCACATATGTCAAACCATGGTCAGAAAGACCCCAAACACAGAGGAATGCAACTGCCACATGTAATGGAGCACCAGTGTGACATAAGTTCCGCCACCACACCCACTTGAGTGTGTGTGGTCATGTGGATCAAGGTGCTTTGGAAAAGAAAACATGCAATGACACTCCATGTGTCAAACCATGGTCAGATGGCACCAAAACACAAAGGAATGCAACTACCACATGTAATGGACCACCAGTGTGACATATGTTGCACCACTACACCCACTTGAGTGTGTGTGGTCATGGGGATCAAGGTGGTTTAGAAAAGAACACATGCAATGATAATCCATGTGTCAAACCATGGTAATAAAGCCCAAAAGCACAGAGGAATGCAACTGCCACACGTAATATATGTAGCATCCCAATTGTCTAACAATTGTAATGCTACTTGTCCTAGTAAGATATTGGATAATTTATATATATTATTGTTGCATCATAATGATATCATGCTCATGTCATCATGCCACCTTGCATTTGAGCATCATATAAAACCTTTTTTTCTTTTGGCTCTTCTCTCACATGCATTATTAATTGTATTTGCCTCTGGATATTGTATTTGGCTATTGATATATTGTTCTATGCCCAAGTTGAGTCGGGGGCATATCTTTTATTTCCATTCTACCATCTTTCCCTTCCACCACTTTATAATCCCACCATCCCATTAACCATGAGCTTGTTTCTCTTTCTTTTGCTATTTAATTCTAGCTCATGTAGTTTGGGGTGGATTAAACCCTCTAAATTCTTGTGCTTGGTTTTATCTCCACTTCTTGGATATGCATAGAGTAATGCCATAATATTCACATTGTTTTCACAAATAATCAATGGCATTATTATTTTTGCATGGGCCATGCACAAGTCTTCACTACCTTTCTATCCTTTGGTTTTTCTTTTGATTTAGTAGAAACTATCTTGGGAGGCCATCTACCACCATTCCACCATCCTCATAATCTCACCATCTCTTTTTCCTCTTATTTTTCAATCCTCCATGCATGAGCCATATGTGACCTTTGCCATCTATTCTTTTCTTCCTCTTTCTTTCTTGTTTCTCCTTCACATTGTCTCAAGCAAGATCAAGTTTCATGCTTCTCCTTGGTTTGGTCTCATAATCAAATTAAAAATATAAATGCCTAATAAAACCTGACCTAACTTTTCCCTTTCTCTCTAATTTTCTCCTAAACCCTAAGTCTCTCTCTCTCTCTCTCTAGCATGACCTCCATGCCCACCCCTCGCTCTCTAACATGGGCACCACCTGACCTCACCCTAACCCTAGCCCATGCCCTAACCCGAGCTCCATCTAACCCTAGCCCGAGCTAGCCTCCCCTCCTCTCTTTCTTTCTCTACCGCCATGCTGGCCCCACCCTGCAGCCGTCCGCCGCCCTAGCCCACCTACAGCCCCTCCCCGTCGTGCCTACCAGCCCCAGGGCGAGCCCTAGCTCAAGCCGGCACGTGAGAGAGGAGAGAAACGGTGGCACCGAGGCCACCTTTATCTCTGCCGTGCCCCAGCTGCCTCCTCCCTCTCTCCCGTCTTTTCCTCCCTCCCCACGTCTCTCTGGCCTCTTCCAGATCTGGTCCGAGCCGCCCCTTCTTCTCCTTCTTCCTCTCCGATCGACCACGCCCGACGCCGGTCGCCGCCAGTACTACCTCGCCCCCGATGTTCTAGCCAGCGTGCTATCCTGGAGGTGGCCTGGAAGCTCGTGGACGTTCCTCTACGACGCCCTGTCCACGCCAGCGCGAAGGAGCAAGCCCCAGCACCGCCAGATCCTCGCCGTCCTCTGAAACCCTAGCCCGCCGGAGCGTCTGCGTCGTCGATGATCTGCCGCGCCCCCGTCCAATCCAACCACACCAGGCAAACTGCGGATAGCCCCTCCCTCTCCCTAACAACCTCCTCTTCTCCGTCGCCGTCTAGCGCCGTCGACCGTTTTGTCGAGCGCTCTCAGTGCGTGCAGCTCGCCGGCATCTGCAGCCTTCCCGCGCCGCGCCACACCCCATCTAGGCCCCAGCCCCTCATCTGCCAGCTCCCCTAGCCCGCCGCAGTGGCTCCGCTTCCTCAGCATGCTCCCCCGCATCCCAGGATCGAACCCCGCCAGAACGTGGAGAAGAAAAACAGTTACTCGGGCTGTGGTCGATTTGCAAAAAGCCCCCCACCTTTTTGATTCCTGTAACCCGCGCTCCTAGAGGTCCCACTTGCCAGCCACCCTGGTCATCTTGCAGAAAATCCCTCAGCCTTTCTCAGCCGCAACCCGCGCTCCAGCCCCAGCCCCACCTGTCAGCCCCTGTCTCCCTCGCCGCTGACACGTGGGCCTGCGCCAGTTGGCCCACCCCGCAGTCACAGTGGCTAGCCCGAGACGCGGTGACAAAAGGATTTTCCCCGTGCGTGGTCCAGTCAGCACCAAGGCCCACCTGTCAGTGTCTGGGGTTGATTTCGCCTGAGTAACAAAAGGTTTTCCCTATGTCTGTTTTTAATCAAATCTTTTTTTTCAAATTGATTTAAATTCAAATTCAATTCAGATTCAAATAATTTTTACAATACAAATCCAAATAATACAAATAATATATGTTTTGGAATCAGAAAATTGTGAGGAATTCAAATATGCCCTTCAAAATATATTTTGGACACTTTAAATTCGAGATGATTAAAATTACAATAAAAATGCCCTTTTCCTTATTTAATTAATAACTTTTGTTTTATAACTCCAAATTTGACAAATAATATGTCTAAATCGATTAGCGCGACGAGCCTGTTCTATTTTTGCAGTCCTTGTTCTGAATTGAAGCATGCATCAGGTTGTCATTTAAAATCTGAACCGTTTATGACAATAAAACTTGGGCAAATAAATAATAAAGTGCTTTATTTCTTGTATCCACACCCCAACTTTGCCATGCTACTTTAATGCCATGTAAATTGTGCATCATACATCATGGCATGCTTGTTTGCTTGTCGCATTTTAATTCATATGCTTGTGCACTTTATTTATGTTGGCCCTTGTTTGTTTGGCTCTTCTTCGAATAGACGCCCAGCAGAAGAATGGGCGTGGGATTTTTCTGCCCCATTGAGGAACCCCTTGTGGCGGATCGGGAAGGACAATGCTCTTTCCATGAAGAGCCCTCATCTACACATGCACAACATGTGTCCCACCACGGGAGCAAATTCTGCACCATCTCCATCAACTGCTAAAGGGCAAGGCGTTTCAAAAAACTCCAGGCCAGATTATCCGATGGACACCAGATTATCCGGCCACCCCGCTCCAGCTGACCATTTTGCTCCTGGCGGTGAAGATATCAATGCAAGCCCCAGGCCGGATTTTCCGGCAAGCCCCGGATTATCCGGCCCCTCGCCAGTTCAAGCAAGCCCCAGGCATCCTGATGTAGCTGATACAAGTACTCCCAGGCCGGATTATCTGGCCTCTCCATCGGCCAGATTATCCGGCCCTGTCTCACCAGTTCAGCAGCCTCCTGTTACGGCTACTGACTCACCTCAAGGGCACGCATCACCACCACCTGCTGCTGTTATTCCAATTCCTGATCAAGGTTGAGTAAATGCTTCCAATGAAGATTCAAGTGATGAACCTAAAACCAAGAGACAACAAACTTATTGAACTTCGTCGCAAGCCTCGAGCTTTTCGAAACCTTTAGTTGAGGGGTCACACCCTCGACAAGGTTGTTGGTGATCTTCGACGAAGGGTCTCTACAAGAAGAGAATTGGCCAGTTTTGGTGAGCATCAAGCTCATATCTCTATGGTGGAACCTAAGAAGGTCTTTGAAGCTCTTGAAGATCCAGACTAGGTTATTGCTATGCATGAAGAATTGAATAATTTCAAGCGCAACAAAGTATGGAAACTCGTGGAGACACCCAAAGATTGCCGCAATGTTATCGGCACCAAGTGGATATTTAAAAACAAGCAAGATGAGAATTGCATTGTTGTGAGGAACAAGGAAAGACTTGTGGCACAAGTTTACTCACAAGTTGAGGGCATTGACTTCGGCGAGACCTATGCCCCACTAGCTCGCCTTGAGTCCATCCGTATCCTTCTTGCTTATGCTGCCCATAACAATTTTAAGTTGCAGTAAATGGACGTCAAGAGTGCCTTCCTTAATGGTCCTCTACATGAGTTGGTATATGTAAAGCAACCCCCGGGTTTTGAGGATCCTAACTTTCCAAACCATGTCTACAAACTCGATAAGGCACTCTATGGCCTTAAACAAGCCCCACATGCGTGGTATGAGAACCTTAAAGAGCTTTTGTTAGATCGTGGCTTCGAAGTTGGGCAAATCGATCCCACTCTTTTTACTAAGAAGGTTAAGGGGGAGCTCTTCGTATGCTAACTATATGTAGATGACATCATCTTTGGTTCTACTAATAAAGATTTTAATGATGAATTTTCAAAGCTTATGACTCACAGGTTTGAGATGTCCATGATGGGGGAATTAAGGTTCTTTCTTGGATTCGAGATCAAGCAACTTAGAGAAGGAACCTTTATTAATCAAGCAAAGTACATCCAAGACATGCTCAAGAGATTCAAGATGACGGATCTAAATGGTGTCGCCACTCCGATGCAAACAAAATAGCATCTTGAACTTAACCCACATGGTAAAGATGTGGACCAAAAGGTATACCGGTCCATGATCGGCTCTCTTCTTTACCTCTACGCATCTAGACCCGATATCGTGTTGAGTGTGGGAGTGTGTGCAAGGTATCAAGCAGCTCCTAAAGAAAGCCACTTAGTGGCGGTCAAGAGGATCTTTCGATATTTGGTTCATTCCCCTAACTTTGTCTGGTATCCCAAGGGCTCTAATTTCTCTTTATGTGGTTATAATGACTCAGATTGGGCTGGTGATAAGGATGATCGGAAATCCACTTCTGGAGCTTGTCAATTCTTGGGAAGATCTCTTGTATGTTGGTCATCTAAAAAGCAGAATTGTATTTCTCTCTCCACCGCCGAAGCTGAATATGTTGCGGCTGTCAGCGCGTGCACTCAATTATTGTGGATGAGGCAAACTTTAAAGGAATACGGTGACAATTGTGACAAAGTGCCTCTTTTATGTGATAATGAAAGTGCAATCAAAATTGCGTACAATCCTGTCCAGCACACAAGGACGAAGCATATTGAGATTCGGAATCATTTTATTCGAGACCATGTTGCTCGCGGCGATATTGATCTATCCTTTGTGAGCACGAAGAACCAACTTGCGGATATCTTTACAAAGCCACTTGATGAAGCAAGATTCTGCTACTTGAGGAATGAGCTAAATATCATTGATACCAGGAGCTTGTCTTGATTACCCATGCACTCACTCGTACATCTCAATCCTTCTTTGGTCTAGGTGTGGGCATGGATATAGGGGGAGTGTGGTCCTAACTCATTGGGTTAACCCTCTCCCCATAATGCCAAAAGCAAGATAAATCATTTCTCTTAATATCATTTTGTGATATGTGGGATTATTGATGAGTATTGGTCGTGAACCCAAGATATATCTTCGCGGTGTCACACCATACACTCCAACAAGGTGGCTTCGGCCACCGCCCTCTCCCTTGAGGAGAATTGGATCTTTTTGGTTGTTATTTGCTATCTCATGTTCTTATGGGAATCACACTTAATCTTGGCTTTTATTTGATTTGGATCTTGCAATTTTGAGTGTCTAGTACCATCTCAGTTTGGCTCTCTTAATCCTAAGCCTTTCCCTGCCCCTAAGCCATCTATTCTAGCACACAAGTCCCTTGTACACCTTGTGGGGATGTTGTTTGGGGACGCGTGGGCCTGGTTCTGTGTGCAACAGAATTCTAGATTTGAGGCCAGATAATCCGGCCCAAGTGTAGGCCGGATAATCCGGCCCTGGCGGATTTCGTCTTAAAGGGAAGGGATTGGGGGGAAGGGCTCATAACAAGTAGCACTTCTCCCCCAACCCACTCCTCCTCCTCAGCCGCCGCCTATCGTCCCCCACCCTCCCCGGAGCCTCTCCGGCCACCGCATTTTTTGGGCCTCCCTGGATCTTCTTCTCCGCGCCTCCGGGTACCTTCTCCTTCGTGTTCTTCCTCGAATGAGTGAGGGTAACTCCCTCTCTCCCAATCTTTGGCTAGATGTGTTACTTGTTGTGTGGAACGTTGTCTAGAAGGATGTGTTTTCGCATAGA
Organism: Avena eriantha; assembly: GCA_910589775.1. Taxonomy (NCBI): domain Eukaryota; kingdom Viridiplantae; phylum Streptophyta; class Magnoliopsida; order Poales; family Poaceae; genus Avena; species Avena eriantha. The sequence continues at coordinate 197,246,821 of OU342740.1, read as the reverse complement.
AATCGTAGTCTTGCAGTTTCTAGGCCCGATCTATTTTTTTGCATTCAATCTAGGTGAAATCGAAATTTTCTGCCAGGGCCGGATTATCCGCCCCTGGCCAGGCCGGATAATCCGGCCTGACAGATTCAATTCTGGTTCAGTTTCACTACGGAGTATGAATTGAGTAGATTTGTCCTATGAACTTTTTGACTACTTTTTCCATGCTCTCTCCTGGACTTGTGTGTATGCTTATCCCCTTGCTATCACCCTTTTTCTCCTCACAGGTGGTCCTACACGTGCCGCCCTCGCGCCAAATACTTTCGGGACGACGGACAAGGTAACTTAGTGGATGAAGTTGAGTTGAGGAGAAGAAAGAACGAAGACAAGTGCATGGATGAACAAGCAAAGAGGACTAGGAAGGGGGTGTCCAAGAGGAAGGGCAAGGAGCCCAAGATCAACTACAGGACTTTTGATGCGGTCACCTATTCCTCCATCCGTCACCGTGACTTGTTTGCTGAGGTGCCTCGTGATGATGAGCTAGGGGATACTCGTTTTTGGTGTGCAGAACAGAAAGGTATCTATGAAGATGTGTATGTCAGGCTGAACATTAGGCCTATGCACCCACAGGTACTTGCTGATGCTTTGTAGAAGGCTCATCTTGTGGATGCGATGTTTGTTGCTGAGAGGATGGGGCTGCACCATCTCATGTCTCTCCAGTGCTCCTTTGACTCTGAGGTGGTGAAGTAGTTCTTCTCCACTTTGGTTATTTGTGGGGATGAGCGTCGCACTATGAAGTGGATGACTCATGACAGGCCTATGACCGCTGATTTTCACGTGTTTGCTGAGGTTCTTCGGTCCTCATTTCGCAGCAGGGATAGAGCCAGTGGCCACCGCATCATCACCCAGCTGAAGCCCAACAAAGATCCAGCTCTCTCTCCTTGCACTATGGACAATGGCATTGTTCCCATCTATGCTGCCTTTGTGGGTCTCTTCTGTGACTCCATTACTCTGAGTGGGGGCAACAATGACAGCATCCGTGGTCACCTTGTTCAGCTACTTCAATTTTCTCACGAGGTTGCCTCTTGCGAGGACGAGTCGGTGCAGGATAGGATGGATGTCATGGACTTCATTTACCATGAATTGACTGATGCTATGTTCAACCGTCTGTCCATTCCCTATGCACCCTACATTATGATGCTCATCAGGCACTTGCTTCCTGCTGAGGAGTTCCACATTGACTCGGTGCATAAGGCCAAGAAGATCTACACCAAGGTTCGGAAGACCTCTCACCCCTCCTCTGCTCCTGAGGGCCTCATGAGGGGTGCTTGCAGGCCCCCTGTGCCTCCTGTTGCCCGTGAGATCAAGCAGCTGAACTGGTTCCAGCGTAACATACTGTGCATGGGAGTGGACACACGCAAGGGTCAGTACGGGGCATACAAGCAGCGGCATGAGTTGGCTCACTCCCAGAAGCTCATTCTCCATCATGTGCCCGGTGCTTCGGGTGATCCTCCGGCTCCTACTCCTCCCACACTATATTCTCGGTGGAACTCTTCCTCCGGGTTGAACTATGGTGAGCTGGAGCATCACTTGTTCCCCTCTGCGCCTGGTGCTGATGATGAGGATGAGGAATGTGACACCGAGGAGCTTGAAGATGAGGATGAGGATGAGAATGAAGACGAGGACGAGGACGAGGACTACGAGTGATCCCGTGGGGAGTTAGCATTGCTCTTCTCCCTTTTTGGTGTCTCGATGCCAAAGGGGGAGAAGTAGTTCTATTAGGATATTCGTGGATTTGCATGGGTCGGGCATAAGAACTTGCATTTTTCTATTCGTCGTCGTTTTCTTGCGTATGCCCATTTAGCGTTGAACTTTGAATTTGTGGTTTGCGGTTGTTTGAGACTCTATGTGGTTGTCTGGATTTTGCCTATGGATTTCATCTCATGGATTATGCTTATGGATCTATCTATTCATATCCTATTGCTGGAGTTTTTTATCATGGAAGGCGCTTATATTGGTTATCCGGTAATAATTGTGGCTTATGTCAAGGATGCCTTCCCTCTACCTCGGTGGTATGTTTATGCTGCTCATATGTCTATGGAATAGATTCACCTATTTGTGTGCATTTGTATTCCAATGCAAAATTATATTATGCACACATTGAGGGGGAGTCTCTTTCATGGTTATTACTGTTTGTCTTGTGACTTTCTCCTGCAAATCCTAGTATTGTCATCTAACACCAAAAAGGGGGAGATTGAAAGAAAATTTCATGTTTTCCTATGTTTTGCGTGTTAGATAACAATACTGTGGAGTTTATTCATGTGCGCTAAGTGTGCAGGAAGCTTTGAGGGGGGCCGGATTATCCGCCCCACCAAGGACCGGATAATCCGTCCTACCTCATTGCTCAAAGGAAGCCAAGGCGTGTCCGGTCGGATTTTCTCCTGGAAAATCCGAACTGGGGTGGTTTTTCCTCCCCAGGCCGGATAATCTAGCTGTCGCATGGGCCGGATAATCCGGCCCCTAGTTTTTGAGCAAAAGGAGCCAAGGCGCGTCGCTCGGTATCCGGTCGGGTTTTCTCCCGGAAAATGCGAACTAGGACGGTTTTTCCTCCCCGGGCTGGATAATCCGGCCTTCACGTAGGACCGGATAATCCGCCCCCCAGGAGTTGATCAAGGGCAAGCTCGGCGCGACGCTCTGATACGGGGCGGATTATCTGCCGGATATTCCGAGTCTGGGGCGGTGTTTTCCCCAGGCCGGATAATCCGGCCCCCAAAGTGTCCAACGGCTGGTTTCTGAAGGGGGGTATAAATCACCCCTTCTTCCCCAACGTTCGGAACTCTTGATCCATTCGAAATTGTCCAGACATTGTGCAAGAGCTCTCATTCTCGATCTCCAACTTCAACCACTCGAAGGTCTTGATCTTTGGGGGAATTGAAGGAGGAGAAGTTCATCATCATCATCACGAATCAAGCGCTTCAACCCCTCTCCATTCACTTGGCGAAATCCCTGATCTAGTATTCTTGTCAATACCTAGATCTTGTTCATTGTATTTGATAACTTTGTTCTTGTGGCACCTTGTTGTCATTTCGGGAGCCTCCAAGTTGTTTGTGGAGTTGTTGCCCCATTAGTTGTGTAAAGGCGCCGGTGCCCGCCTCGAAGGGTACCTATAGTGGAAAGGTGGATCAGGCCTTTGGTGGCAGGATCCATCGGAGAACAGGGTGAGTCCTATTGTGGCGTGGTGGTCTTAGTACCGCCCACCCCTCCAACATAGACGTACTTCCCTTAACAAGGAAGGAACTACGGTCAAACAAATCATGTGTCTCTGTGTGCTTCACTACGGTTTACCCGTTCCTCTTCCACTCGCTCTTTACTCTCTAGTAGATAGGTTTGCATATAGGGAAATTCCACCTAATAGTTTATCTAGAGAATTTACCCTTTGTGCTAAGCCTAAAATTGAAAAAGTATTAAAATTTGGTGTAGCACCTATTCACCCCCCCTCTAGGTGCCCATACGATCCATTTCAAACTCCATGTGTCAAACCATGGTTAGAGAGCCCAAAAACATAGCAGAATGCAACTGCCACGTGTAATGGAGCACCAGTGTGACAAAAGTTGCACCACCACACCCACTTGAGTGTGTTTGGTCATGTGGATCAAGGTGGTTTGGAAAAGAATACATGCAATGACACTCCATGTGTCAAACCATGGTTAGAAAGCCTAAAAACAAAGAGGAATGCAACTGCCACATGTAATGGAGCACCAGTGTGACATAAATTGCACCTAGTTATGTGGATCTAGGTGGTTTGTAAAAGAACACATGCAATGACACTCCATGTGTGAAGAAATTGCTGGAAATCCCAAAAACACGGAGGAATGCAACTTCCACATGTAATGGAGCACCAGTGTGACATAAGTTGCACAACCACACCCACTTGTGCGTGTGTGGACATGTGGATCAAGGTGGTTTGGGAAAGAACACATGAAATGACACTGCATGTGTCAAACCATGGTCATAAAGCCCAAAACATAGAGGAATGTAACTGCCACATGTAATGGAGCACCACCGTGACAGATGTTGCACCACCACACCCACTTGAGTGTGTGTGGTCATGTGGATCAAAGTGGTTTCAAAACAAACAGATGCAGTGACACCCCATGTGTCAAACCATGGTTAGAAAGACCCAAAACATAGAGGAATACAACTTCACATGTAAAGAAGCCCTAGTGTGACATAAGTTGTGCCACCACACCCACTTGAGTGTGTGTGGTCATGTGGATCAAGGTGGTTTGGAAAGAAGACATGCAATGATACTCCATGTGTCAAACCATGGTTAGAGAGCCCAAAAACATAGAAGAATGCAACTGCCACGTGTAATGGAGCATCAGTGTGACATAAGTTGCGCCACCACGCCCACTTGAGTGTGTGTGGTCGTGTGGATCAAGGTGGTTTGGAAACGAATACATGCAATGACACTCCATGTGTCAAACATCGGTTAGAAGGCCCAAAAACACAGTAGAATGCAACTGTCACATGTAACGGAGCACCACTCTGACATAAGTTGCCCCACCATGCCCACTTGAGTGTGTGTGGATATGTGGATCAAGCTGGTTTGGAAAAGAACACATGTAATGATAGTAAATATGTCAAACCCTGGTCATAAAGCCTAAAAACATAGAGGAATGCAACTGCCACATGTAATGGAGCACTAGTGTGACATAAGTTGCACCACCACACCCACTCTAGTGTGTGTGGTCATGTGGATCAAGGTGGTTTTGAAAAGAACACATGCAATGACACTCTGTGTGTTAAACCATGGTCAGAAATCCAAAACCACAGAGGAATGCAACTCCCACATGTAATGGAGCACCAATGTGACATAAGTTGCACCCAGTCATGTGGATCAAGGTGGTTTGGAAAAGAACACATGCAATGACACTCCATGTGTGAATACATGGCCATAAAGCCCAAAAACACAGAGGAATGCATCTGCCACATCTAATGGAGCACTAGTGTGACAAAAGTTGCACCACCACACCCACTTGCGCGTGTGCGGACATGTGGATCAAGGTGGTTTGGTAAAGAACACATGAAATGACACTGCATGTATCAAACCATGGTCATAAATCCCAAAACACAGAGGAATGTAACGGCCACATGTAATGGAGCACTAGCATGACAGAAATTGCACCACCACACCCACTTGAGTGTGTGTGGTCATGTGGATCAAAGTTGTTTGGAAACAAACACATGCAATGACACTCAATGTGTTAAACCATGGTGAGAAAGAGCCAAAACATAGAGGAATGCAATTGTCACATGTAATGAAGCCCCAGTGTGACATTAGGTTCACCACCACACCTACTTGAGTGTGTCTAGTCATGTGGATCAACGTGCTTTGCAAAAGAACACATGCAATGACACTCCATGAGTAAAACCATGGTCAGAAAGACCAAAAATGCAACTGCCACGTGTAATGGAGCACCAGTGTGACATAGGTTGTACCACCACACCCACTTGAGTGTGTGGTGATGTCGATCAAGGTGGATTAGAAAATAATACATGCAATGAAACTGCATGTGTCAAACCATGGTTAGAGCCCCAAAACATAGCAGAATATAACCGCCACATGTAATGGAGCACCAGTGTGACATAAGTTGCACCACTACGCCCACTTGAGTGTGTGTGGACATGTGGATCAAGCTAGTTTGGAAAATAACACATGTAATGATAGTACATATGTCAAACCATGGTCATAAAGCCAAAAAACATAGAGGAATGCAACTTCCACATGTAATGGAGCACTAGTGTGACATAAGTTGCACCACCACACCCACTCTGGTGTGTGTGGGTCATGTGGATCAAGGTGGTTTTGAAAAGAACACATGCAATGGCACTCTGTGTGTTAAACCATGGTCAGAAATCCAAAAAGACAGAGGAATGCAACTCCCACATGTAATGGAGCACCAGTGTGACATAAGTTGCACCTAGTCAGGTGGATCAAGGTGGTTTGGAATATAACACATGCAATGACAATCCATGTGTGAAGACATGGCCAGAAAGCCCAAAAACACAGAGGAACGCAACTTCCACATGTAATGGAGCACTAGTGTGACATAAGTTGCACCACCACACCCACTTGCGCGTGTGTGGACATGTGGATGAAGGTGGTTTGGGAAAGAACACATGAAATGACATTGCATGTGTCAAACCATGGTCATAAAGCCCAAAACACATAGGAATGTAACTGCCACATGTATTGGAGCACCAACGTGACAGAAGTTGCACCACCACACCCACTTGAGTGTGTGTGGTCATGTGGATCAAAGTGGTTTGGAAACGAACACATGCAATGGCACTCCACGTGTCAAACCATGGTCAGAAAGAGCCAAAACACACAGGAATGCAACTGCCACATGTAATGAAGCCCCCGTGTGACATAAGTTGCACCACCACATCCACTTGAGTGTGTCAAGTCATGCGGATCAAGCTAGTTTGGAAAAGAACACATGCAATGACACTCCATGAGTTAAACCATGGTCAGAAAGACCCAAAACACAGAGGAATGGAACTGCCACGTGTAGTGGAGCACCCGTGTGACATAGGTTGTACCACCACACCCACTCCAGTGTGTGTGGTCATGTGGATCAAGGTGGTTTAGAAAAGAATACATGCAATGAAACTCCATGTGTCAAACCATGGTTAGAGAGGCCAAAAACATAGTAGAATGCAACTACCACATGTAATGGAGTGCCAATGTGACATAAGTTGCACCACCACGCCCACTTGAGTGTGTGTGGTCATGTGGATCAAGGTGGATTGGAAAAGAATACATGCAATGACACTCCATGTGTCAAACCTTGGTCAAAAAGCCCAAAACACAACAGAATGCAACTGCCATATGTAACGGAGCACTAGTGTGACATGAGTTGCACCACCACGCCCACTTGAGTGTGTGTGGACATGTGGATCAAGCTGGTTTGGAAAACAAAACATATAATGATAATAGATATGTAAAACCATGGTCATAAAGCATATAAACATAGAGGAATGCAACTTTCACATGTAATGGAGCACTAGTGTGACTTAAGTTGCACCACCATACCCACTCTTGTGTCTGTGGTCAGGTGGATCAAGGTGGTTTGTAAAAGAACACATGCAATGACACTCCATGTGTGAAGACATGGCTAGAAAGTCCAAAAACATAGAGGAATGCAACTACCACATGTAATGGAGCACCAGTTTGACATAAGTTGCACCACCACACCCACTTGCGCGTGTGTGGACATGTGGATCAAGCTGGTTTGGGAAAGAACACTTGAAATGACACTGCATGTATCAAATCATGGTCATAAAGCCCAAAACAGAGAGGAATGCAACTGCCACATGTAATGGAGCACCAGTGTGAGATAAGTTGCACCACCACACCCACTTGAGTGTGTGGGGTCATGTGGATCAAAGTTTTTGGGAAACAAACACATGCATTGACACTCCACATGTCAAACCATGGTCACAAAGACCCAAAACATAGAGGAATGCAACTGCCACATGTAATGAAGCTACAATGTGACATAAGTTGCACCACCACACCCACTTGAGTGTGTGTGGTCATGTGGATCAAGCTGGTTTGGAAAAGAACACATGAAATGACACTCCATGTGCCAAACCATGGCCAAAAAGACCCAAAACATAGAGGAATGCAACTGCCACGTGTAATGGAGCACCAGTGTGACATAGGTTGTGTGACACCCCTAGGATCAGGGTTAAAAAAATCCTAGACCTTAGCCTGATATAAGCTTAACCTAGAGCTCGAGGATATTCATTGAGAAATCTGTAACACAACAGTAACCCTGCGACACAAAAATTATCATAGCAAGCTCATAGATGAGCAAAGAACCAAAATATTACAAGCAAAGGTCACTGACCACAAACATCAAACAACAGAAGGCAAAATTTTCTATTAAGTATAGCAAACTGAACAAATGGCCTAAGAGGCCTGAAGCATAACGATGATGTCCTAGCCCATAGATTCCAAGCTACCAGCCGGGAACCCCAAGCTACTCGTCCATGTCGATGTTGTACCAAACTTGCCTTCAGGAAAACATTTACTCTGCTACAAAATTATAAACAAAGCAAGGGTGAGTATAGGGTGTACTCTGCAAGACTTATGGCTGGTGGGGTTATTTTTCATAAAGCCATCTTTGTTTGTAAAACAAGAGGGAGAAGATGCTCGTCTAATAAGAACAGTTTTAAAGGGGGTAAGAGAGAGACATCTCCAAAGAATTGATCATCATCTTTTGATATCCACCAAAGTAATACTCATCTCATAACTAGGATCACCCCTCGTACCCATGTCACTATGATCTTGGAATGCGGTCTTGGAATGCGGTCACCAAGTTTTATGATTAGGTTAATGTTCACTATGATCTTGGAATGCGGTCACCAAGCGTTCATAACCATGAACATGGCTTTTCAAAAAGATTTAACCCTGCAGGGGTGTACAACTTTATCCACATGTACCAACTGACTCTTAATGCCAACATTTTAGCCCTCTTCCTTGGAAGGTCGGTAGAGGGTGGTTGGCCACGACCTTTACCTTGCTTTTGCTGAGACAATGAGCCATGCCCTAAGGATGGTTCCGCCTTAACGGGTCAAATCTCGAAGCCAGTCCCTAGAGATGTGGGCGAGGTTGGTTTATCAGGGGCGCTATCTACCCCAAGCAACCCCGGCTATGCTTACCTACATGTTATGATGCACCTCCTTCTCCTCCTTCGAGAACAACCAGATATGCATAAGTCAAATGGAACGCCGAACTAGGTGACTTATGAAATCTACTAGGCAAGTTAATTACTCATGAGGTTTTCCAGGCCCCGTGTGGCTGTACTCTTGTCTTGGTCCAAAGGCAAGAACTTGGTTCCTAGTGGTGGCTAGCATGGGACTACAAAAACCACATCCCACAGTGGCCCCCATACAAGCCTTAGCATGTTTAACCTTAACCACCGGTCTTACATCATCATTATACCTCGTTCTCCTGCCATACTAGTTTCTCTGCATCTGATACATCAACTAGATGAACCAGCACTGACAGCTAAGCAGGGCTAAGCAAGACACAGATATAAGCTCTAGCAGTGCACACAAGCCAAACCTAGTTATGCTAGGAGCAGTGGATCAGGTAATATAAGCTCAAGGGAGTAATGCAATAGATAGGATACTCCATCTATTGATAACAAACCATAGTAGAATCGTATGCATCATGGCAAAAATGAAATACTTTTGCAACCATAGGATTGTATAATGGTGGGGCTATGCTTGCCTTTTCCTGTTGATGCCCAGGTATAGATCTTCGGAATCCTTGTACTTGACTTGGTTACAGTTGGTTAAGTATTGTTTGTCGATCTTCGATGGTGTTGATCTCGGTCTTCGATCTCGATCTCGATATCGTATTCTACCGGAAACAAGCAAACATCAGAAAGAAAGGGAAACAACAACCAACACATGGCATCGATGCAATGCTCAAGCAAGGATGATGATATGACAAGTTAAATTGTATTTAAATATAACCCTAATACATGCGTGGCAATTTAAACGGGATCCGAGGGGTATAAACCCTAAAATAGGAGAAACCTCGGAATCACCTGTGGGGGTTCACTTTGTTCTCTAATTAAACTAGTAATTAAAGTTGTTGAAAAATGTATGATTATGAGTCTATTGTGTAGATCTCATTTTTTGAACATCGTGATATATAATACTCATTTTCTGACTTGTAAATAATTAATTATTGAATTTATAAGATTAAACCAATTTGTAAAATTATTAAAACAATTATTAAACTTTACTGCGCCACGCTGATGTTGTTAATACGGATAGGTACTTTTGTTACCGCACCTAGTCCTACCCAAACCCACTGACAGACGGTCCTAGTCCATGGTGGGTCCACTCGATGGCCACGCGGGAGCCACGTCGGACTCGTCGGCGGGGCGCGACAGGCGGTGGTCGTCACTGGCGATCTAGGCTACGCCAGCACGTGCGGATTAGCCCACTAGAATGAGGGTGATGTATCAAGCAAGAAATTAGCGGCACCGCTAAATTTAGGCCATCGGACGATCGTCGGCGAACAAGTACTATGGTGGACGGCGGCGACTTGCGATGCGGGATGGAGCCAGAGTGAGAGCGAGAATTTAGAGGGGTTCTTGAGCACCGTGGTCTCACCATAAATGCAAAGGGACGGTCAGCGAGGCATGCGAGGTCGGGTGCTACCAGAATCGATGGTAACGGTGGCGGAGCTCATCGGGGACGGAGGATCCGATTGGGCGCCTGGAAGCTCCTCCACTTGCACTGACTAGCGCAAATGAACAAGGCCAGCAAGGGGATCTTGAATGAGGCCTCAGTTGGTCAGGGGATGGTCGGAGCCGACGGGGCGAAATGGCGGCTGAGCTTAGGGTTTGGTTGCCTCTGCGCGCGGACAACAAAGAGCAAGAGAGTGAGGGAAATAGGGATGGGGAGATAGAGGACGTCTCGGCGGTTCTTATCCTCAACTCTAGATGAGGCGGCGGGCATTGCAACGTAGTGGGAGATCAATGAACGGTTGTGGGACACCGATCTGCTTCGCTCGTCCTTCTAGCGGAGGAAGAATAAATAAGAAAGGGAGCAAAGGGGTATGGGCCAAGGTGGCCTGGCTTTTGCCAGGCTGGGCTACAGAGGGGCCATGGCAAAGCGAGGGCGGCAGGCTACTAGGGGCTGCGAGCGGTAGAGAGGAGAGAAGAGAGATGGGATTTGTCCCAGGTTAGTGTTAGAATAGGTTTTTATTTCGAAAATCCTTTTTCTTTTTCGGTTTTCATTTTCCCTTTTGTATTTTCAATTTGTTTTCTGTTTTGGATATTTCCAAACTACAAGAACTTTTGCAAACATTTAAAAATACAAGGGGACCTTTTATAACCATTTGGGCTCCATACATTTAGTATTTTTCGAAATTAAAACTATTTTGAATATGTTTGAGAGGAAGAAGGAAACTATGGTTTAGGGTTTCCATTATTTTCTTTAAATTCATTTTCAGAAACAATGCTCATGAATGCACAATCAAATCCCTAATTAGGATTAGCTAATACTGGGGTGTTACAGGTTGTACCACCACACCCACTTGAGTGTGTGTGGTCAAGTGGATCAAGGTGGTTTAGAAAAGAATACATGCAATGAAACTCCATGTGTCAAACGATGGTCAGAGAGCCCAACAACACAGCAGAATGCAACTGCCACATGTAATGGAGCACCAGTGTGACATAAGTTGCACCACCACGCCCACTTGAGTGTGTGTGGTCATGTGGATCAAGGTGGTTTGGAAAAGAATACATGCAATGACACTCCATGTGTCAAACCATGGTCAGAAAGCCAAAAAAACATAGCAGAATGCAACTGCCTCATGTAATGGAGCACCGGTGTGACCTAAGTTGCACCACCACGCCCACTTGAGTGTGTGTGGTCAAGTGGATCAAGGTGGTTTGGAAACAAACACATGCAATGACACTCCATGTGTCAAACCATGGTTAAACGGCTAAAAACACAAAGGAATGCAACTGCCACATGTAATGCAGCACCAGTGTGATATAAGGCGTACCACCACACCCACTGGAGTGTGTGTGGACATGTGGATTAAGGTGGTTTGGAAAAGAACACATACAATGACACTCCATGTGTTAAACCATGGTCAAAAAGCCCAAAAATATAGTGGATTCCAACTGCCACATGTAATGCAGAACTAGTGTGACATAAGTTGCGCCACCACACCCACTTGAGTGTGTGTGGTCATGTGGATCAAGGTGGTTTGGAAATAGGACATGCAGTGATACTCCATGTGTAAAACCATGGTTAGAAAGACCAAAAACATAGCAGAATGCAACTTCCACATGTAATGGAGCACCAGTGTGACATAAGTTGCACCACCACGTCCACCTGAGTGCGTGTGGTCATGTGGATCAAGGTGATTTGGAAACAAAGAAATGCAATGATACTCCATGTGTCAAACCATGGCCAGAAAGCCTAGAAACACAGAGGAATGTAACTGCCACATGTAATGGAGCACTAGTGTGACATAAGTTGCACCACCACGTCCACTTGAGTGTGTGTGGTCATGTGGATCAAGGTGGTTTGAAAACGAACAAATTCAATGACACTCCATGTGAAAAAACCATGGTCATAAATCCTAAAAACATAGAGGAATGCAACTACCACATGTAATGGAGCACCAGTGTGACATAAGTTGCGACACCACACCCACTTGAGTGTGTGTGTGGTCTTGTGGATCAAGGTGGTTTGGAAAAGAACACATACAATGACACTCCATGTGTGAAACCATGGTCATAAAGCCCAAAAACATACATGAGTGCAACTGCCACATGTAATGGAGCACCAGTGTGACATAAGTTGCACCACCACACCCACTTGAGTGTGTGTGGACATGTGGATCAAGGTGGTTTGGAAAATAACACATGCAATGACACTCGATGTGTAAAACCATGGTCATAAATCCCAAAATACATAGGAGTGCAACTGCCACATGTAATGGAGCACCAGTGTGACATAAGTTGCACCACCACACACACTTTAGTGTGTGTTGTGATGTGGATCAAGGTGGTTCAGAAAACAACACTTGCAATGACACTCCATGTGTCAAACCATCTTCAAAAAGCCCAAATACATAGTGGATTGCAACTACCACATGTAATGGAGCACCAGTGTGACATAAGTTGCACCACCACACCCACTTGAGTGTGTGTGGTCATGTGGATCAAGGTGGATTGGAAAAGAACACATGCAATGACACTCCATGTGTCATGTCAACACCCAGATTTTTAAGTCTAGATGCCTGTTATGTTGTACATGGCAATCCCAGGATTACCATTTCTGCGAGACATAACAGAATTGGTACCACAATACATCATACATTACAAACCATAATAGTATTACAAATATTTGATCTCATGATCAAGTCTTAATACACATCAAAGCAGCGGAAATAAACGTAGTAGACTCCATCTTCATTGTCACAGGCAATGCTGACGATGCGAGATGATCCTAGTTATCGTAGACCTCCTGTTGTCCATCCTCCGGATAGTCCTCTTCATATTCTGGCGATGGGAATCGCCAGGGACAAAGCCATGAGTACTCTTAAAGTACTCGAAAACTATCACTAACACAAGTAAGGTAATGCTAGTAGGAATCCCAAGCTCTAGTCTTGTTTGCAACAAGCCAATTTTATTTCAGAAGTACTTAATAGTAAAGACCTAATTTAGTTCTCTAGATTACTCTGGTGGGAACCTAGTTTTCATTTCCACAACCCTGTTGTGGTCAAGTCAAGTTCATATTTCAAGTCACAAGTCATTTGGAAAACATCTGACAACAGAATAGTATGGCCATTCCAACTGTCCATAACCGCGGACGTGGCTATTCGAATAGTTTGACACTCTGCAGAGGTGTTACACTTTCACCACAAAATTTGATACCTCCGTCAGGGATAACCCTGAATCATCATACTTGGTATGCGGATAATCAATCCTAACCTTTCAATTTCACACCCTAATATAGGCACCTCCCATATCAGTTTGGCCTCCCAGCCATGGCCATCCGCCATCCCGGGAACTGCATAGGTGGACAATCATATTCACGAGGCAGCCTCAGCTTCACCTCTTTCTGCGAGGGAACCCATACTAAGACATATAAACTTCTAGTTAAGCCCTACCCAACTCTGGTATTGTGGTTGTATGGTAAAATTGGAATGGTATCACGTCCAAACCCAACCATTAGTTTTTATCAAAGTCAAGGCACATGCCTCATTCAGTATCATCTCCAAATCATTGTGTTTCATAACACATGTCAAAACATTTCAATTGAATGACTCATCATTCCAAGGTTTTCATAATCATTTTCTCCAAGTGTTCCCATCTAAAGTGATCAAGTTGAGTTTAGGACTAGACACTATTTAATGAGAGTAGCACTATTGAGGAGTTCTAATCAAGTGTAACTACCCAGGACTAGTTCTATGGTCTTGATGGTATCCATCCTATTTTCCACTAATGATAGTTAATTAACTAGATAAGAAATTTTGGTAAAGGTAAAACAATAAAGCTTGCAAGTAAAACTTGGGATTGGTATAATCGGGGCTGCAAAACCAAGCATGCCTAGTGAATCTTGAATAGGTTAGCTTGTATGGATAGCTTGCCTTTGTTGGTGAAGTTGTTGAAGTTCTCTTCTTCGTAGTAATAGTACTCCTCCTCCTCGTAGTCCAGGTTGGTACTAGCGTCTATAAGTAAATACGAGGTACACAATCACCAAACAATACTTAGCTACTTCTATTTAGCACACAAGGGCTCACACCAGATGATCTAGCATCATCACAATCATCACATGAAATATTGGCATATTCTTATTTATCTTATTTTGGAAATGCAATTTCTACTCATTGAAAAATACTTAAGATTTAATATTCTCCAATTAAAATATGGGATCATGTTGACACATGTCATCACCACATATTCCAATACTTGGGAATGTGATTTAAAGAGGTTGGCATATATTACAAAGTTGAATATTACTATTTAATAGAATTTATATGACTAGAAATACCTATATAGAATTCTTTTAATTCTAGCCCATGACTGGTACATGTAAAACTAAATATTTTTATATATTCATATAGATCATGTCAAATGTGATTTTTTAGTGTTGGAATCACCTCAAAAGCATTTAGGGTTGATTTTATAAAAATGTTTTAAGTTGGAAAAGTCTATGTCTTGTTATTTTCACTATAGTTGATATATAATTTCAAATGGTTTGAATCCAACGGGAGTGTGTAGGGCTATTCAATTCCTTTCTAACAAAATTGGAATCATGCAATTTGGTTGAGTAAATCTCTTTGAATTAAATTTTGAAGTCACTGCCAGAATAGGGTTTTGAATTAAATGAAAAATCCAAATTTGAATTTCTGGGCTACGCGCGGGAATGATAATGGGCCGGCCCAGATACACGGTGCACGCGTAGCGGGCTGCACTCAGGCTAGTCCCACGCGTCAGCGGCTGTGTCTAAGCGAAACGGTATCAGCTAATCTAGGCCACACGATTAGAACGCGATCGACGACCGAGCGTCATCGTCTCCATCACACTGAGCGCGCGAGATTCTAACCCTAGTGCTATGTCGGGGTCGTTGGGGGCTTACCAGGGCTCCAGCTAGGTCCGGCGAGGTGGGCGAACGAGCTGGTAGATGAATGTGAGTTGAATAGTTGTCACGGCAACTCCTGGGGTGGCTCCAATCTCTAGCTCCGTTCCTCCATAGCAGCGATAGGCTCCAGCAAAATTCCGGAGATGTGGTGGTCGCCTTGCTCTGGGGAAGGGTCAGAGGGGGTTCTAGGGGAGAGGTGAGTCGAGTGGTGTGCAAATGGAGTCAGGGGAGGGTCTCTTTATACGCCCGGCGAGGGAGCGTTGCGGCATGGCTCAGGCTCGTCGGCGATGTCTCTACAGGGGATATCGGCATGGCGGTGGGCATAGGTCGACGCGGTGGTCTGCAGCGATCGTCATGCGCATAGTGTCACGGCAAGGCACGGTCTTATTCGGTCAGGGTGTCCGTGCTCTGTGCAGGTACCACGAGTGTTCGTCATGTCGTCCGATGGTCACGGGGCGCGCAGCGTCGAACGGTCATGTCTGGGAGGTTGATGGTGACGCGTCGATTGCAGTTACGCAAGGAGAGAGCGAGGCACGGTGTGGCTACGCTGGGATGGCTCGGTGCTCTAGCATGCGCTCGACATGGCAGAGAGATAAATGTGCGTGCAAATGCTAGCTTCTCCACTACTTGTCGTTGGTCGAGGTGTGGGCTGGGGGTGCGGTGAGCTCACGCCTATCTCCTCGTGGTCGTGGTAGAGGGCGGCGCAGCGTGTGGCATCGTGTCCATGCTCGACCGGCATGGCACACTCGGGTACGGGCTTACACAGGCCATATGGTCGAGTGAGCGGTGCTAGCTGCACGGGCTGGTACTGGGGTGATCGTGGGTGAGTAATTGAGGGTGAATTGAGTACAATGGTGAGCACTAGATTGATCAAAAATGTAGATAGTTGGTAGACTTGTACTCTGCCTGCAAAGTGTTTGTTAAATGGCCGCATGAACTAAACCTTTAAATTTTTAAATTAATTTTGGTGGGTGTGTTGGTCACATGCTTGTCTCTGGTTGCTAGGATTTGTCAAGTGGAGAAGGTTTGGTTGGTTTTTGAAAAATGGCTATCTAGATGCCTATACTTGATTCAATTTTGAAATGTCCCTCAAAAGAGTTTGAATTTGTTTTCTATAAGTTTGTAAAGTTTACTTGTGTTCATTTTCACTTGGCCTAGCAGGGGGAGAAAAGAAATAGAATTATTTATGTGGAAAATCATTTACTTGAGATGCCCAAAGTGGGCTAGTTGTTAACTTTGGCAAAAATGACCATTAGATCATATGCCTTCTTATCTGATTTTCTTTTGATTTGATTTTTGCTTGGATTTGACCTAGATGACATTGTTTTGATCCCTAAGATTATCCTTAACATATATAACAATCAAACATAGCATAACAAGCATTCATACATCATTAATAAACACACATGCATTCATATGGTGTTTAATAATAAAAAGCTTTTGTTAACCCTAATTTTGGTGATTGGAAATTGATAAACTTGTTTAATATTTTTGAGATCTTACAAACCTTCGCTCCTTAAACAGAATCTCGTGCCGAGATTCAGGAAAAACTAGGAACTAAATGTATTGGGAAACTCAGTCCTAGTATAATCTTCTCGCTCCCAAGTGGCTTCCTCTTTAGTATGGTTGCTCCACTGGATTTTTAGATACTTGATACTTCTGGTCCGGGTGGTTCTGAAAGCTTCTTCCAAAATATGAATGGGTACTTCACGATAGGTTAAATCCTTGTTGATATCTATGGTTCTGTGATCGATGTTCTTGAAAAATTTGGTCTTCTCTGGAACTTCTAGGCATTTCCTAAGTAACGAGATATGAAACACATCATGTACGGATGACATCTCTTCAGGCAGTTCTAGCTGATAGGATACTTCTCCTCGGCGACTTAAAATCTTGAAGGGTCCGATATATCTGGGGGAAGCTTCCCTTTTAGTTGAAAATGATGCATTCCTTTCAAGGGTGATACTTTGAGATACACAAAATTTCCGACATTGAAGGTCAGGTCTCGACATATTTTGTCAGCGTAACTCTTCTGTCTAGATTAGGCGGTCTTGAGGTGTTCAGGGACCTTGTGAACCTTCTCTTTGTCTTCTTGTAGGATGTCTGGTCCGAATATCTGACTCTCTCCTACTTGCGACCAATTCAGGGGGGTACGACACTTCCTTCCATACAAAAACTCAGATGGGGCCATTTGCAAACTAGCTTGATAACTGTTGTTGTGTGAGAATTCGGCGAAAGGCAGACAATCTTCCCATTTAGATCCATATTCTAACACACAGGCTCTCAACATATCTTCTAGTATCTGGTTTGCTCTTTATGTTTGTCCATCGGTCTATGGGTGATAAGTTGTGTTGAAGTTCAGTTTGGTTCCTAATCCTTCTTGGACTTTCTTCCAAAACCTTGAGCTAAACTGGGTTCCTCGATCTAACACAATGGTCTTGGGGGTTCCATGCAGACTAACTATTCTAGCAATGTACAACTCTGCTAGCTTCGAGCTTTGATAAGTGGTCTTGACGGGGATGAAATGAGCTACTTTGGAGAGTCGATCAACTATGACCCAAATAGAATCATTTCCTCTACTAGATGTAGGCAAACCTATGATGAAATCCATTCCAGCAGAATCCCATTTCCATTCCAGAATCTGCAATGGTTGCAAAAGTCTTGCGGGTCGCTGATGTTCCGCTTTGACTCTCTGACAGATATCACACTTGGCGATATAGCTTCCGACTTCTCTCTGCATTTTGTGTCACCAAAATTGCTCCTTCAAATCCTAATACATCTTTGTTCCTCCTGGATGAATAAAATAAAGAGTATCATGGGCTTCTTGTAGAATGACTTGCTTCAACTCCGAATCTTCTAGCACACAGATACGTTATTTATACCATGGAACTCCTTCATCCTAAGTGAATCCATGTACTTTCCCGGTACCGATACGACAATTAATTTTGTCGATACTGGCGTTTCCTTTTTGGGCTTCCTTTATCTGACTGATCAAAGTGGGTTGAAGTTCAATACTGGCTAGAAATCCTTTGCTAACTAGCTCCATTCTAAAATTCTCCAACTCCTCATGCAAACTTGGCTGGTCTTCCTTAATCATGGTGTTTAGTCTACACGGCAATCTACGCTACCACATTGGCCTTGCCAGGGTGATAGTGAATGTCAAGGTCATAATCCTTAGTTAACTCTATCCATCTCTGTTGCCTCATATTCAGCTCCTTCTGGGTGAAAATATACTTCAAACTCTTGTGATCCGAATAAATCTCACAGTGGTTACCCATGAGGTAATGATGCCATGTCTTCAAGGCTAAAACTACGGCTGCCATCTCTAAGTCATGGGTGGGGTAATTCTGCTCATGTTGCTTTAGTTGTCGGGATAGATATGAGATTACTTTGCCTACCTACATCAACACACATCCGAGACCGATCTTGGATGCATCACAATATAGATCAAAAGGCTTCATGATATCCAGCATGATCAAAATTGGGGCCAAAATCAATCTCTTCTTGAGGTCTTGAAAACTTCCTTCACATTTGTCCATCCATCCAAACTTCTTGTCTTTCTTCAACAGCTGGGTCATCAACCTTGCGATGCTTCAAAATCCTTCAACAAACTTGCGGTAATATCCAGCTAATCCAAGAAATGAGCGGACTTCAGTTTGAGTGGTTGGGGCTCTCCATTCTTCAACATCCTTAATCTTGGCAGGATCGACGACAACTCCTCCTGCCGATAGGATATGTCCTAGTAATCCTACTTCCTTTAACCAGAACTCACATTTGCTCAACCTGTCGTATAACTGATGATCTCTAAGGGTTTCAAGGATGGTTCTTAGGTGCTGCTCATGGTCTTCTTCCGACTTGGAGTAGATCAGAATGTCATAAATAAAAACAACGACAAACTTATCCAAGAAGTTCATAAAAGTATTATTCATGAGATTCATGAAATAAGCGGGGGCATTGGTTAATCCAAATGACATGACGTTGTACTCATACAATCCATATTGGGTAGTGAAGGCAGTCTGTGGGATATCCGTTGCATGGATCTTTAGTTGATTATAACCAATTCTAAGATCAATCTTAGAAAACACTCTGGCACCAGTCAGGTGCTCAAACTAGTCTTATATCTTTGGTAGTGGGTACTTGTTCTTGATGGTGACATCATTCAGCTTCCAGTAATCCGTACACAAACGGTTGGCACCATCTTTCTAATCCACAAACAAAATAGGCGATCTCCACGGCGATGCACTTGGTTGTATCAGACCTTCCCCAACATGTCATCAAGTTGCTTCTTTACCTCCACTAATTCTGCGGGGTTCATACTATAGGGTCTCTGAGTTATGGGTCTAGTTCTAGGAACTAGTTCAATGATAAATTCGATATCCCGATGTGGGGGCATACCGGGTAATTCATCTGGGAACACATCAGGGTATTCACAGACTACTCTAACTTGGTCAATGGTTGATTGGGCTAAACTCTTGTTGCATTTGAATTGACGGGGCAGCGTCTCAGACACATGCTCTACTGATACTCCGGTGCTACTGGTCATGGTTATGGCTTTCTTGATGTTTCGACATCCAATCCATTCCTAGTACTACTTCCAAACCTTTGGTTCCAAGTACTATTAAAATGGCATATAAGTCTATCCCATGGATTCTGATAGGCACGGCCTTGAAAAAATTTCTAGCTTTGGTGGTTGACCCAGGTATTTGAACTATCATAACATGCTTCAAATTTGTTGGTTGAATCTTACTAGTGCATCCAAATTCTTCTATAACAAATGAGTGCGATGCTACAGAATCAAACAACACTCTTGCAAGTACTGAGTTAACAGAAAACATACCTAGCACCACATCTGGCGCTTCTTGGGCTTCTTCAGCATTCATGTGGAACAGACGACCGGTACGGTTGTAAGGGTTTC
This sequence comes from Avena eriantha, assembly GCA_910589775.1. Lineage (NCBI taxonomy): Eukaryota > Viridiplantae > Streptophyta > Magnoliopsida > Poales > Poaceae > Avena > Avena eriantha. The sequence continues at coordinate 197,226,729 of OU342740.1, read as the reverse complement.
CTGGGGAAAACCTCTTTCTAGGCTGGACACGGTGCTGCTGCTGGGCAGGTGCATTGACATTGGTGGCCGCAACAAGCTTCTTGGGGCTCTCATTGGAGTAGTGACCCGTGACTCCACATTCAAAGCAGGTTATCATTGACTTGTCTTTCCCTGTGACAGGCACAACATTGCTTCTAGTCCTTGGGGCAGTATTGTTGTTGTTGCTGTTATGGTTGGTGGACCTTGGCGGTGCACGGTTGAAGTTGTGGGTGTTACCGGTGTTTTTGTTGTTGTGGCCTCCGGGCCTCGGGTTTCCTCTTCCACGATTGGGAAAGTTCGAACGGGACATACGGGGTCTGTTGTTTCTTGGTGCAAATCCTGCAGACGGGTTGGGGTGGTACTTCGGGGTATGGTTGGGTCCAGGTTGGGGCATCATACGATGCTTGTGGTTCTCACTGGCTTGCTTGATCTTTCCTTCCATCTGGATAGCAGAATCCACTAGAGCTTCTAGATCATCAAAGGGAATGTTGACCAACACTGTCTACATCTCATCATGCAGGCCATTCAGGAATATCTCCTTCTTCTTTGTTTTTGTGTCAATCTCATCAGGGGCATACCTAGCCAGAGACAGGAATTTGTCACGGTATTCTACCACCATCATCCCTCCTTGCTTCAATTCCCTGAATTCATCCCTCATTCGCTTGATCAAACCTGGGGGCACATGGGTCCTGCTGAACTTGATCTTGAATTCCTCCCAAGTCATCATTTGTCCTCCGTTCATTGCGCGGGTGCTATTCCACCATGATCTTGCATAACCTGCGAAATAGTGGGTGGCAAAGAGTACTTTCTCTGCATCATCTACTCCTGCAACTTCTAATATGTTCTCCATTGTTTGCATACAGTCAACAGCATCTAAGGGCTCTTCAGATTTGCTAAACATAGGAGGATTGGTGCTTTGAAAGTTCTTGAGCTTAGATCCATGGTGATCCTAGTTTCCATGGCCTTGGTTGTTGTGTGCCATCTGGGAGATCTGCTAAAGAGTGGCAAGATTGGCTTGACGCTCAGCTCTACCGGCTTCACGATCTGAAACTAGCATCTATAAAATCTGAAGCATCGGATCTTGGGATGAGCTGCTTCCACCGAGGTTTCCGCGAGTCAACTAAAGATTGAGATAGATCATAAGACAAGGGGGAAATTTCTATGGCTTATGGGTTTGGTCCAAAAGATTTAAACTTGAGTATTGCTAAGGTTTGAAAACCACAACTCATTGTCATTCATTCCAAGCACACATTACAAACACACACCACAACTACTCAGCAAATGGTTTTAAGAACCATCCTGTCATACTACGATACAATGTGACCAGATACAAACTCACACCTACGGCAGTGCTCTTAGTGACTACTCATCATCGGAACTGGCAGGTTCTTCATCATCCAGGAAGTCTGCGTCATCCTCGTCGGTGTGGAACTCCATGGAGACGTCCTCCAGATAGTCATCATCATCACTGAGGTAAGAAGTGATATGACCACGAATATCTTCACCTTCTTCTTCCTTCTCCTCAAGCTGAATCTCCTGGTCATGGATGGTCCCTTCAAGGGTTTCCACCTTCTGATGCAGGCGAGCAATGATGCGGTCCTTATTGTCACGCTGGCAACAAAGTGACTTGCACTCCTTAGCTAGGATGGCGAGGGTTTGGTTCTTCTCGGATGCGACAGCGTGCTTCTGATTGGCGCAGGCATAGGCGTTGTCCAACTCCTTTTGGATCTCGTACAGCATGAAGTCAAGGTGATCCACATGGTGCCTCAGCTCCGGATGTCCTGGCATGGCCAAGGGATGTCCCATCGAATCACGTCTTGCATAGTGAGCGAAGCGCGTGCCAATGATCTGGTTGATGTTCTACGCACACAGACACGCAAGTGGCTCTGCATTACCATAGATAGTCCATCCAGCTAGTTGTTCTCCCTCAAGGTGAACTGTATCTTCTCCGAGGTGGTTGGCTCCATCTTGCCTCTCAGATCTGCAATGATCTACCACTACGGTTCTCCTCCTGGCTAATCATTGAGTTGCGCTCCAAAGAACTCGGGGTGCGGGCGTTCAAGAAACCCGCTAGCTGGCTTAAGTCCCTCTCGAAGACGAGCTCTCCTCTATTGCCCAGCTGATAGAACTTGATGTACTTGACTTCCATCTATAAGCAATTAGGATGAGGAAGTTAGTGAGGTGATCAAGTGTGTCAAATTTTATGTAGAATTGCAAGAATTTCGAAGAACATGTGAACTCTTTTTGAAAGAATCTCAAGGATAAGAGTGAGAATAGGTTTTTGTAAATACTCACTTCCTTTGTTTTGAAACTAGGTTTTTCAGACGTCTATTCTAACTAGGGTCTCCTATGGTCAGGATGGCTCTGATACCAACTTGTCAACACCCGGAGTTTTAAGTCCAGATGCATGTTATGCCGTACATCACAATCCCATGATTACCATTTTTGCGAGACATAACAGAATTAGTAGCACAATACATCATCCATTAAAAACCATAATAGTCTTACAAATAGTTGATCTCATGATCAAATCTTAATACACATCAAAGCAGTGGAAATAAATGTATTAGACTCCATCTTCATTTTCATAGGCAATGCTGACAATGGGAGATGATCCTAGTTATCGTAGACCTCCTACTGTCCGTTCTCCGGATAGTCCTCTTCATAGTCTAGCCATGGGAATAGCCAGGGACAAAGCCATGAGTACTCTTAAAGTACTTGCAAACTATCACTAACACAAGTATGGTAATGCTAGTAAGAATCCTAAGCTCTAGTCTTCTTTGCACCAAGACAATTTTATTTCAGAAGTACTTAATAGTAAAGATCTAATTTAGTTCTCTAGATTACTCATGTGGGAACCTAGTTTTCATTTCCATAGCCCTGTTGTGGTCAAGTCAAGTTCATATTTCAAGTTACAAGTCATTTGGAAAACATTTGTCAACGGAATAGTATGGCCACTCCAACTGACCGTGGACGCGGCTATTCGAATAGTTTGACAGTCTGCAGAGGTGGTACACTTTCACCACAAAATTCGATACATCTGTCAGGGATAACCCTCAATCATCATACTTGGCATGAGGATAATCAATCCTAACCTTTCAATTACACACCCTAATATAGGCACATCCCCTATGAGTTTGGCCTCCAGGCCATGGCCATTAACCATCCCGGGTACTGCATAGGTGGACAGTCATATTCATGAGGCAGCCTCAACTTCACCTCTTTCCGCGAGGGAACCCATACTAAGACATATAAACTTCCAATTAAGCCCTACCCAACTCAGGTATTGATGTTGTATGGTAAAATTAGAATGGTATCGCATCCAAACCCAACCATCAGTTTTTATCAAAGTCAAGGCACATGCCTCATTCAGTATCATCTCCAAGTCATTGTGTTTCATAACACATGTCAAAACATTTCAATAGAATGACGCATCATTATAAGGTTTTCATAATCATTTTATCCAAGTGTTCCCATCTAAAGTGATCAAGTTGAGTTTAGCACTAGCCACTATTTAATGAGAGTATGATTATTGAGGGGTGCTAATCAAGTGTAACTTCCCAAGACTAGTTCTATGCTCTTGATGGTATCCATCATATTTTCCACTAATCACAATTAATTAACTAGATAAGAAACTCTGGTAATGGTAAAAGAATAAAGCTTGCAACTAAAACTTGGTATTGGTATAATCTGGGTTGCATAACCAAGCATGTCTAGTGCCTCTTGTATAGGTTAGCTTGCATGGATAGCTTGCCTTGGTTGGTGCAGTTGTTGAAGTTCTCTTCTTCTTCTTCGTAGTACTCCTCCTCCTCGTAGCCTGGGTCGGTACTAGCGTCTATAAGTAAATATGAGGTACACAATCACCAAACAATACTTAGCTACTTCTATTTAGCATACAAGAGCTCACACTAGATGATCTAGCATCATCTCAATCATCACATGAAATATTGCCATATTCTTATTTATCTTATTTTGGAAATGCAATTTCTACTCATTGAAAAGTACTTAAGATTTCATATTCTCCAATTAAAATATGGGATCATGTTGACACATGTCATCACCACATATTCCAATACTTGGGAATGTGATTTAAAGAGGTTGGCATATATTACAAAGTTGAATATTACTATTTGATAAAAGTTATATGACTAGAAATACCTATGTAGCATTCTTTTAATTCTAGCCCATGACTGGTACATGTAAAACTAAATCTTTTTATATATTCAGATAGAGCATGGCAAATGTGATTTTTGAGAGTTGGAATCAACTCAAAACATTTATGGTTGATTTTATAAAAATGTTTGAAGTCGGAAAAGTCCCTGTATTGTTATTTTTCTTATAGGTGATCTATAATTTCAAATGGTTTGAATCCAACGGGAGTGTGTAGAGATTTTCAATTCCTTTCTAACAAAATTGGAATCATGCAGTCTGGCTAAGTAAATCTCTTTGAATTAAATTTTGAAGTCACTGACAGAATAGGGTTTTGAATTAAATGAAAAATCCAAATTTGAATTTCTGGGCTACGTGTGGGAATGATAATGGGCCGGCCTAGCTACGTGGCACGCGCGCAGTGGGCTGCACTCATGCTTGTCTCACGCGTCATCGGCTGTGTCTAAGTGAAACGGTATCAGCTAATCTAGGCCACACGATTAGAACGCGATCGACGGCTGAGCGTCATCGTCTCCATCGCACTAAGCGCGGGAGATTCTAACCCTAGCGCTACGGTGGGGGTCATCGGGGCCTTACCAGGGCTCCAGCTAGGTCCGGTGAGGTGGGCGAATGAGCTGGTAGACGAATGCAAGTCGAATGGTGGTCGCGGTAGCTCCTGGGGCAGCTTTAATCTCTGGGTCCGTTCCTCCACAACAACGGCAGGCTCTGGCAAAATTCCGGCGATGTGGTGCCTGCATTGCTCTGGGGAAGGGTCAAAGGGGGTTCCAAGGGAGAGGTGTAACATCCCAAAACTTTAATCCAAGATTATTAACATCTAGATCATCAAAACTAGGGTCAACAAAAACTTTTCCAATTTAAATTATTAAAGCATTCATATGTGTGCATTTAAAATAGGAGTTGATTTGAATTGCCATGATTAAGTGATCCATTGATTGTAAAATGATTCTTAGGTGAAATAAACATCATCTAGATCATTCCCAAACAAATTCCAAAGAAAAACAAATCAAAATGAATAAAAGGAAATGGTCATTTGTGCCATTTTAATCAACATGCCTACTTTGGCTATTCCTAGGACTCAATTCTTAACAGAGATAAATGTGGATCTTTGCACCCCTTGATAGTAGATGTAATGATGTACCAAGGCCCACTTTGTGATTTGCCAAAAACTTTCAAACACTATTTTTAAATGGCATTGGAAAATTGAATCTAGTTCATATGGGAAGATCACCCTATTTCAAAAACCACTCAAATGAGCTCAATTTTTAAAACCCAAGCACCCACAGAGTCTCAAGCTTATGCCTAGCACACCCACCAAAAATGTTTTCAAAATTCCAAAGTAAATTTCTTGCGGCCATTTCCACAAACACTTGGCAGGCAGGAATCAAACTCTAAACCTAGCTCACTGTTTTCTACAGGGTTTTGCCCCCATTTGATCTCCATTTACTCCCTCTGTCCCCCCTTGATCTAACCAAAGCCTAAGCACCTCACCCCTTTGTCCCTAGCAGCAATTCCATGCCACCCTGAGCACCATGTCGCCGGCCTATCTTGCCATCGTCGTAGCAGACCGCCCGTCTCTCTCTCGCAATGTCTATGAGCTAGCCCAGACCGCACCGCCACTATCTGTCCCTTCCCCAAGCACAGCCGAGCCGTGGACCACACGCAGCGCGCCGCGCCCAGAGTGTCTGCGCCATGCCGAGCACGCGCGAGAGCGCCGCGCCCGACAAGCGTGCACACGCCGCGCCCCGACCGTAGCCCGCGCTCACCGCTCCGCCACGATCCCACGTACCGCCCGGACATGCCCGTTCGCCGCCAATCGCACCACACCCACCACACACCGTGAAAACCATCGCCTCTGCCGCTCAGAGCGTGAGCACCTCCCGACCAAACGCCACCGCCCCTAAGCCCGCATTTAAGCCCTAGAGCACCGCCAGGAGACCAACCACCGTCCCCTACCTCTAGCCACGCCACTAGCACGTTGTGTAGCCCTCGTCGGAGCCACCCGCCCATCACTCTCGGTTGCCTCGTCGAGCTATAAATAGAGGCCACCCCGGCACAATCCACTCACACCATTCCACTCCCCTCACGTCACTGGTCCTTCCCCACCTCTAGTCAGAGCAGCGCGAGCACTTGTTCGCCGGAATTTGGTCGGAGGAGCCCGCGGCAGAGGAGGAGAAGGCGACATTGATTTCGACCACCCCCGGAGCTGCCTCGAGCACCCCTAAGCTCACCATCGTCCACCATTTTTTTCCCCAATCGTCGTCGTCGCTGGAGCCCTGGTACGCCCCCTGAGCTCCCCCACTGAGCCGCTAGGGTTAGACCTCATCGGTGACCTGCCGGTCGTCGACGGCGAGCCCCAGCCGTTGATCCTAGTTCTAATCTAACGACCCACATCGCCCCATACCGCTTCGCGTGTTAAGAGCCGCTGACCGGTGGACCCCCTGTTAGCTGTGCCCCGCGCCGCGGAGTGCCACTGGGCCGGCCCGTTAGTGTTCCCGCGTGACCCATTTAATTCAAACTTAGCTTTTTCTATTTTAGTTTAAACCTAGTTATGTCCCCTAGTTTGAAAATCAATTTAGAGAGATTTACAAATCCAAATGGAGTGATTCCAATTTTGTTAGAAAGCTACTGAAAAGATCTATCCAAGCCCGTTAGATTTAATTCAATTGTAGTTAAAGATCTCTCCTAGTAAAGATAACAAGACATAAGCTTTTGCACATTCAAACATTTTTATAAAATCAACCATGATAGCTTTTGAGTTGTTTCCAACTCTCAAAAATCACATTTCACCATACCTATCTGAATATGTAATAATATTAGGGTTTATATGCAGTGACTTTGGACTAGTACCAAAATAATGCTATATAGGTATTTCTAGTCACTTTAAATCATTAAATAATGAACTTAAACAAAAGTAATTGTGATCCAAACTTTAAATCACATTCCCACATGTTAGAATATGTGGTGATGACATGTGTCCACATGATCCCATATTTTAAGTGGTGAATATTAAATCTTAGCTAATTTTTCAATGAGTAGAAATTACTTTTCTTAAATAAAAAGAATGAAACTAGTTAATAAAACTTGTGATGCTTGTGATGCTAATAGATCATCAAATGTGTGCCTTAGAGTGTTAATTAGACTAGTTAAGTATTGTTTGGTGATTGTGTACTCCATATGTATTTATAGACGATAGTACCGACCAAGCTTTCGAGGAGGAGGAGTTCTATCAAGAGGAGGAAGAAAACTTCAACCACTGCACTGCACAAGGCAAGCCACCATTAACAATGCAAGCTAACACTTGCAAGTATAATGCTTAGGAAGCTAGAGTTAAGCTAGATGATTAAGCAAAGATGCTTTAGGCATGCTTTGGTTATACCACTTTGACTATTACTTACCCCAAGTATTATTTTCCAAGCTTTACTTCCTTTACTTTACCAAAGTCCTTTAATTGTTTTGAAGGTAGCATAAAGAGTATAAAACTTGACCTAGTTAGATAACTTTAGATGTCATTCTATGGATCCCGTCATTTCCACCGTAGTGAACACTCTTAACTTAGTAGTTTAGAGTAGATAAAAACTTGAGTCACTTTAGATGGGAATACTTGGTGAAAATGAATTATGAAAACCTTGGATTGATGAGTCATTCTATTGAGATGTTTTGACATGTGTTGAGAAACACAAATGGTTTAAGATGGTGAAAATGTTGAGGCATGAGTCTTAACCCTTTTATAAAACTGATGGTTGGATTCGGATGCGATACCATTCCAAATTTACCATACAACCACAAAACCTGAATTGGGTAAGGCTTAGCCGGAAGTTTATATGCATTAGTATTAGTTCCCTCGCGGGAGAGGTCTGAGCTGAGGCTACCTCTCAATGTTGTCCACCTATGCAGTGCCCAAGATGACAGATGGTCATGGTTGGGAGGCCATGCTCATAGGAGAGGTGCTTATACTAGGGTGTATAAAGGGAAGGTTATGTTTGAGTATCTGCATACTAAGTATGATGATTCAGGGTTATCCCTGACAGATGTATCGAATCTTGTGGTGAAAGTGTACCACCTCTGCAGAGTGTCAAACTATTCGAATAGCCGTGTCCGCGGTTATGGACAGTTGGAATTGCCATACTGTTTCGTTGTCAGATTTTTGCAAAATGACATATGAAATGAATGATGAGTTTGACTTGACCACAACAGGGTTTTGATATGACACTAGCTTCCCAACTTAAGTGATTCTAGAATTTTATTTTATCTTTCTTTGCTTCTGAACTCAGCTTAGGTTTCAAACTTAACTTTATAATTAAACTTAGAGTTAGCACTTTACTTTAGAACTATACTACTTGTTAGTGGTAGTTTGCGAGTACTTAAAGAGTACTCATGGCTTTTGTCCCTGGCTATTCTCATGGCCAGACTATGAAGGAGACTACCAAGATGATGGCCAGCAGGACGGCTATGATAACTAGGACTATCTGCCTTCGTCAGCATTGCCTGTGCCCCTGAAGATAGACCCCACCGCTACGCTTATCTTTTCTTCCGCTGCTTGTTGTATTAAGACTAGATCATGAGATCCTTATTTGTGTAAGACCGTATGTATGGTTTGTAATGGATGATGTACTGTGATATCCAATCTGTTATGTCTCGCAGAAATGGTAATCCTGGGATTGCGATGAATGACATAACAGGCATCTGGGATTAACAATCCGGGTGTTGACAAGAGGTGAGTCAAGTGGTGTGCAAATGGAGACAGGGGAGGGGTCTATTTATACCCCCAGTGAGGGAGCATTGAGGCATGGCTCAGGCTCGTCGGTGACGTCGCTACAGGGGGCTATCGGCATGGCGGTGGGCATAGGTCGACGCGGTGGTCTGCGGTGATCGTCATGCGCATAGTGGCACGGCGAGGTGCGATCTTATTCGGTCGGGGGCGTCCGTGCTCTGTGCGGGTACCATGGGTGTTCGCCATGGCGTACGGTGGTCACGGGGCACGCGACGTTGAATGGTCATGTCTGGGAGGTTGTTGGTGACGCGGCGATTGCATTTATGCAAGGAGAGAGCGAGGCGTGGCATGGCTGCATGGGGACAGCTCGGCGCTCTAGCGTGCGCTCGGTATGGCAGAGAGATAAATGGGCGTGCGAATGCTGGCATCTCCACTGCTTGTCGTTGGTCGAGGCATGGGATGGGGTGTGCAGTGAGGTCACGCCTATCTCCTCATGGTCGTCGTAGAGGGCGGCGCGGCGTGTGGCGTCGTGTCCATGCTCGACCGGCATGGCACGCTCGGGCACGGGCTTGCACAGTTCATATGGTCGAGTGAGCGGTGCTAGCTGCACGGGCTGGTACTGGGGGTGATCGTGGGTATTGAGGCTGAATTGAGTACAATGGTGAGCACTAGATTGATAAAAACAGTAGATAGTTGCTAGACTTGTACTCTGCCTGCTAAGTGTTTGATTAAATGGCCGCATGAACTAACCTTTAAATTTTTAAATTATTTTTTGTGGTTGTGTTGGTCACATGCTTGAGTGTCTCTGGTTGCGAGGATTTTTCAAGTCGAGAAGGTTTGGTTGGTTTTTGAAAATTGGCTATCTAGATGCATATACTTGATTCAATTTTGAAATGTCCCTCAAAAGAGTTTGAATTTGTTTTCTGTAAGTTTGTAAAGTTTACTTGTGTTCATTTTCCCTTGGACTAGAAAGGGGAGAAAAGAAATAGAATTGTTTCTATGGGAAATCATTTACTAGAGATGCCCAAAGTGGGCTAGTGGTTAACTTTGGCAAAAATGACCATTAGATCATGTGCCTTCTTATTTGATTTTCTTTTGATTTGATTTTTGCTTGTATTTGACCTAGATGTTATTGTTTTGATCCCTAAGCTAATACTTAACATATATAACAATCAAACATAGCATAACAAGCATTCATACATCATTAATAAACACACATGCAATCATATGGTGTTTAATAAAAAAATCTTTTGTTAACCCTAATTTCGGTGATTGGAAATTGATAAACTTGTTTAATATTTTTGAGATGTTACATGTCAAGCCATCGTCAGAAAGCCCAAAACACAGAGGAATGCAATTGCCACATGTAATGGATCACCATTGTGACATTAGTTACACCACCACACCCACTTGAGTGTGTGTGGTCATGTGGATCAAGGTGGTTTGGAAAAGAACACATGCAATGACACTCACATGTGTCAAACCATGGTCAGAAAGCCCAAAAACACAGAGGAATGCAACTACCACATGTAATGGAGCACGAGTGTGACATATGTTACACCAGCACACCCACTTGAGTGTGTGTGGACATATGGATCAAGGTGATTTGTAAAAGAACACAAGCAATGACACTCCATGTGTCAAACCATGGAAAGAAAGCCCAAAAACACAGGAATGCAACTGCCACATGTAATACAGGACCATGTGACATAAGTTGCACCACCACACCCACTTGAGTGTGTGTGCAGATGTGGATCAAGGTGGCTTGGAAAATAACACATGCAATGCCACTCCATGTGTCAAACCATGGTCATAAAGCCCAAAAACATAGAAGAATGCAACTGCCACATGTAATGGAGCAACGGTGTGACATAAGTTACACCTCCACACCCACTTAAATGTGTGTGGTCATGTGGATCAAGGTAGATTAGAATAGAACACATGCAATGACACACCATGTGTCAAGCCATCGTTAGAAAGCCGCAAAATACAGAGGAATTTGACTGCCAAATGTAATGGAGCTACAGATTGACATAAGGTGCACCACCACACCCACTTGAGTGTGTGTGGTCATGTGGATCAAAATGGTTTGGAAAATAACACATGTAATGACACTCACATGTATCAAACCATGGTCAGAAAGCCCAAAAACACAGAGGAATGCAACTAACACATGTAATGGAGCACCAGTGTGACATAAATTGCACCACCACACCCACTTGAGTGTGGGTGGTCATGTGGATCAAGGTGGTTTGGAAAATAACACTTGCAATGACACTCCATGTGTCAAACCATCTTCAGAAAGCCCAAATACATAGTGGATTGCAACTGCCACATGTAATGGAGAACCAGTGTGACATAAGTTACACCACCACACCCACTTGAGTGTGTGCGGACATGTGTATCAAGGTGGTTTGGAAAACAACACATGCAATGACACTCCATATGTCAAACCATGGTCAGAAAGCCCAAAAACATAGAGGAATGCAACTGCCACATGTAATGGAGCACATTGTGACATAACTTGCACCAACACATCCACTTGAGTGTGTGTGGTCATGTGGATCAAGTTGGTTTGTAAACAAACACATGCAATGACACTCCATATGTAAAACCATGGTCAGAAAGCCTAAAAACACATAGGAATGCAACTACCACATGTAATGGAGCACCAGTGTGACATAAGTTGCACCACCACACCCACATGAGTGTGTTTAGTCATGTGGATCAAGGTGTTTTGGCCAAGAACACATGCAATGTCAATACATGTGTCAAACCAAGGCCATAAAGCCCAAAAACACAGAGGAATGCAACTACCACATGTAATGGAGCACTAGTCTGACATAAGTTGCACCACTATACCCACTTAAGTATTTGTGGTCTTTTGGATGAAGGTGGTTTGGAAAATAACACATGCAATGATACTCCATGTGTCAAACCATGGTCAGAAAGACCCCAAACACAGAAGAATGCAACTGCCACATGTAATGGAGCACTAGTGTGACATAAGTTCTGCCACCACATCCACTAGAGTGTGTGTGGTCATATGGATCAAGGTGCTTTGGAAAAGTACACATGCAATCACACTCCATGTGTGAAACCATAGTCAGAAAGCACCAAACACAAACGAATGCAACTACCACATGCAATGGAGCACTAGTGTGACATATGTTGCACCACCACACCCACTTAAGAGTGTGTGGTCATGTGGATCAAGGTGGTTTCGAAAAGAACACATGCAATGATAATCCATGTGTCAAACCTTGGTCATAAAGCCCAAAAACATAGAGGAATGGAACTACCACATGTAATGGAGGCCCAATGTGACATAAGTTGCACCACCACACCCACTTGCGTGTGTGTGGACATGTGGATCAAGGTGTTTTGGGAAAGAACACAAGCCATGACACTCCATGTGTCAAGAAATGGTCATAAAGCCCAAAACACAGAGGAATGCAACTTCCACATGTAATGGAGCACCAGTATGACATAAGTTGCACCACCACACCCACCTCAGTGTGGGTGGTCATGTGGATCAAGGTGGTTTGGAAAAGAAGAGATGCAATGACACTCCATGTGTCAAAACATGGTTAGAAAGTCCAAAAACACAGAGGAATGTAACTTCCACATGTAATGGAGCACCAGTGTGACATATGTTGCACCACCACACCGACTTGAGTGTGTGTGGTCATGTGGATCAAGGTGATTTGGCAAATAACACATGCAATGACACTATATGTGTCAAACCATGGCCATAAAGCCCAAAAACACAGAGGAATGCAACTGCCACATGTAATGGAGCACTAGTGTGACATAAGTTGCACCACCACACCCACTTGGGTCTATCTGTTCATGTGGATCAAGGTGGTTTGGAAAATAACACATGCAATGACACTCCATGTGTCCAACCATAGTCTGAAAGACCCAATAAAAAAAGGAATGCAACTGCTACATGTAATGGAGCACCAGTCTGACATAATTTGCACCACCACACCCACTCGAGCGTATGTGGTCATGTGGATCAAGGTGGTTTGGAAAAGAACACACGAAATGACACTCCATGTGTCAAACCATGGTCAAAAAGCTCCAGAACACAGAGGAATGCAACTGCCACATGTAATGGAGCACCAGTGTGACATAAGTTGCACCACCACACCCAATTCAGTGTGTGTGGTCATATGGATCAAGGTGGTTTGGAAAACAACACATGCAATGACACTCTATGTGTCAAACCATGGTCAAAAAGCTTCAGAACACAGAGGAATGCAACTGCCACATGTAATGGAGCACCAGTGTGACATAAGTTGCACCACCACACCCACTTGAGTGTGTGGGTTATGTGGATTGAGGTGGTTTGGAAAAAACACATGCATTGACACTCCATGTGTCAATCCATGGTCAGAAAGCCTAAAAACATAGAGGAATGCAACTGCCACATGTATTGGAGTACCAGTGTGACATAAGTTGCACCACCACACCCACATGAGTGTGTTTAATCATGTGGGTCAAGGTGTTTTGGCAAAGAACCCACGCAATGACAATACATGTGTCGAACCATGGCCATAAAGCCCAAAAACACAGAGGAATTCAACTGCCACATGTAATGGAGCACTAGTCTGACATAAGTTGCACCACCACACCAACTTGACTGTGTGTGGTCATGTGGATCAAGGTGGTTGGAAAATAACACATGCAATGACACTCCATGTGTTAAACCATGGTCAGAAAGACCCCAAACACAGAGGAATGCAACTGCCACATGTAATGGAGCACTAGTGTGACATAAGTTCCGCCACCACACCCACTTGAGTGTGTGTGCTCATGTGGATCAATTTTCTTTGGAAAAGAGGACATGCAATGACACTGCATGTGTCAAACCATGGTCATAAAGCCTAAAAACATAGAGGAATGCAACTGCCACATGTAATGGAGCATCAGTCTGACATAAGTTGCACCACCACACCCACTTGAGTATGTTTAGTCATGTGGATCAAGGTGTTTTGGCAAAGAACACGTGCAATTACAATACATGTGTCAAACCTTGGTCACAAAGACCCCAAACACAAAGGAATGCAACTGCCACATGTATTCGAGCACCAGTGTGACATAAGTTCCCCCACCAAAGTACATTGAGTCTGTGCGGTCATGTGGATCAAGGTACATTGGAAAAGAACACATGCAATGACACTCCATGTGTCAAACCATGGTCAGAAACCCCCAAAACACAAAGGAATGCAATTGCCACATGTAATAGAGCACCAGGGTGTCACGTGTTGCACCACCACACCCACTTGAGTGTGTGTGGTCATGTGGATCAAGGTGGTTTGGAAAACAACACATGCAATGATAATCCATGAGTCAAACCTTGGTCATAAAGCCCAAAAACATAGAGGAATGCAACTGCCACATGTAATGGAGCACCAGTGTGACATAAGTTGCACCACCACACCCACTTGAATGTGTGTGGTCATCTGGATCAATGTGGTTTGGAAAAGAACAAATGCAATGATAATCCATTTGTCAAACCTTGGTCATAAAGCCCAAAAACATAGAGGAATGCAACTGCCACATGTATTGGAGCACCAGTGTGACATAAGTTGCACCACCACACCCACATGAATGTGTTTAGTCATGTGGATCAAGGTGTTTTGGCAAACAACACATGCAATAACAATACATGTGACAAACGTTGGACATAAAGCCCCAAAACATAGAGGAATGCAACTACCACATGTAATGGAGCACTAGTCTGACATAAGTTGCACCACCTACCCACTTGAGTGTGTGTGGTCATGTGGATCAACGTGGTTTGGAAAACAACACATGCAATGACACCACATATGTCAAACCATGGTCAGAAAGACCCCAAACACAGAGGAATGCAACTGCCACATGTAATGGAGCACCAGTGTGACATAAGTTCCGCCACCACACCCACTTGAGTGTGTGTGGTCATGTGGATCAAGGTGCTTTGGAAAAGAAAACATGCAATGACACTCCATGTGTCAAACCATGGTCAGATGGCACCAAAACACAAAGGAATGCAACTACCACATGTAATGGACCACCAGTGTGATATATGTCGCACCACTACACCCACTTGAGTGTGTTTGGTCATGTGGATCAAGGTGGTTTGGAAAAGAACACATGCAATTATAATCCATGTGTCAAACCTTGGTCATAAAGCCCAAAACATAGAGTAATGCAACTGCCACATGTAATGTAGCACCCATGTGACATAAGTTTCACCACCACACCCACTTGCGCGTGTGTGGACATGTGGATTAAGGTGGTTTGGGAAAGAACACAAGCCATGACATTCCATGTGTCAAGCAATGGTCATAAATCCCTAAACATAGAGGAATGCAACTTCCACAAGTAATGGAGCACCAGTTGACATAAGTTGCACCACCACACCCACCTAAGTGTGGGTGGTCATGTGGATCAAGGTAGTTTGGAAAAGAAGGGATGCAATGACACTCCATGTGTCAAACCATGGTTAGAAAGGCCAAAAACACAAAGGAATGCAACTTACACATGTAATGGAGCACTAGTGTGACATAAGTTGCACCACCACACCCACTTGAGTGTGTGTGGTCATGTGGATCAAGGTGTTTTGGAAAATAACACATGCAATGACACACCATGGCCAAACCATGGTCAGAAAGACCCCAAACATAGAGGAATGCAACTGCCACATGTAATGGAGCACCTGTGTGACATAAGTTCCGCAAACACACCCACTTGAGTGTGTGTGGTCATGTGGTTCACGGTGCTTTGAAAAAGAGCACATGCAATGACACTTCATGTCTCAAACCATGGTTAGAAAGCCCCAAAACACAAACGAATGCAACTACCACATGTAATCGAGCACTAGTGTGACATATGTTGTACCACCACACCCACTTGAGTGTGTGTGGTCATGGGGATCAAGGTGGTTTAGAAAAGAACACATGCAATGATAATCCATGTGTCAAACCATGGTAATAAAGCCCAAAAACATAGAGGAATGCAACTGCCACACGTAATATATGTAGCATCCCAATTGTATAACAATTGTAATGCTACTTGTCCTAGTAAGATATTGGATAATTTATATATATTATTGTTGGATCATAATGATATCATGCTCATGTCATCATGCCACCTTGCATTTGAGCATCATATAAAACCTTTTTTCTTTTGGCTCTTCTCTCACATGCATTATTAATTGTATTTGCCTCTGGATATTGTATTTGGCTATTGATATATTGTTCTATGCCCAAGTTGAGTCGGGGGCATATCTTTTATTTCCATTCTACCATCTTTCCCTTCCACCACTTTATAATCCCACCATCCCATTAACCATGAGCTTGTTTCTCTTTCTTTTGCTATTTAATTCTAGCTCATGTAGTTTGGGGTGGATTAAACCCTCTAAATTCTTGTGCTTGGTTTTATCTCCACTTCTTGGATATGCATAGAGTAATGCCATAATATTAACATTGTTTTCACAAATAATCAATGGCAGTATTATTTTTGCATGGGCCATGCACAGTCTTCACTACCTTTCTATCCTTTGGTTTTTCTTTTGATTTAGTAGAAACTATCTTGGGAGGCCATCTACCACCATTGCACCATCCTCATAATCTCACCATCTCTTTTTCCTCTTATTTTTCAATCCTCCATGCATGAGCCATATGTGACCTTTTCCATGTATTCTTTTCTTCCTCTTTCTTTCTTGTTTCTCCTTCACATTGTCTCAAGCAAGATCAAGTTTCATGCTTCTCCTTGGTTTGGTCACATAATCAAATTAAAAATATAAATGCCTAATAAAACCTGACCTAACTTTTCCCTCTCTCTCTAATTTTCTCCTAAACCCTAAGTCTCTCTCTCTCTCTCTAGCATGACCTCCATGCCCACCCCTCTCTCTCTCTAACATGGGCACCACCTGACCTCACCCTAACCCTAGCCCATGCCCTAACCCGAGCTCCATCTAACCCTAGCCCGAGCTAGCCTCCCCTCCTCTCTTTCTTTCTCTACCGCCATGCTGGCCCCACCCTGCAGCCGTCCGCCGCCCTGGCCCACCTACAGCCCCTCCCCGTCGTGCCTACCAGCCCCAGGGCGAGCCCTAACTCAAGCTGGCACGTGAGAGAGGAGAGAAAAGGTGGCACCGAGGCCACCTTTATCTCTGCCGTGCCCCAGCTGCCTCCTCCCACTCTCCCGTCTTTTCCTCCCTCCCCACGTCTCTCTGGCCTCTTCCAGATCTGGTCCGAGCCGCCCCTTCTTCTCCTTCTTCCTCTCCAACCGACCACGCCCGACGCCGGTCGCCGCCAGTACTACCTCGCCCCCAACGTTCCAGCCGGCGTGTTGTCCTGGAGGTGGCCTGGAAGCTCGTGGACGTTCCTCTACGACGCCCTGTCCACGCCAGCACGAAGGAGCAAGCCCCAGCACCGCCAGATCCTCGCCGTCCTCCGAAACCCTAGCCCGCCGGAGCGTCTGCGTCGTCGACGATCCGCCGCGCCCCCGTCCAATCCAACCACACCAGGCAAACCGCGGTGAGCCCCTCCCTCTCCCTTACAACCTCCTCTTCTCCGTCGCCGTCTAGCGCCGCCGACCGTTTTGTCGAGCGCTCTCAGTGCGCGCCGCTCGCCGGCATCTGCAGCCTTCCCGCGCCGCGCCACACCCCATCTAGGCCCCAGCACCTCATCTGCCAGCTCCCCTAGCCCGCCGCAGTGGCTCCGCTTCCTCAGCGCGCTCCCCCGCGTCCCAGGATCGAACCCCACTCGCGCCGCGCGCCGTTTTGCCTCGCCAGAACGTGGAGAAGAAAAACAGTAACTCGGGCTGTGGTCGATTTGCAAAAAGCCCCCCACCTTTTTGATTCCTGTAACCCGCGCTCCTAGAGGTCCCACTTGCCAGCCACCCTGGTCATCTTGCAGAAAACCCCTCAGCCTTTCTCAGCCGCAACCCGCGCTCCAGCCCCAGCCCCACCTGTAAGCCCATGTCTCCCTCGCCGCTGACACGTGGGCCTGCGCCAGTTGGCCCACCCCGCAGTCACAGTGGCTAGCCCGAGACACGGTGACAAAAGGATTTTCCCCGCGCGTGGTCCAGTCAGCACCAAGGCCCACCTGTCAGTGTCTGGGGTTGATTTCGCCTGAGTAACAAAAGTTTTTCCCTATGTCTGTTTTTAATCAAATCTTTTTTTTCAAATTGATTTAAATTCAAATTCAATTCAGATTCAAATAATTTTTACAATACAAATCCAAATAATACAAATAATATATGTTTTGGAATCAGAAAATTGTGAGGAATTCAAATATGCCCTTCAAAATATATTTTGGACACTTTAAATTTCGAGATGATTAAAATTACAATAAAAATGCCCTTTTCCTTATTTAATTAATAACTTTTGTTTTATAACTCCAAATTTGACAAATAATATGTCTAAATCGATTAGCGCGACGAGCCCGTTCTATTTATGCAATCCTTGTTCTGAATTGAAGCATGCATCAGGTTGTCATTTAAAATCTGAACCGTTTATGACAATAAAACTTGGGCAAATAAATAATAAAGTGCTTTATTTCTTGTATCCACACCCCACCTTTGCCATGCTACTTTAATGCCATGTAAATTGTGCATCATGCATCATGGCATGCTTGTTTGCTTGTCGCATTTTAATTCATATGCTTGTGCACTTTATTTATGTTGGCCCTTGTTTGTTTGGTTCTTCTTCGAATAGACGCCCAGCAGGAGAATTACCAGGAATCCCAGGAGTATTACCCAGATCCTTCTCTCGCTTCAACTGAGCTGCCAGGCAAGCACTACCACATGCTTGCATACATACAGTACCTATTGCCTCTATCTTATTCTTGCATCATTGAGTCGCGATTGCATTAAATTGAATCTCAAGTACTGCATAGCCTTTACTTTTATACCACACCAAGCTTGTTCCGGTCCCATGAGCCATTACTACAGGAGTTGTTTGAGCCATGCGAGTCGTAGAAAAGCATGAGTTGGGTATGTGAGTGTCTGATGGATAATGAGGTACCTAAACAACATAACCTGAGTAGCAATGGGATAACTAATGAAAGAGGCACCGGTGAGAAATATCTGCTATTTGGTTTTTCATGCTCACTTGTGTCCCGTAGGACCCCGAGTACTTGATTCCTGTTCCTTGTTTATTCGCACTATCCACATCCAGGAGGCCTTATGGACCCTCCTGAGCCAGAGCTTGATTCATTCTTATTTCTTGGGGCCACAATTAGTTTGGGGCTTTATTACTATTCTGTACTTATGCCATGCTACTGCTTTATTTAAAATTGTGCGAGGAGCACCTGTACTGTTTTGGATCGTGACACGTTTTTGCTGTATCAACAAGCCCAGTCATATTTTCGGGTTCCCAGTCGTTTACCGCCGTCCACACAAACCTTGGGTCCGTCTCGAAGCCGGCCAACTTCGTTGCGGGTATCTTAATGGGGTGGCCCCCTGAAATATTTCCGAATCGTGTGATTGCTTTGTCGTGAATGCCTCGTTGGGTTTTGATTTGGTTTTTCCGAGGTTGATCGAGTGTGTGTTGCTATTCGTGCACCCCTGCAGGGTAAATCTTTCTGAAAGCCGTGTCCGCGGTTATGGACGACTTGGAGCATAGTTTCTCGATCATAGACAAGTATAACTAAAGTACCGCTTTTAAATTGACTAAGTATTTGACTAGTAACTAGTGCAATACTCATGGAATGGTTAATAAAACTGCCAACGGATGATGGGGGTTGTTCGTCCGCTTCCTCGTTGGTAAGCGAGGAGGAGGATGGATCTGTTAATTATACTGTTATAACTGTTGTTCTTAATTCACGGACTTCCGTCTATCATTGGTTAGGCGGAAGGTTAGCGAGTATCTGTGGAATTGTTAGGTATTATCTTTTGCTGCAATTGCGTCACCCCAGGTTGTGTCCCCTTTAGTGGCATAAAGACTTGCTGAGTACCCCTAGGGTCTCACACGATAAATTGTTTGATTCAGAAACAGGTGTACCCGCAAGATGGATACTGGGTGGAAGAGACAGATGATGTTGGCAACGATCATTCGGTGTAGAGATTCCGGGAACGGGGATCCGTGTGATCTGTGGGCGGGATGTGTTTATTTATGGGGCATCTTATGCCAATTTGCTTCTTATCCGTACTCGGATCTTGTTTTCCGCTTCCGCCTGATACTCTGATGTGTGATGTATGAGAAGCTATCCTAAATTATTATATCTATCTAGGACATTTGGATCTTGCCGTATGGCGTTGCAATATTTCTATTTCTTTTAGATGGAATGGCTCTGAGGACTGTTGTATGTGGCTTGCATACATACTCATTTGTGTATGTAGTTGATCCCTTCGCCTGCCGATTACGCCGCTCGTTCTTGTCCTGTTGTCTGAAAGTGGTTAGGACGGCCGAAAGGTCTACCGTGAGTGGCTCTAGGCCCCACCGTACTATTTTAACCATTTTCGTTCATCCAGGCATTAACTAAGAGCGTAATTCACCGAGGTAGTTACAATATAGCACTAGTCTGACATAAGTTGCACCACCACACCCACTTGAGTGTGTGTGGTCATGTGGATCAAAGTGGTTTGGAAAATAACACATGCAATGACACTCCATGTGTCAAACCATGGTCAGAAAGACCCCAAACAATGAGGAATGCAACTGCCACATGTAATGGAGCACCAGTGTGACATAAGTTCTGCCACCACACCCACTTGAGTGTGTCTGGTCATGTGGTTCAAGGTGCTTTGGAAAAGAACACATGCAATGACACTCCATGTGTCAAACCATGGTCAGAAAGCCCCAAAACACAAAGGAATGCAACTACCACATGTAATGGAGCACCAGTGTGACATATGTTGCACTACCAAACCCACTTGAGTGTGTGTGGTCATATGGATCAAGGTGGTTTGGAAAAGAACACATACGATGATAATCCATGTGTAAAGCCTTGGTAATAAAGCCCAAAAACATAGAGGAATGCAACTGCCACATGTAATGGAGCACTAGTGTGACATAAGTTGCACCACCACACCCACTTGTGCATGTGTGGACATGTGGATCAAGGTGGTTTAGGAAAGAACACAAGACATGACACTCCATGTGTCAAGGAATGGTCAGAAATCCCGAAAACAAAGTGGAATGCAACTTCCACATGTAATGGAGCACCAGTGTTACATAAGTTGCACCACCACACCCACTTGAGTGTGGGTAGTCTTGTGGATCAACGTGGTTTGGAAAAGAAGAGATGCAATGACACTCCATGTTTTAAAACGTGGTTAGAAAGCCCAAAAACACAGAGGAATGCAATTTCCACATGTAATGGAGCACTAGTGTGACATATGTTGCACCACCATACCCACTTGAGTGTGTGTGGTCATGTGGATCTAGGAGGTTTGGAAAAAACACTTGCAATGAAACTCCATGTGTCAAACCATGGTCATAAAGCCCAAAAACACAAAGGAATGCAACTGCGACATGTAATGGAGCACCAATGTGACATAAATTGCACCACCACACCCACATGAGTGTCTTTGGTCATGTGGATCAATGTGTTTTGGCAAATAACACATGCAATGCCACTATATGTGTCAAACCATGGCCATAAAGCCGAAAAACATAGAGTATTGCAACTGCCACAAGTAATGGAGCACTAGTGTGACATAAGTTGCACCACCACACCCACTTGAGTGTGTGCGGTCATGTGGATCAAGGTGGTTTGGAAAATAACACATGCAATGACAATCCATGTGTCAAACCATGGTTAGAAAGACCCGAAACATAGAGGAATGCAACTGCCACATGTAATGGAGCACCAGTCTTACATAAGTTGCACCACCACACCTACTTGAGTGTGTTTAGTATTGTGGATCAAGGTGTTTTGGCAAATAACACATGCAATTACAATAAACCCCAAAATCACAGAGGAATGCAACGCCACATGTAATGGAGCACTAGTATGACATAAGTTGCACCACCACACCCACTTGAGTCTATCTGTTCATGTGGATCAAGGTGGTTTGGAAAATAACACATACAATGACACTCCATGTGTCAAACCTTGGTCCGAAAGACCCCAAACACAGAGGAATGCAACTGCCACATGTAACGGAGCACCAGTGTGATATAAGTTCCACCACCACACCCACTTGAGTGTGTGTGGTCATGTGGATCAAGTTGGTTTCGAAAAGAACACGTGCAATGACATTCCATGTGTCAAACCATGGTCAGAAAGCCCCAAAACATAAAGGAATGCAACTGCCACATGTCATGGAGCACCAGTGTGACATATGTTGCACCACCACACCCACTTTAGTGTGTGTGGTCATGTGGTTCAAGGTGGTTTGGAAAATAACACATGCAATGATAATCCATGTGTCAAACCTTGTTTATAAAGGCCAAAAACATAGAGGAATGCAACTGCCACATGTAATGGAGCACTAGTGTGACATAAGTTGCACCACCACACCCTCTTGAGTGTTTGGGGTCATGTGGATCGAGGTGGTTTGGAAACAAACACATGCAATGACACTCCATGTGTCAAACCATGGCCAGAAAGCCTAAAAACATAGACGAATGCAACTGCCACATGTAATGGAGCACTAGTGTGACATACGTTGCACCAGCAAACCCACTTGAGTGTGTGTGGTCATGTGGATCAAGGTGGTTTGGAAAAGAACATATGCAACACCATGTGATTAGTCAAACCATGGTCAGAAAGCCCAAAAACACAAAGGAATGGAACTACCACATGTAATGGAGAACTAGTGTGACATTAGTTGCACCACCACACCCACTTGAGTGTGTGTGGTCATGTGGATCAAAGTGGTTTCGCAAATAACACATGCAATAACACTCCATGTGTCAAACCATGGTCAGAAAGCCTAAAACCATACAGGAATGCAACTACCACATGTAATGGAGCACTAGTGTGACATAAGTTGCACCACCACACCTATTTGAGTGTGTGTCGTCATGTGGATCAAGGTGGTTTGGAAAAAACACATGCAATGACACTCCATGTGTCACACCATGGTCATCAAGCCAAAAACATAGAGGAATGCAACTACCACATGTAATGGAGCAGTAGTGTGACATAAGTTGCACCTGGTCATGTGGATAAAGGTGGTTTGGAAAAGAACACATGCAATGCCACTCAATGTGTGAAGACATCGCAAGAAAGCCCCAAAACATAGAGTAATACAACTGCCACATGTAATGGAACACCAGTGTGATGTAAGTTGTACCACCACACCCACTTGCATGTGTGTGGAGATGTGGATCAAGGTGGTTTGGGAAAGATTACATGCAATGACACTCCATGTGTCAAGCAATGGTCATAAAGCCCAAAATACCAGAGGAATGCAATTTCCACATGTAATGGAGCACCAGTGTGACATAAGCTGCACCACCACACGCAGTTGAGTGTGTGTGGTCATATGGATCAAGGTGGTTAGGAAAAGAACACATGCAATTACACTCCATGTGTCAAAACATGGTCAAAAAGTCCCAAAACTCAGAGGAATGCAACTTCCTCATGTAATGAAGCACTAGTGTGACATAAGTTGCACCACCACACCCACTTGACTGTGTGTGGTCATGTGGATCAATGTGGTTTGGAAAAAAACACATGCAATGACACTCCATGTGTCAATCCATGGTCAGAAAGCCTAAGACCATAGAGGAATGCAACTACCGCATGTAACAGACCACCAGTGTGTCATAAGATGGACCACCACACCCACAGGAGTGTGTTTGGTCATGTGGATCATGGTGTTTTGGCAAAGAACACATGCAATGACACTACATGTGTCAAACAAGGGCCATAAAGCCCAAAAACACAGAGGAATGCATCTACCACATGTAATGGAGCACTAATGTGACATAAGTTGCACCACTGATGACCCACAAGTATAGGGGGTGTATCGCAGTATTTTCGAGGGAAGTGCAACCCAATTTATTGATTCGACCCAAGGGGAGCCAAAGAATATTTATAAGCCTTAACAACTGAGTTGTCAATTCAACTACACCTGGAAACAATCTTGCTCACATCAGTTTATCAGTAGCAACAGTTTTGTAGTAGGAATAGTAAAGTAATAGCAGTAGTAAAGTAAAGACAGTAGTAACAATAGCAGTAAACAATAGGATTCGAGTGCGGTAGGCATAGGGATGGATGGACGGGCATTGCATGGACAAGACAATTCACATAGCAATCAGAACATAGGGCAATTGCAGATCAATAAGATAAAGCATCCAAGTACTAGATAATCCTAGGCATGTGTTCCATATATACTCATACGTGCTCGCAATGAGAACTTGCACAACATCTTTTGTCCTGCCAGCCCGTTTGCAGTGGGTCCTCAAGGGAACTATTGGCAATTAAGGTGCTCCTTTTAATAGAGCACCAGAGCAAAGCATTAACACTCCGTGAACACATGTGATCCTCACATCAAAGCCATTCCCTCCGGTTATCCCGATTTCTGTCACTTCGGGGCCATTGGTTCCGGACAACAACGTGTGTATACAACTTGTAGATAACACCAAAAACAATACTATCATAATGAATCAATAACATGTTCAGATCTGAAATCATGGCACTCGGGCCCTAGTGACAAGCATTAAGCACAACAAGTCGCAACAAAGTCATAAAGCACTAATAAAAGATACTAGGCACCATGCCCTAACAATCTGATGCCGTTACATGAATGATCTCATCCAATCCCTACCATCCCCATAGCCTACAACGGGGGATTACTCACTCATAGATGGGGGAAACATGGATGGTCGATGGAGAAGCAATGGTGATGATGATGGAAATGATCTCCTCCAATTCCCGGTCCCAGCAGGGTGCCAGAACGGAGTTTTTGGTGCTGTTTCATGGAATTTGGTGGTGGCAGCGGAGCAGAACTTCTTCTGGAAAAACATCGAACCCCCCTGTGTTTTTAGGTTAGCAGGCAACTTATAGGTGAAGAGGGAGGCCGAGGGGGTGCCTGGGCTAGCCACACCACCCCCTGGCGTGGCCAGGTGGTGTGGTGGCCCCCTAGCTCCTCTTCGTCTCGTATTCTGGCTCTAGATGACTTCCGGTAAAATAGGCACTTTGGCTTCTGTCCCATCCAATTCCGAGAATATTCATTTTCTATCTTTCCTGGAACCACAAACAGCAGAAAACAGGTAGCTGGCACTATGGCTCTTGTTAATAGGTTAGTCCAAAAATTCATATGAAAAGTACTCCAAAGTGTGGACAAAACACAAGAAAGTGGATAAAACCAAGCATGGAACATCAAAAATTATAGATACATTTGCAATGTATCAACATCCCCAAGCTTAACTCCTGCTCGTCCTCGAGTAGGTAAGTGCTAAAAAGCAAGAATATTTTTTGAGGTGACATGCACCATTATAAACTTGATCAAAGCATTTGTAAAACATTCAAAGCTGGGATCATAGTACTTCAATCATAACATGAAAGACAAAGTTCTAGCAATAAGAAAAAGAAACTATGATGCAACATGAAAAGGCACAAACAAAAGATTCATGAATAACAATGCTTTGCAAGACGTTTGTTTGTTTCACATAAAGAAAACATAGCATAGTGGCATTCAGCTTGTCCCTCATAGAGTAGCAAACATAAATGCATAGGACACCTTCAAAGTTTACAAGAGTGACTAGATACAAATAGTTTAAAGCAAGCAATATCAAGGTAAGAAGCAATCAACAAGTTTTCGGACAATGCACACAGAACTAAGAATGACCACTATGCTCTCAAGAAAGTGCTCATAGAATGTGCGGAGACTCAACAAGCAAATGAACAGGTTTTGAAAAGTTTGAAAGGCTTCCAAATGCTGAGAGTATGGTACTCATTAGCTTTGAGCTCCCATTGCCCCTATAATAAGCATCTTTAAATGGTAAAGGTTAAAGTGACACAACTAAGAGGATATGCTTGACAAGTTATAAATCGAAGTCTCATGCTCCTTACTTACGAAGAGTGATCCTCATGCTACTCAAATCAATTCACGAGTAAGCTCTTGTCATTGTAAGTATATACGTATCATAGAGAACCTCCAATGGGGTACCCCTTGCACATGATACAGGAGCTATCCCATAATCAAAATGACAAGGCAAGCAGACAATGAGCATCTCAGCGATCTTTTTATTTACTATGTGCATAGATTTTTATTGGGGATGCTTCATAGAATGCTCATTATGGTTATTCTGCAAGTTTCCACCATGATTAGGCATGGCTTAGGCTAGCGGCCCAGGCTGTCGTGGTGGTGTCACGGTAGATGCCATGGATAGGCTAAAGGTGGGGACTAATACACGCTAGGGGAATCTAGGGAGGGATAGTGGAGTGATTCTCCAAACAGATGTTTGTATAGCTTTGTCTCCAACATTACAAGTGCTCCTTGAGCTGTATTGACGAGAGGAGGAAGAAGGAGCTCTCTTACTCTCACCCACAGATCACCACTAAAACCCTAGCCAAGATAGAATCGCAGAAAAACCCAACCGCTTCTACAGAAGCCCCAGCCCCCCTTTTATAGAGGAGGCTCGGTTTCTACCTAGGGCATACGTGGAGGCATATTCCTAAGAATATGCCTCCTCCCAAAGTGGTAAGCCGACCGGGGTGCTTTTCCCCCGCGTCACACATGCTTTAGCTACGTGAGCCTCTACGGCGCCCACGTCAGCCGACATGGGCGTCGTCACCCCTGTCGGCCATGACCCGGTGGTCCCGCTCTTGTCTACTTCGCTCATGTAGTGCGTACCGGGCCCTCTTTTTGACCAGCAAGGTTCCTTCCTTCTCCTAGAAGCCAAACATGACCCGGATCACAGCTGATCCGGGCACCCCTATTCCTGCATGCAAGTAAACATATACTTCCCACTTATTGCTTAAGTCGGCTGAGACTTAGTTAGGCGAACACCCCCTGGTCCGGGTTACTCCGTGATTCGGCATGCCTTGAGGTGACCCGGCCAGCATTTGCTTTGGCCTTGCCGAACCTCGGCTAACTCGGCCTTTATACCCCGGCGTGACCCTACCCGGGGGTATCCCCCCAACATTAGTCCCCTAAGCTGGTGCGGTCTTAGCTGCCTTGGCCACTAAGACCACATCAGGTTCAATTCTATGCTTCGGTCGTTATTGCCGAGTTACCTCTTACCTCTGGTTATATGGATTTACGTTCCCTTCGCACATTCCAAGTTCCACTTGCCGGCCGGGTTACCACTTCAACTCGGACCTCATGGTTTTACTTTCCCACCGCACATGCCAAGTTTTCACTTGCTGGCCGGGTTACCATGGTTTGATCCGGGTCTTGTTTTCTTCTCTCATACGCCATCCCATGTGATGGGTAATCATTTTCTCGTCTTATTTTAAGGGCCTGCACAGTAACCGCCGCAGTAATTGTCAGTTATCACTGCGTGCGGGTCACGTCATGCCCGCCTCCTTGTTTCTCGCATCACAGTGTCACGTCATAGGATTCTCTCCGCTCTGTGGCCCTCCGTGTGGCTCCCCGCTGATTGGTCCGGACAGGCGATACACGGCCACTGCGTGTGGCCGGCCCACAGGACGCGATCCCACTCACCCCTGGCGAGAGTGGTTAAATAGCGCAAGGGCGCATCCCTTAGGAGTTTCCTCCCTCTGTGCCGCTTTGCCCGTTGCCCTTTTCCTTCATCTTCCTCGCGACCGCGCCGCTGCCAGTGCACCAAATAGCAGCATCGTCGCCGCGCTTCTCCATCGCACCTCTGCGTCGGCACCACCGCGACGCAAATCTCTCGCCACGGGTCCTCGTCAATCCCGGCCACTGTCCCCCGCCGCCTCTAGCGCCAACGAGGGCCTCGAGGACCAGATGATGGAAGAAGAACTCATCGTTGCTGAACAGGAGATGGAGGAGGACGTCGTGGCGGCGGACCGCGGTGCGTGGGCCGGCTCCTGGGTCTGCCAGGACGACCTGGACTGGCTCTACCGGACCAGACGCATCCCCGCCGGTGTCGCCGCTCGTCTCGCCTCCGCCGAACTGGCTCCCTCACCCAATCCGGGGGAATTCATCGTGTTCTTGTCTCACTTTCAACGGGGCTTCGGGCTGCTGGTGAGCGATTTCTTCCAGGATTGGCTCGTACCTACCAGCTCTAGCCGCACCATCTTCCAGCCAACGCCATTACTTCTCTCTCTGCCTTTGCTTCTACGATCGAAGGCTACACCGGACAGTGGCCCACGAAGGAGCTGTGGATCCGGTTTTTCGTCCTTCGTCGCAACGTCATCCCCGACATCCACACTGATCCGGAGGACAAGCGGCTCACTCAGTTTGGAGCGGCTTCCATCTCACCCCGGAGGTTTTCTGTTTTCCCCCGGGTCACAGGGTTAGAGTCCTGCAAAGGGTGGGCCCGGACGTTCTTTTACGTCCGGAACACAGGCACCGAAGACTTAATCCGGCTGCTCACCTATACTCCGGGTCCACCTAACCCGGATTTGTGGGACGCCGTTCCCAGGAAGCCCACAGCCTTGGCCAACCAGGTCAACAAAAGGTTCGCGGAGCTGAAGGAGCTCGGGCTACGCAACGAGGATGCCATGATCACTTTTGTTCGTAACCGAATCTCCCCCTCCAGAAGCGCACCCACAAGGTGTGCCACATGAGCTTCGACCGCGACCCCAACCGGACCTCCTCCTTCGAGCTGAGCAACACGGAGATTTATCGCCGGGTTAAGGCTCTCTTCACCACCCACAAGGACTTCTCCTCTGAGTGGACGTGGGGAATTGAGCATTTTTGCCGGGACGGGCTTCCTCCCTTGGTGAGTTTCATGCTGCAAACTTACCCCGAATTAATTACATGTCGGTTATTGTTGCATTTTTTACTTATTTTGTTCATTCCTTTGCTCAGCAATTTTTCAGCAGACCCTTGAGGACGGCACCGATCCGACCCTTAAGTGGGCGCCGGACCGAGAGACTCCGGATGAGGAAGAGCCAGACCAGGAGATGTTCCTCCCGATGACCTACGCCACGAAAACGACCCACGGGTAAATCCTCTTCTATTAGAGATTGGCCCGATGATGAAGATGACTCGGATGTCGAGGTGATTGAACCTGTTGAGGCTGTCCCCCTTTCTTTTGCTTTTCCGCCATCAGCTCACCCCGATGGTCACATCCACGAGGATCCTCCCCTCGCTACTGGCGAACCTGTTCCGGTGGCATCGAAGAAAAAGCGCGGGGCTTCTTCAAGTTCTTCCTCCGGACCTCCCCAGCCCGCTAAAAGGCGTAAGAAGTCCGGGGACAAGACAGACTCCAAGCCAGTAGGCAAGGCCCCAGCACAGAGGGCTCGGAAACTTAAGGAGGGCAAGACCTCGGATGCGTACGTCATTCTTCATTCTGTAACTTGCTCTTCCTTACTTCGTTGTAATTTTTCTTCTGGCCTTATTTGTTTTTGTAGGGCTCCGGTGGAGGTCCCTCAAAGTGGATCTAGCATCTATTCACCTCTCCGGTCTAGCCCTTCTCCCCGTCGTGATGACGAATCACGTCCGCTGAGCCCAATTCCAGAGGGTTCTGCGGCCGCTCCGGGTTCTGCTCAACCTCGGCAAGAGGAGGGTAACCTTGGAGCGGGGGAGACCGGCCCGGCCGAGGCGACGGCATCCACCACCTCGGCAACGCCGCAACCAGCAGCCACTGAGGCTACCTCGGCTCCACCACCAGTTCCAGTACCAGCAACCAGACCAGCACCAACTCCAACTCCGGCATCAGCACTAACTCCGGCTGCGAAAACATCGGCAGCCGCCCCAAGTCCAGTAACAAGAGCATCAGCGCCTAGCTCCTCTGCCTCGTCCGAATCTTCTCAACCTCGGCGAGGAGCTACCCCGGCTGCTCCTAAGGGGAAATCCGCTGCAACGGCTTCCTCTTCCCAGCAAGCCAAGGACAAGAAGGCTCCGGACGCTGCCAAGCCAACATTCGTCGAGGCTTGGCAGCGTACCCTTGTATCAATGCTTCCTAAGAAAGCTCCAGCCGCGAAGGACGCCCCTACCGAGCCAACTGATGCACAGCAAATGGTTCTGCACACCAGCCGAGCCCTTGCCTTGATCGGAAGGAAAGAAGCACATGCAAAGGGCTTGGTGGCGCCCCATATGCCCAGCGGTGAACGGTACCCTCCGAGCTTAATTGAATTCGTCATGAATTGGAATAAGGCAGAGGTGGTTCAAGACACGGATCTCCCGGAGAAGTTCGGCCCCGCCGAGTTTTCCGCTCAGATGAACACAGCCGCAAAGGCAATTAACCTTGTTGGGCGAATGATGGAGGTACGTCGCTTCCCCTTTACATGCTGTAGATAATAACCATTAGTCCCCGAGCCTCCGGGGGAGTAACTTGTTACTCGGCCGGATGCTCTTTAGAAAACTAACGTAGCTCCATGAGAACTTCAAATATGCACACACCTAGAGCCAGGTTAAGTTCCAGTTGGCCCGGATTTTAGTACACTTCGAATATGCACACACCTAGAGTCGGGTTAAGTTCCACTTAGCCCGGATTTTAGTACACTTCGAAT
This sequence comes from Avena eriantha, assembly GCA_910589775.1. Lineage (NCBI taxonomy): Eukaryota > Viridiplantae > Streptophyta > Magnoliopsida > Poales > Poaceae > Avena > Avena eriantha. The sequence goes on along the minus strand of OU342740.1, from coordinate 197,196,324 downwards.
ATGCATACACCTAGAGCCGGGTTAAGTTCCACTTGGCCCGGATTTTAGTACACTTCGAATATGCACACACCTAGAGCCGGGTTAAGTTCCACTTGGCCCAGATTTTAGTACACTTCGAATATGCACACACCTACAGCCGGGTTAAGTTCTACTTGGCCCGGATTTTAGTACACTTCGAATATGCACACACCTAGAGCCGGGTTAAGTTCCACTTGGCACGGATTTTAGTACACTTCGAATATGCATCGAGCTAACTTGTGTTTGTCCTTTTCAGGTGACCACCAATCGCGGGAGTGCTGAATTCCAACGCTTGCTGCATACCCACAAGCTGCTACGTGCAAAGCAGGCTGCACTTATCGTGGAATACAAGAAGAGGGGTAAATTTCTTCCGTAGCACTTCTTCGTTTTGCTTCATTTTCCTTTGCCGGACTAACCTCATCATTCGGTTTCTGTAGCTGGGGTGGAAGCTGAGAACATCATTATGCGCAAAAATCTGGAGCAAATCAAGGGTAAGTCATTTCTGTCCGACTTTGTCGTGCTTTCCATTCCATTTTCTCCTTGGCTCGGCCAACATTCATACCTCGGCTCTGCCGGGCCAACATAATATTTCAGCATCGCTTGAAGATAGTGTGCCCGTGCCTGATATGATGCTGCATTTTCTCGAACAAGCAGGGCAGCACCAAGCCGAGCTAAAGAAGAAAGATGACGAGCTCACCCTCCTCTGAAGCAAGGACGCTGAGATTGCCAAGCTCAAGGCTGAGATGGAGAAGATGAAGGCCCAACACCAATCCAAACTTCAAAAGGCTGGTCAGAACTACACAGAAGAGCGTGAACGCCTCAACATCCAGATCGCCAAGGACCAGGATCTTCTCAAGGAATCCGGCATCCAGCTTGAGTCGGCGAACGCTGAGCTTGAGGAGCTTCGGAAGAGACGCGATGACTGCATTTAAGGAGCTGACCCGGGTCCTCAGCCATATATCGCGTAAGTTCCTTTCCCCTTTTCCGACCTACTTCCCCGGGTTACTTCATATGTATTTTCTTGACCTTCCTCCTTTGCCTCGCTTCCAGGCAAATTTCTAGAGGGCACTCCTATTGCGAGCGCAGCAGTTGCCAACTTCCGTCGACAGAGGGGTACTCCGGCTACTTCTGATGGTGAAGGGATTCCTTATGATCTGGAGGATCTGTTGGTCAGCTCGTCAGCTCGCGTGGAGCTCATCAAAAACTACGGCAAGGAAATCCTCGGCGCTCCAGCTCGCATCTTCAACACCTTCTGGCCCGGCCAAGAAGCCCCGAAAACCACCGCACTTCTCATTGAGAAGTTAATGGAAACCGAGACTCACGTGGCCCGGCGAAGAGTCCGCTGGACGTGCCGCAGCTGATACCATTCTTCACCACATACTCACGTGGTATGAAAAAATCGATCTTAACCTCTTGACACGTCTGCGCACAGGATCCAGATGGACCAATGACCCGGAGTGGGTAGCTCGGCGCCAGGCTTGCGCCCATAGCCTCATCGAATATGCTCCCATTCATGAATGGGTTGATGGGCCGAGCTTCTTGGAAGCTGATGTGGACGAAGAGGTCGAGGATGATGAGGGTAGCTTGGACAGTGAAGGAGAAGATGACGCCTCGGATATTGAAGGCGGCGAAGATGATGCCAAAGTTCCTCCTGCTGCTCCTTGAGCGAAAAAACTTGAAAATTTATCAGATCCCCGGTATGCCGGGTGGAGTTGTATTCTAAACACATGTGATATTTTGCTACTAAGCTCTTATGCCGGATTAATTTAGGCATAGTCCCCGAGTTTCTTTTTCTTGTTCGTTCAATCTCTTGGCTCGGTTCGTGTCTACCTTGATTCGGTTTTACGACTTACGAATCCGAGCTTCAAAAATTGTCTTAACAATACTGGGAAACTTTTAGACTTAGCACCAAAATAAAACTGCATAATAACTTGAAAATAAATGCAGGGTTAGTTCGAAAAACAAACGTCGGTTCGAATAAATTCTTCTCCTTAGTCGTTTTTCATGTGCTACGCAATTCCAAACTTCTTCTCTTGCTTGCCATGAAGCCAATTCTTGTTGGACAGCAGCAAGTCGAAGAGCTGAGTTCTTGGTGCTCGCACATTACTAATTCGAGTTAAATAGAATAACTTATTCCAACTGACACGCAAAAAAACAACAAACATTATTAAGGAGTCCCCGAGTTACTGCTCGAGGTGCCAACATTTCATTGATAAACTCATTGCCGACATACATACCGACACATGACTCGGATACATACACTTCTTAGCTAAGTGTAGAAAGGACGGAGTAGAGCTATATTCCATGGTCGCTTGGATTCCTCTCCGGACCTGTCCGCCTTGTTCTTTTCTTGTGGCTTTGCATCTATAAGATAATAAGAATCATTGTGCAATGCCTTGCTCACGATGAATGGCCCTTCCCATGGGGGGGGGATAACTTATGCATGCCAGTAGTACGTTGTACCAAACGGAGCACCAGATCGCCTTCCCGAAAGACTCGAGGGCACACTTTCCGGCTATGATAGCGTCGGAGATTTTGCTGATATATGGCGGATCTGGACAATGCCAGTTCTCTCGCTTCTTCCAGCAGATCAACATCATTTTGCCGGGCTTCTTGCACTTCGGCTTCTGTGTATTGGGTGACTCTAGGCGAATCATGCTCTATGTCGGCTGGTAATACAGCTTCTGCCCCATATACCAGAAAGAATGGCGTATACCATGTTGATCGATTCAGAGTTGTTCTTAAACTCCACAGTACCGCTGGTAGTTCTTCTATCCAGCACCCCGCTGATCTTTGCAGCGGCTCAATGAGCCGGGATTTTATCCCGGATAATACTAATCCGTTGGATCTTTCCACTTGCCCGTTTGATGCAGGGTGGGCTACCGAGGCTACGTCCAGCCGGATCCTCTTATCCCGGCAGAAACGAGCAAATGCTCCTTCCGCAAAATTTGTGCCATTGTCAGTTATGATACTCTGAGGATAACCGTACCTCAAGATGATATCTTTGAGAAATGTTACGGCCGTAGCTCCATCACATTTTCTTATAGGCTTTACCTCAATCCACTTCGTAAACTTGTCCACCATTACCAGAATGTGAGTCATATTTCCCCTTGCTGGTTTGAACGGGCCAACCATATCCAAGCACCATAAGGCAAATGGCCAAGTGATTGGTATGGTCTTGAGTTCCGACATTGGCATATGTGTCTTGGTAGCATACCTCTGACAACCATTACATTTTCTCACCAGATCTTCCGCTTGCTCTAAGGCATTTGGCCAGTAGAATCCGTGTCGAAAAGCTTTTGCTACCAAGGCTCTGGATGAGGCATGATGCCTGCATTCCCCCTGATGTATATCTTGGATGATGTCAAGCCCTTCTTCCGGGTCAACGCATCGCTGGAGGACATTGGTCACACTTCTCTTGTATAGTTCGGAATTGATGATCGTGTAGGCCTTTGCCCTCCTTTGTGTTTTCCTGGACAGCACTTCCTCCGTGGGTAATGTTCCATCTTTCAGGAATTGAAATATAGGTAGTGCCCAAGCTGGTATTGTTCGCACCGGGAACACATCCTCGTCTATTTCCATCTGATCCACCGGCATAACTTCAACCAGATCACGCTGGGTAGTCCCCGGATCTTGCGAAGCAGTCCCCGGGTTTGCCGAGGCAGTCCCCGGGTTTCACGCACCACTTCCTGTGTGGATGTCCATGGGCGCAACTCCGGATTCTGTGTCCTCCGGGACATAGATTGACTCGGATTCTGGGGATGGCCTGATGGATGGTTTCCTGAGGTGCTCTAATGCTACACCCGATGGAATTGCTTGTCGGGTTGACCCGAGCTTCGACAGCATGTCGGCAGCCTCATTTTCCACCCGGGGTACATGATGAAATTTGCATCCCTCAAAGTAACCAGATATTTTCTGCACATGAAATTTGTACAGTGCCATGTTTGGATCTAGGACATCCCACACTCCGGACACTTGCTGCACCACCAAATCCGAGTCACCAAAGCATATGATCCGACGTATGCCAATTTATTTTACCACCTTGAGCCCGTGCACAAGTGCTTCATACTCAGCAACATTGTTCGATGCCGTGAAATGGATCTACAGCACATATTTTAGCTGGTCCTTTTTTGGCGACGTGAGTACAACTCCGGCACCTAGCCCGGTTTTGGTTTTTGATCCGTCAAAGTGCATTCGCCAATAGTTCGGATCTGGGAGTGGTGGTTCGTATTGTACCTCAGCCCAATCCACAAAAAAGTCCGCCACAGCTTGAGATTTGATGGCTTCTCTTCTGTCATATTGCGGAGCATAAGGAGCTAGCTCAATTGCCCATTTTGCAATTCTTCCGCTCGCATCCTCATTACTCATTATCTCGGATATGGGGGCCTCACATATGACTCGGATAGGGTGCTCCTCAAAGTAGTGCTTCAGTTTTTTGGCGGCCATGTACACGCCATATGCCACCTTTTGATAGTGTGGGTAGTTCTGCTTTGAGGCTGACAACACCTCGCTCAAGTAATACACTGGCCTTTGCACTGATTTACCTTCCTCGTCGCGCTCCACCACTATCACTGCACTTACAACTTGGTTGGTTGCGGCTATATAGAGCAAACATTCGCTCCTTGGACAGTGGTGAGGCTAGCACCGGTGCCGTGGCTAACATCTTCTTTAGGTGGGTAAAGGCTTCATCAGCCTGCGGCGTTCAAACGAACTTATCCGACTTTTTCATGTGTTGGTAAAGAGGCAATGCCTTCTCTCCCAACCGACATACAAACCGACTTAACGAGGCCAGGCAACCTGTGAACTTCTGGACATCGTTAAGACACTTTGGTAGTTCCATTCGTTCGATGGCCCGGATTTTGGTTGGATTAACCTCGATACCTCGGCTGGAAACAAGAAAACCGAGCAATTTTCTAGCCCGGACACCGAAGGTGCATTTTTCCGGGTTAAGTTTCATCCGGAACCTCCTTAGGTTCGCAAACGTTTGCCTGATATCGTCAAGGAGCGTTTTGCTTTCCTTGGTCTTGATAACCACATCATCCATGTACACCTGTACATTTTGACCTATTTGGTCATGCAAACATTTTTGCATACATCTTTGGTACGTTGCCCCTGCATTACGTAAACCAAACGGCATGGTGCGATAGCAATAAGCCCCATACGGGGTAATAAATGCAGTCTTTATTTGATCATCCGGATTCAGAGGTATCTGGTGGAAACCAGAATATGCATCAATGAATGACAACAGTTCACATCCAGCAGTTGAGTCTATGACCTGATTTATTCTTGGCAGCAAAAATGGATCTTTTGGACATGCCTTGTTCAGGTTCGTGTAATCAATACACATGCGCCCAACCACTGCCACGTTCGGGTCATCCTTCTTCTTCTCCACCAGCATCGAATTGGACAGCCAATCCGGGTAAAGTACTTCCATGATAAATCCTGCAGCTAGCAACCGAGCTATCTCATCCCCAATGACTTTCCTCCTATCTTCGGTGAAGCGGCGGAGAGGTTGCTTCACCGGCTTAGCTCCGGGTCTCACATTCAAAGAGTGCTCGGCCAACTCCCTCGGAACACCTTGCAAGTCCTGTGTCGACCAAGCAAAAATGTCCCGATTCTCACGGAGGAAGCTGACGAGCTCGCTTTCCTATTTATCACTTAACCCGGCACCAATTGTTACGATGCGCTCTGGGAACATGTCATCAACAGGAACCTTCTTGGTATCTTTCGTGGCCTGGAAAGAGACACTTCCATGCGGGTTACTCAGCGCCGGCATATACTACTGCGCGGACTGAGCCAATGCCGCCACCTCTTGAATTTTCCATTTCTCCTGCGCAATCACAAGTGACTCGGCTAAGTTTGACCCGGCCGACGCACACTCCATGGAACGTCGGAAATCCCCAGCAATGGTAATCACTCCGTTCGGTCCGGGCAACTTCATCTTCAAGTAGCTAACGTGACAGCTTGCCATGAACTTGCTCAGGGCTGGCCTTCCGAGTAATGCGTGGTACGCGCTCTCTAAGTTCACCACTTCGAACTCCAGATTTTCAGTTCGGCAATTGTCTCTTGTGCCGAACAACACGTCAACCCGGACTTTGCCTATTGGCTCGCAAGAAATACCGGGCACAATACCATGGAAAGTTGTCCTCGTGGGCTGTAGCATGTTTTCCGAGATGCCCAACTTACGCATTGTGTCCGCATACATGATGTTAATGCTGTTGCCATTGTCGATCAGTACTTTTGAGAACCTAACATTAATGCTAGGCCCAATGAATGTCGGGTCCAACATCAATGCATACGAACCAGGGCTTGGCATAAGCTTGGGATGATCCTTTATGCTCCAGGTAATTTCCTGGTCCGACCAAGGCATGAACCTCGTCACTGTCGGCATCACCGCATTCACCTCCATATGCCTACGCTGCAAGATTTTTCTATCGGTTTCCTCAGTGGTGAACACACAGTAGCTCTGATGGTGCTCCATGTACTCGTTTCTCACCTCATTTCCGGGGTACCTCTGATCTGGCTGATGCTGATTTTCCACTTGGTGCACTGCATCCCTTCTCTCATTGTTATCATACCTCGGTGGAGGGGGAGGCAACATTAGCTGTTGCGTGTTCGCTCCGGAGAGCAATTGCTGCCGGGGTAACTCCTGCCGAGGCTGATCATTCCGGGGTGCCTGAGCATCCATTCACATTGCCTCGTCGTATGACCCGCTGGGTTATTCGGATTTGGCATGTGAAACTTACACGGCTGGTCCAACATCGACTCAGAAGTATACCTCGGACGGTCTTTCCTTTCTTGCCACTGCTTCTTTTGCTCTGGTGTCCAAGTTTTCTTGCCATCGTTTCTTGGAGTCCATTGCCCTCCAGTTTTCTGGCGCTGGCTACCACCTGCTTCGGGCTGATCTTAATTCACAGCTGCAACTTGGTGCGAACCGTATCGATGATCTGGTCTAGTTATTCCCCATGGTCTCGGATTAGTGAGATACATGTTCCCGGTGGCTTTATCTGGAAAGGAGTTGTTACTTCCGCTACTTTGTTGGAGAGAGGGATGGAGGTTGTCGGGGTACCAGACATGTGTGCGATCACGGATGCACCGCTGCTTTGCGGTGCTGGACTTGCTGGAGCTGGATCTGATGGACGTGCTGGAGCTGGACCTGCTGGACTTGGTGGAATTCATCACGATCTTGCGATCGACAAGTGTACGACTACATCATCCACGAGTTCCATTTCGTTAACAAAGCATTGTTGTCTTCGAGGGTATGTTCTCTATGGATATATATCCACCCGTTGCTTGTATCTAGTAGATAGATCTTGGCGTATAATAATTCCCATCGTAGGAATTTTTTTGTTTTCTATGCTATGAACCCAACAACTACCACATGTAATGGAGCACATAAGGCTCACATGGTCATGTGGATCAAGGTGGTTTGGAAAAGAACACATGCAATGGCACTCCATGTGTGAAGACATGGCCAGAAAGCCTAAAAACATAGAGGAATGCAACTGCCACATGTAATACAGCAGTAGTGTGACATAAGTTGCACCACGACACCCGCTTGAGTGTGTGTGGTCATGTGGATCAAGGTGGTTTGGAAAAGTACACATGCAATGACACTCCATGTGTAAAACCATGGTTAGAAAGACCCAAAACACAGAGGAATGCAACTGCCACATGTAATGCAGAACCAGAGTAATATAAGTTGCACCACCACACCCACTTGAGTGTGTATGGATATGTGGATCAAGGTGGTTTGTAAAAGAACACATACAATGACACTCCATGTGACAAACCATGGTCATAAAGCCCAAAACATAGAGGAATACAACTGTCACATGTAATGGAGCATTAGTGTGACATAAGTTACACCACCACACCCACTTTAGTGTGTGTGGTCATGTGGATCAAGGTGGATTGGAAAAGAACACATGCAATGACACTCCATGTGTCAATCCACCATTAGAAATCCCCAAAACATAGAGGAATGCAACTTCCACATGTAATGGAGCACCAATGTGACATAAGTTGCACCACCACACCCACTTGAGTGTGTGTGGTCATGTGGATTAAGGTGGTTTGGAAAATAACACATGCAATAACACTCACATCTATAAAACCATGGTCAACAAGCCCAAAAACACAGAGGAATGCACCTACCACATCTAATGGATCACTGGTGTGACATAAGTTGCACCACCACACCCACTTGAGTGTGTGTGGTCATGTGGATCAAGGTGGTTTGGAAATGAACACATGGAATGACAATCCATGTGTCAAACCATGGTTATGAAGCCCAAAACATAGAGGAATGCAACTGCCACATGTAATGGAGCACCATTGTGACATAAGTTACACCACCACACCCACTTGAGTGTGTGTGGTCATGTGTATCAACATGGTTTGGAAACGAACAAACGCAACGACACTCCATGTGTCGAACCATGGTCAGAAAGCCCAAAACACAGAGGAATGCGACTGCCACATGTATTGGAGCACCAGTGTGACATAAGTTGCACCACCACACCCACTTGAGTGTGTGTGGACATGTGGATCAAGGTGGTTTGGAAAAAGAACACACGTGCAATGACACGCCATCAGTCAAACCATGGTCAGAAAGCCTAAAAACAACAAGGAATGTAACTGTTACACGTAATGGAGCACCAATGTGACGTAAGTTACACCACCACACCCTCTTGAGTATGTGTGTGGTCATGTGGATCAAGGTGGCTGGGAAAAACACATGCCATGACACGCCATCAGTCAAACCATGGTCAGAAAGCCCAAAAACACAGAGGAATGGAACTACCACATGTAATGCAGCAACACTGTGACATAAGTTTCACCACCACGCCCACTTGAGTGTGAGTGGTCATGTGAATCAAGGTGGTTTCGAAAATAACACATACAATGACACTCCATGTGCCAAACCATGGTCAGAAAGCCAAAAAATACAGAGTAATGCAACTATCACATGTATTGATGCACTAGTGTGACATAAGTTGCACCACCACACCCACTTGAGTGTGTGTGGTCATGTGGATCAAGGTGGTTTGGAAAAGAACACATGAAATGACACTCCATGTGTCAAACCATGGTTATATAGCCACAAAACATAGAGCAATGCAACTGCCACATGTAATGCAGCACCAGTGTCACATAAGTCTCACATGGTCATGTGGATCAAGGTGGTTTGGAAAAGCACACATGCAATGTCACTCCATGTGTGAATACATGGCCAGAAAGCCCAAACACACATAGGAATGCAACTGCCACATGTAATAGAGCAATAGTGTGACATAAGTTGCACTAGCACACCCACTTGCGCATGTATGGACATGTGGATCAAGGCGGTTTGGGAAAGAACACATGCAATGACACTCAATGTGTCAAACCATGGTCAGAAAGAACAAAAAACAGAGGAATGCAACTGTCACACGTAATGCAGCACGAGTGTGACATAAGTTGCACCACCACACCCACTTGAGTGTGTGTGGAGATGTGGATCAAGGTTGTTTGGAAAAGAACACATACAATGACACTCCATGTGTCAAACCATGGTCATAAAGCGCAAAACATAGAGGAATGCAACTGACACATGTAATGGAGCACCAGTGTGACATAAGTGGCACCACCACACCCACCTGAGTGTGTGTGGTCATGTGGGTCAAGGTGGTTTCAAAAAGAACACATGCAATCACACTCCATGTGTCAAACCATGGTCAGAAAGACCCAAAACACAAAGGAATGCAACTACCACATGTAATGGAGCACCAATGTGACATAAGTTGCACCACCACACCCACTTGAGTGTTTGTGGTCATGTTGATCAAGGTGGTTTGGAAAAGAAAACTTGCAATGACACTCCATGTGTCAAACCATGGTTAGAAAGCCCAAAACCATAGTGGAATGCAACTGTTACATGCAATGGAGAACCAGTGTGACATAAGTTGCGCCACCACACTCACTTGAGTGTGTGTGTGTGTGTTGACATGTGGATCAAGGTGGTTTGAAAAACAAGACATGTAATAACACTCCATGTGTCAAATTATGGTCAGAAAGCCCAAAAACAAAGAAATGGAGCTGACACATGCAATAGAGCAATAGTGTGACATAGGTTGCACTAGCACACCCACTTGCGCGTGTATGGACATGTGGATCAAGGCGGTTTGTGAAAGAACACATGCAATGACTCTCAATGTGTCAAACCATGGTCGGAAAGAACAAAAACACAGAGGAATGCAACTGTCACATGTAATGCAGCATCAGTGTGACATAAGTTGCACCACCACATCCACTTGAGTGTGTGTGGAGATGTGGATCAAGGTGGTTTGGAAAAGAACACATACAATGACACACCATGTGTCAAACCATGGTCATAAAGCCCAAAACATAGAGGAATGCAACTGCCACATGTAATGGAGCACCAGTGTGACATAAGTGGCACCACCACGCCCACCTGAGTGTGTGTGGTCATGTGGGTCAAGGTGGTTTCAAAAAGAACACATGCAATCACACTCCATGTGTCAAACCATGGTCAGAAAGACCCAAAACACAAAGGAATGCAACTGCCACATGTAATGGAGCACCAGTGTGACATAAGTTGCACCACCACACCCACTTGAGTGTTTGTGGTCATGTTGATCAAGGTGGTTTGGAAAAGAAAACTTGCAATGACACTCCATGTGTCAAACCATGGTTAGAAAGCCCAAAACCATAGTGGAATGCAACTGTTACATGCAATGGAGAACCAGTGTGACATAAGTTGCGCCACCACACTCACTTGAGTGTGTGTGTGTGTTGACATGTGGATCAAGGTGGTTTGAAAAAGAAGACATGTAATAACACTCCATGTGTCAAATTATGGTCAGAAAGCCCAAAAACAATGAAATGGAGCTGACACATGCAATAGAGCAATAGTGTGACATAGGTTGCACAAGCACACCCACTTGCGCGTGTATGGACATGTGGATCAAGGCGGTTTGCGAAAGAACACATGTAATGACTCTCAATGTGTCAAACCATGGTCAGAAAGAACAAAAACACAGAGGAATGCAACTGTCACATGTAATGCAGCATCAGTGTGACATAAGTTGCACCACCACATCCACTTGAGTGTGTGTGGAGATGTGGATCAAGGTGGTTTGGAAAAGAACACATACAATGACACACCATGTGTCAAACCATGGTCATAAAGCCCAAAACATAGAGGAATGCAACTGCCACATGTAATGGAGCACCACTGTGACATAAGTTGCACCACCACACCCACTTTAGTGTGTGTGGACATGTGGATTAAGGTGGTTTGGAAAATAACACATGCAATGACACGCCATCAGTCAAACCATGGTCAGAAAGCCCAAAAACACAGAGGAATGCAACTGCCACATGTAATGGAGCACCAGTGTGACATAATACCACAACCACTTAAGGGTGTGTGGTCATGTGGATCAAGGTGGTTTTGAAAGAACACATGTAATCGCATGCCATGAATCAAACCATGGTTAGAAAGCCCAAAAACACATGATGGCTCTGTAATGGTGCCAGGAAAATGCTGGAGCGATGATGATGTAGAGCTCGTTGGGAACCCCAAGAGGAAGGTATGATGAGCACATCAGCAAGTTTCCCTCAGTATGAAACCAAGGTTTAATCGAACCAGTAGGAGCAAGGAAACACCCCAAAGGTGTTGCTAGCTGAGCCTTGGCAGGGCGCACTACCGGTGCTAGTAGCAACGTGGAGACCTGCACAACACAACCACAGAACTTTGTCCCCAACTTGCGATGAGGTTGTCAATCTCACCGTGTTTTGCGGAAAACAAAGGATTAAACGTATCGAATGGAAGGAAGTAATAGTTTGCATAAAGTAAACACAAAGCAGTAAAAGATTGTAGATTGTATGTAAAAGACAAGGACCGGGATCCATAGTTCACTAGAGGTGGCTCTCCTTATGATAGATAATATGCTAGGTGAACAAATTACAGCGGGGCAATTGACAAACATCGAGAAAGCAATACGTGCATATAATAATCATCTTGACTCCTTTTTGATTTGATTGGGCATACAACATTATACATAGACCGCCATCCAACTGCATCTATGACTAATAATCCACCTTCAGGTTATCATCCGAACCCCCTCTAGTATTAAGTTGCAAGCAACAGATTATTGCTTTACAAACTGCGTGTAAAGTAAACAATACGATTGTTTTATGAACTAAGGATTGTTGTTTTCTCCCTAGTAGCAACATCACATCTAGTACCTTAGAGATTTCTGTCACTTCCCCAGATTAGCAGAGGCATGAACCCACTATCGAGCATAAATACTAACTCTTGGAGTTGCTAGCATCTACTTGGATAAGATAACTACTAACAACAGAAAGCATGCAAGATCACAAATAACAAAGACATGATAGAATCAATAATCAATCTGAAATAGCATCTCAATATCCATCGGATCCCCACAAACACAACATGTAGAATTATAAATAGATGATCTTGATCATGAACGGAGCTCATAAGATCTAAACATGAAAGAACAAAGGAGGAGAACTAGCCATCTAGCTACTACATGGATCTGTAGTCCAAGGATGAACTACTCACGCATCACACCGGAGGCTTGCTTGGTGATGAAGAAGGCCTCTAGGGTGAATTCCCCTCTCCGGCAGGGTGTCGGGAAGAGCTTCAGATCCCTCCCGATCTAGGGATGGAGATGACGGTGGCTACAGACTCTTTCATGGATTTTTGATTGGGTACTTAGGGTTTTCGTCCCAACGGCATCATATAGGCAGAAGGGGAGGCCGAGGGGGTGCCTGGGCTGGCCACACCACCCCCTGGCGCGGGCCAGGCTAGGCCGTGCGGCCAGGTGGTGTGGTGGCCCCTGGCCCTTCTCCGTCTCGTATTCTTGCACTTGATGACTTCCGGAAAAGTAGGCACTTTGGCTTTTGTCCCGTCCAATTCCGAGAATATTCATTTTCTGACTTTCCTGGAAGCAAAAACAGCAGAAAACAGGCAGCTGGCACTTTGGCTCTTATTAATAGGTTAGTCCCAAAAATAATATGAAACGTACTCCAAAGTTGGAACAAAACACACCAAAGTGGATAAAACCAAGCATGGAACATCAAAAATTATAGATACATTTGCAATGTATCAACACAGAGGAATGGAACTGCCCCATGTAATGGAGCACCGGTGTGACATAAGTTTCACCACCACACCCACTTGAGTGTGTGTGGTCATGTCAATCAAGGTGGTTTCGAAAAGAACACATCCAATGACACTCCATGTGTCAAACCATGTTCAAAAACCCGAAACATAGAGGAATGCAACTGCCACATGTATTGGAGCACAAGTTTGACATAAGTGGCACCACCACACCCACTTCAGTGTGTGTGGTCATGTGGATCAAGGTAGTTTAGAAAAGAACACATGCAATGACACTCCATGTGTCAAACCATGATTATAAAGCCACAAAAACATAGAGGAATGCAACTGCCACATGTAATGGAGCACCAGTGTCACATAAGGCTCACATGGTCATGTGGATCAAGGTGGTTTGGAAAAGAACACATGTAATGGCACTCCATGTGTGAAGACATGGCCAGAAACACCAAAAACACAGAGAAATGCAACTGCCACATGTAATAGAGCACTAGTGTGACATAAGTTGCACCACCACACTCACTTGCAATTGTGCGGACATGCGGATCAAGGTGGTTTGGGAAAGAACACATGCAATGACACTCAATGTGTCAAACCCTGGTCAGAAAGACCCAAAACACATAGGAATGCAACTGCCACATGAAATGCAGCACCAGTGTGACATAAGTTGCACCACCACACCCACTTGAGTGTGTGTGGAGATGTGGATCAAGGTGGTTTGGAAAAGAACACATACAATGACACTCCATGTGTCAAACCATGGTCATAAAGCTCAAAACATAGAGGAATGTGACTACCACATGTAATGGAGCACCAGTGTGACATAAGTTACACCACCACACCCACTTGAGTGTGTGTGGTCATGTGGATCAATGTGGATTGGAAAATAATACATGCAATGACACTCCATGTGTCAAGCCATCGTCCAAAAGACCCAAAACATAGAGGAATGCAACTACCACATGTAATGGAGCACCAATGTGACATAAGTTGCACCACCACACCCACTTGAGTGTGTGTCGTCATGTGGATGAAGGTGGTTTTGAAAAGAACACATGCACTAACACTCACATCTATCAAACCATGGTCAAAAAGCCCAAAAACATAGATGAATGCAGTTGCCACATGTAATGGATCACCGGTGTGACATAAGTTGCACCACCACACCCACTTGAGTGTGTGTGGTCATGTGGATCAAGGTTGTTTGGAAAAGAACACTTGCAATGACACTCCATGTTCACAAAGCCCAAAACCATAGTGGAATGCAACTATTACATGTAATGGAGAACCGATGTGACATAAGTTGCGCCACCACACACACTTGAGTGTGTGTGTTGACATGTGCATCAAGGTGGTTTGGAAAAAAACACATGTAATGACACTCCATGTGTCAAATCAGGCTTATAAAGCAAAAAACATAGAGGAATGCAACTGCCACATGTAATGGAGCACCACTTTGACATAAGTTGCACCAAGACACCCACGTGAGTGTGTGTGGAAATGTGGATCAAGGTGGTTTGGAGAAGAACACATGAAATGACACGCCATCAGTCAAATCATGGTAAGAAAGCCCAAAAACACACAGGAATGCAACTGCCACATGTAATGGAGCACCAGTGTGACATAAGTTGCACCACCACACTCACTTCACTATGTGTGGTCATGTGGATCAAGGTAGTTTGGAAAAGAACACATGAAATGATACACCATCAGTCAAATCATGGTCAGAAAGCCCAAAAATAGAGAGGAATGCAGCTGCCACATGTAATGGAGCACCAATGTGACATAAGTTGCACCACCACACCCACTTGAGTGTGTGTGGTCATGTGGATCAAGGTGGTTTGGAAAATAACACATGCAATAACACTCACATCTATCAAACCTTCGTAAACAAGCCCAAAAACACACAGGAATGTAGCTACCACATGTAATGGATCACCGATGTGACATAAGTTGCACCACTACACCCACTTGAGTGTGTGTGGTCATGTGAATCAAGGTGGTTTGGAAAGATACCTTGCAATGACACTCTGTGTGTCAAACCACGGTTAGAAAGCCGAAAACCATAGTGGAATGCAACTGTCACATGTAATGGAGAACCAATGTGACATAATTTCGCCACCACACTCACCTGAGTGTGTGTGGACATGTGGATCAATGTGGTTTGGAAAAGAACACATGCAGTGACACTCCATGTGTCAAATAATGGTCAGAAAGCCGAAAAACAAAGATAAATGGAACTACCACCTGTAATGGATCACTAGTGTGACATAAGTTGCACCACCACACCCACTTGAGTGTGTGTGGTCATGTGGATCAAGGTGGTTTGGAAAGGAACACATGCAATGACAATCCATGTGTCAAACCATGGTTATGAAGCCCAAAACATAGAGGAATGCAACTCCCACATGTAATGGAGTACGACTGTGACATAAGTTACACCACCACACCCACTTGAGTGTGTGTGGTCATGTGGATCAAGGTGGTTTGGAAACAAACACATGCAACGACACTCCATGTGTCGAACCATGGTCACAAAGCCCAAAACACAGAGGAATGCGACTACCACATGTAATGGAGCACCACTGTGACATAAGTTGCACCACCACACCCACTTGAGTGTGTGTGGACATGTGGATCAAGGTGGTTTGGAAATAGAACACACGCAATGACACGCCATCAGTCAAACCATGGTCAGAAAGCCCAAAAACAACGAGGAATACAACTGTTAAATGTAATGGAGCACCAATGTGACGTAAGTTACACCACCACACCCACTTGAGTGTGTGTGGTCATGTGGATCAAGGTGCTTTGGAAAAAACACATGCAATGACACGCCATCAGTCAAACCATGGTCAGAAAGCCCAAAAACACAGAGGAATGGAACTACCACATGTAATGCAGCACCACTTTTAGATAAGTTTCACCACCACGCCCACTGGAGTGTCGGTGGTCATGTGAATCAAGGTGGTTTCGAAAATAACACATACAATGACACTCCATGTGTCAAACCATGGTCAGAAACCCAAAAAAATATAGAGTAATGCAACTGTCACATGTATTGGTGCACTAGTGTTACATAAGTTGCACCCCCACACCCACCTGAGTGTGTGTGGTCATGTGGATTAAGGTTGTTTGGAAAAGAACACATGCAATGACACTCCATGTGTCAAACCATGGTTATATAGCCACAAAACATAGAGGAATGCAACTGCCGCATGTAATGGAGCACCAGTGTCACATCAAGCTCACATGGTCATGTGGATCAAGGTGGTTTGTAAAAGAACACATGCAATTGCACTCCATGTGTGAAGACATGGCCAGAAAGCCCAAACACACAGAGGAATGAAATTGCCACATGTAATAGAGCAATAGTGTGACATAAGTTGCACTAGCACACCCACTTGCGCGTGTATGGACATGTGGATCAAGGAGGTTTGGGAAAGAACACATGCAATGACACTCAATGTGTCAAACCATGGTCAGAAAGAACAAAAACACAGAGGAATGCAACAGTCACATGTAATGCAGCACCAGTGTGACATAAGTTGCACCACCACACCCACTTGAGTGTGTGTGGACATGTGGATCAAGGTGGTTTGGAAAAGAACACATACATTGACACTCCATGTGTCAAACCATGCTCATAAAGCCCAAAACACAGAGGAATGCAACTGACACATGTAATGGAGCACCAGTCTGACATAAGTGGCACCACCACACCCACTTGAGTGTGTGTGGTCATGTGGGTCAAGGTGGTTTCAAAAACAACACATGCAATCACACTCCATGTGTCAAACCATGGTCAGAAAGACCCAAAACACAGAGGAATGCAACCGCCACATGTAATGGATCACCAGTGTGACCTAAGTTGCACCACCACACCCACTTGAGTGTTTGTCGTCATGTTGATCAAGGTGGTTTGGAAAATAACACTTGCAATGACACTCCATGTGTCAAACCATGGTTATAAAGCCCAAAACCATAGTGGAATGCAACTGTTACATGTAATGGAGAACCAGTGTAACATAAGTTGCGCCACCACACTTACTTGAGTGTGTGTGTGTTGACATGTGGATCAAGGTGGTTTGTAAAAGAAGACATGTAATGACACTCCATGTGTCAAATTATGTTCAGAAATCCCAAAAACAAATAAATGGAACTACCACATCTAATGGAGCACCAGTGTGACATAAGTTGTACCACCACAGACACTTGAGTGTGTGTGGTCATGTGGATCAAGGTGGTTTGGAAATGAATAAATGCAATGACACTCCGTGTGTCGAACCATGGTCAAAAAGCCCCAAAACACAGAGGAATGCAACTTCCACATGTAATAGAGCACTAGTGTGACATAAGTTGCACCACCACACCCACTTGAGTGTTTGTGGATATGTGTATCAACATGGTTTGGAAATGAACACATGCAATGACAATCCATATGTAAAACCATGGTTATAAAGCCCAAAACATAGAGGAATGCAACTGCCACATGTAATGGAGCACCATTGTGACATAAGATGCACCACCACACCCACTTTAGTGTGTGTGGACATGTGGATTAAGGTGGTTTGGAAATTAACACATGCAATGTCGTGGTGGTGTCACGACAGATGCCATGTATAGGCTAAAGGTGGGGAGTAATCCTCGCTAGGGGAATCCAGGGAGGGATAGTGAAGTGATTCTCCACACAAGAGCTTGTATTGATTTACTTCCAAGGTTACAAGTGCTCCTAGAGCTGTATTGGCGAGAGGAGGAAGAAGGAGCTCTCTTACTCTTACCCACAGATCTCACCTGAAACCCTTGACCAAAACAGAATCGTAGAGAGACCAACCATCCCCTTCTACAGAAGCCCTAGCCCTCCTTTTATAGGGGAGGCTCGGTTTCTGCCTAGGGCATACGTGGAGGCATATTCTTAGGAATATGCCTCCTCCCAAAGTGGTAAGCCAACCGGGGTGCTTTTTCCCCTGCGTCACACATGCTTTAGCTACGTGAGCCTCTGACGGCGCCCTCGTCAGCTGACACGGGCGTCGTCACGCTTGTCGGCCACGCCCCGGTGGTCCTGTCCTTGCTCGCTTCGCTCAAGCAGTGCGTACCGGGGCTCCTTTTGACCAGCGAGATTCCTTCCTTCTCCTAGAAGCTTGCCGTGACCCGGATGATGGTTCATCCGGTCACACCCTTTCCTGCATACAGGTAGAACATGTACTTCTGACTTACCGCTTAAGTCGGATGAGACCTAGTTAGGCGAACGCCCCCAGGTCCGGATTACCCCGTGATTCGGTCTGCCTTGAGGTGACCCGGCCAGCATCTGCTTTGGCCTTGCCGAACCTCGGCTAACTCGGCCTTTATACCCCGGTGTGACCCTACCCGGGGGTATCCCCCCAACATTAGTCCCCGAAGCTGGTGCGGTCTTTGCTGCCTTGGCCGCTAAGGCCACACCAGGTTCAATTTTGTGCCCCGGTCGTTGTTGCCGAGTTACTTCTGTACCCCGGACTGCTTGGATTTACGTTCCCTTCACACATTTCAAGTTTTCACTTGCCGGCCGGGTTACCACAGTTCCATCCGGGTCTTGCTTCCTTCTCCCATAAGCTAACCATGTGAAGGGTAATCATTATGTCGTCTTATTTTATGGGACGGTATAGTAACCGCCGCAGTAATTGTTAGTTATCACTGTGCACGGGTCACGTCACGCCTGCCTCCTCATTTACCGCATCAGCGCGTCACGTCATAGGACTTTCTCCGCCCTGTGGCCCTCCGTGTGGCTCCTCACTGATTGGCCCGGACAGGTGATACACGACCACAGCGTGTGGCCGGTCCACAGGTTGCGATCCCACTCACCCCTGACGGGAGTGGTTAAATAGCGGAGGGGTGCATCCCTTAGGATTTTTCCCCCTCCGCACCCCTCTGTCCGCTGCTATTCTTCTTCCTCTTCCTCACGACAGCGCCGCCGCCAGCATCGCCAAAATGCAGCGTCGCCGCCGTGCTTCTTCGTCGCACCTCCGCGTCACCGCCACCGCGACGCGAATTTCTCACCACGGGTCCGCGCCAGTCCCGGCCACTGTCCCCCGCTGCTTTCAGTGCCAGCGAGGGCCTCGAGGACCAGATGACTGAAGAGGAACTCATTGTTGCTGAGTAGGAGATGGAAGAGGACGCCGCGGCGGTGGACCGCGGCACGTGGGCCGGCTCCTGGGTCTGCCAGGATGACCTGGACTGGCTCTACCGGACCAGACGCATCCCGGCCGGCATCGCCGCGCGTCTTCCTTCCAACGAACTGGCCCCCTCACCCAATCCGGGCGAGTTCGTCGTCTTTCTGTCCCATTTCCAACGGGGCTTCGGCTTGTCGGTGAGTGATTTTTTCCAGGACTGGCTCGGTACGTACCAACTCCAACCACACCACCTTCCAGCCAACGCCATCACCTCTCTTTCTGCCTTTGCTTCTACGATCGAAGGCTACGGCGGACTATGGCCCACGAAAGAGCTATGGATCCGGTTCTTCGGCCTTCGTCGCAATGTCATTCCCAACATCCATGCTGATCCGGAGGACAAGCGGATCACTCAATTCGGAGCGGCCTCCATTTCAGCCCGGCGATTTTCTGTTTTTCACCTAGGGTCACCAGGCTAGAGTCCTGCAAAGGATGGGCCCGGACCTTCTTCTATGTCCGGAACACGGGCACCGAAGATTTGATCTGGTTGCTTCCCTACACTCCGAGTCCACCTAACCCAGACCTGTGGGATGTGATCCCCAAGAAGCCCACAGCCTTGGCCAACCAAGTGAGCAAAAGGTTCGTGGAACTAAAGGGGCTCGGGCTATGCAACGAGGATGCCATGATCACCTTTGTGCGTAACCAAATCTCGCCCCTCCAGAAGCGCACCCACAAGGTGTGCCACATGAGCTACGGCCACGATCCTAACCGGACCTCATCCTTCGAGCTGACAAACTCGGAGATTTATCGTCGGGTTAAGGCTCTCTTTACCACTCACAAGGACTTTTCCATTGATTGGTCTTGGGGGATTGAGCATTTCTGCCGTGACCGGCTTCCTCCCACGGTAAGTTTCATGCTATAAACTTAACCCGGATTAATTACATGTCAGTTATTGTTGCAATTTTTGACTCTTTTGTTCGCTCTTTTCCTCAGCAATTCCTTCAGCAAACCCTTGAGGATGGCACCGATCCGTCCTTTAAGTGGGCGCCGGACCGGGAGACTCCGGATGAGGAAGAGCCGGACTAGGAGATGTTCCTCCCTATGACCGACGCCACGAAACGACCCACGGGTAAATCCTCTTCTATTAGAGATTGGCCCGATGATGAAGATGACTCGGAAATCGAGGTGATTGAACCTTTTGAGGCTGTCCCCCATTCTTTTGCTTTTCTGCCATCAGCTCACCCCGGCGGTCACATTCACGAGGATCCCCCTCTCGCTACGGGCGAGCCTGTTCTGGTGGCCACGAAGAAGAAACGTGGGGCTTCTTCGAGTTCTTCCTCTGGACCCTCTCAGCCCGTTAAAAGGCGAAAGAAGTCTGGGGACAAGACCGCCCCCAAACCAGCAGGCAAGGCCCCAGCACGAAGGGCTCGGAAACCCAAAGCGGCCGAAACCTCGGATGCGTAAGTCCTTCTTTCTTCTGTAACTCGTTCTTCTTACTTCGTCGTAATTTTTCTTCTGACGTTATTTGATTTCACAGTGCTCCGGTGGAGGTCACTCAAAGTGGATCTAGCATCTCTTCCCCTCTCTGACCTAGCCCTTCTCCCCGTCGTGACGACGAGTCACGCCCGCTGAGCCCTATTCCAGAGGGTTCTGCGGCCGCTCCGGGTTCAGCTCCACCTCGGCGAGAGGAGGGTAACCTTGGAGTGGGGGAGACCGGCCTAACCGGAGTAATGGCATCCACCGCTTCGACAAAACCTCAACCAGCAGCCACCGAGGCTACTTCGGCCCTAGAACCAATTCCCGTACCAGCAAGCAGACCAGCACCAACTCCAACCTCGGCATCAGCATCAACTCCGGCAGTGAAAACTTCAGCGCCGGCACCAAGCCCAGCAGCGAGGGTACCAGCACCTAGTTCCTCTGCATCTTCCGAGTCCTCTCAACCTCAGCAAGGAACTACCCCGGCAATTTCTAAGGGGAAAACCACTGCTACAGCTTCCTCCACCCAGCAAACCAAAGGGGTTTTGTCCAAAACAAAAATGTCAAATCGAGTAACTTCTTTTCCTTAGTCGTTTTTCATGTGCTACGCAATTCCAAACTTGTTCTCTTGCTTGCCATGAAGCCAATTCTTGTTGGACAGTAGCAAGTCGAAGAGTTGGGTTTTTGGTGCTCACACACTACTAATCCGAGCTAAGTAGAATAACTTACTCCAGCTGATGCGTAGAAAATAACAAACATTATTAAGGCAGTCCCCGAGTTACTTCTCGAGGTGCCAACATTTCATTGATAAGCTCATTGCCGACATACATTCCGACATACGAGATAACCCGGATACATACACTTATTAGCTAGGTGTAGAAAGGCCGAAGTAGAGCTATGTTCCATGGTCGCTTGGATTCCTCTCCAGACCTGTCCGCCTTGTTCTTTTCATGTGGCTTGCATCTATAAGATAGTAAGAATCATTGTGCAATGCTTTGCTCACGATGAACGGCCCTTCCCATGGGGGGGATAATTTATGCATTCCAGTAGTACGTTGTACCAACCGGAGCACCAGATCGCCTTCCCGAAAGACTCGGGGGCACACTTTCCGGCTATGATAGCGTCGAAGATTTTGCTGATATATGGCGGATCTAGACAGTGCTAGTTCTCTCACTTCTTCCAGCAGATCAACATCATTTTGCCGGGCTTCTTGCACTTCGGCTTGTGTGTATTGGGTGACCCTAGGCGAATCATGCTCTATGTCGGCTGGTAATACAGCTTATGCCCCATATACCAGAAAGAACGGCGTATAACCTGTTGATCGATTCGGAGTTGTTCTTAAACTCCACAGTACCGCTGGTAGTTCTTCTATCCAGCACCCCGCTGATCTTTGCAGCGGCTCAATGAGCATGGGTTTTATCCCGGATAATACCAATCCGTTGGATCTTTCCACTTGTCCGTTTGATGCGGGGTGGGCTACCGAAGCTACGTCCAGCCGGATCCTCTTATCCCGGCAGAAACGAGCAAAAGCTCCTTCCGCAAAATTTGTGCCATTATCACTTATGATACTGTGTGGATAACCGTACCTCAAGATGATATCTTTGAGAAACGTTACGGCCGTAGCTCCATCACATTTTCTTATAGGCTTCACCTCAATCCACTTCGTAAACTTGTCCACCATTACCAGAATGTGTGTCATATTTCCGCTTGCTGGTTTAAACGGGCCAACCATATCCAAGCACCATACGGCAAATGGCCAAGTGATTGGGATGGTCTTGAGTTCCGACATTGGCATATATGTCTTGGTAGCGTACCTCTGACAACCATTACATTTTCTCACCAGATCTTCTGCTTGCTCTAAGGCATTTGGCCAGTAGAATCTGTGTCAGAAAGCTTTCGCTACCAAGGCTCAGGATGAGGCGTGATGCCCGCATTCCCCCTGATGTATATCTCGGATGATTTCAAGCCCTTCTTCCGGGTCAACACACCGCTAGAGGACATTGGTCACGCTTCTTTTGTATAACTCGGAATTGATGATCGTGTAGGCCTTTTCCCTCCTCTGTGTTTGCCTGGACAGCACCTCCTCAGTGGGCAACGTTCCATCCTTCTGGAATTGAAATATATGCAGTGCCCAAGCCGGTATTGGCCGCACGGGGAACACGTCCTCGTCTATCTCCATCTGATCCACCGGCATAACTTCAACTAGACCATGCTGAGCAGTCCCCGGACCATGCTGAGCAGTCCCCGGGTCTTGCGAAGCAGTCCCCGGGTTTTGCGAAGCAGTCCTCGGGTTTTGCGCACCACTTCCTATGTCAACGTCCATGGGCACAGCTCCGGATTTTGTGTCCTCCGGGACGTAAATTGACTCGGATTCCGGGGATGGCCTGATGGATGGTTTCTTGAGGTGCTCTAATGCTACACCCGGTGGAATTGCTTGTCTGGTTGACCCGAGCTTTGACAGCATGTCGGCAGCCTCATTTTCCACCCGGGGTACATGATGAAATTCGCATCCCTCAAAGTAACCAGAAATCTTCTGCACATGAAATCTGTATAGTGCCATGTTTGGATCAAGGGCGTCCCACACTCCGGACACTTGCTGCACCACCAAATCCGAGTCGCCAAAGCATATAATCCGACGTATTCCAATTTCTTTTGCTACCTTGAGCCCATGCACAAGTGCTTCATACTCAACGACATTGTTTGATGCGGTGAAGTGGATCTGCAACACATATTTCAACTGGTCCCTCTTCAGCGATGTGAGTACAACTCCGGCACCTAGCCCGGTTTTGGTTTTTGATCTGTCAAAGTGCATTCGCCAATAGTTTGGATCTGGGAGTGGCGGTTCGTATTGTACCTCAGCCCAATCCACAAAAAAGTCCGCCACAGCTTGAGATTTGATGGCTTCTCTTCTATCATATTGCGGAGCATAAGGAGCTAGCTCAATTGCCCATTTTGCAATTCTGCCGCTCGCATCCTCGTTACTCATTATCTCGGATATGGGGGCCTCACATATGACTCGGATAGGGTGCTCCTCAAAGTAGTGCTTCAGTTTTTTGGCGGCCATGTACACGCCATATGCCACCTTTTGATAGTGTGGGTAGTTATGCTTTGAGGCTGACAACACCTCGCTCAAGTAATAGACTGGCCTTTGCATTGATTTACCTTCCTCGTCGCGCTCCACCACTATCACGGCACTTACAACTTGGTTGGTTGCGGCTATATAGAGC
The DNA here is from genome assembly GCA_910589775.1 of Avena eriantha. Classification (NCBI taxonomy): domain Eukaryota; kingdom Viridiplantae; phylum Streptophyta; class Magnoliopsida; order Poales; family Poaceae; genus Avena; species Avena eriantha. Next base: position 197,172,307 of record OU342740.1, on the reverse strand, counting down.
AACATTCGCTCCTTGGACAGTGGTGAGGCTAGCACCGGTGCCGTGGCTAACATCTTCTTTAGGTGGGTAAAGGCTTCATCAGCCTGCGGCGTTCAAATGAACTTATCCGACTTTTTCATGTGTTGGTAAAGAGGCAAAGCCTTTTCTCCCAACCGACATACAAACCGACTTAACGAGGCCAGGCAACCTGTGAACTTCTGGACATCGTTAAGACACTTCGGTAGTTCCATTCATTCGATGGCCCAGATTTTGGTTGGATTAACCTCGATACCTCGGCTAGAGACGAGAAAACCGAGCAATTTTCCAGCCGGGACACCCAAGGTGCATTTTTCTGGGTTAAGTTTCATTCGGAACCTTCTTAGGTTTGCAAACGTTTGCCTGATATCGTCAAGGAGCGTTTTGCTTTCCTTGGTCTTGATAACTACATCATCCACGTACACCTGTACATTTTGACCTATTTGGTCGTGCAAACATTTTTGCATACATCTCTGGTACGTTGCCCCTGCATTACGTAAACCAAACGGCATGGTGCGATAGCAATAAGCCCCATACGGGGTAATAAACGCAGTCTTTATTTGATCATCCGGATTCAGAGGTATCTGGTGGAAACCAGAGTAAGCATCAATGAATGACAACAGTTCACATCCAGCAGTTGAGTCTATGACCTGATCTATTCTTGGCAGCGGAAATGGGTCTTTTGGACACGCCTTGTTCAGGTTCGTGTAATCGATACACATACGCCAAACCACAGCCACGTTCGGGTCATCCTTTTTCTTTTCCACCAGCACTGGATTAGACAGCCAATCCGGGTAAAGGACCTCCATGATAAATCCTGCAGCTAGCAACCGAGCTATCTCATCTCCAATGACTTTTCTCCTATCTTCGGTGAAGCGGCGGAGAGGTTGCTTCACCGGCTTGGCTCCGGGTCTCACATTCAAAGAGTGCTCGGCCAACTCCCTCGGAACACCTTGCAAGTCTTGTGTGGACCAAGCAAAAATGTCCCGATTCTCACGAAGGAAGCTGACGAGCTCGCTTTCCTATTTATCTCTTAGCCCGGCACCAATTGTTACGGTGCGCTCTGGGAACATGTCATCAACGGGAACCTTCTTGGTATCTTTCGTGGCCTGGAAAGAGACAGTTCCATGCGGGTTACTCCGCGCCGGCATATACTGTTGCGCGGACTGAGCCAATGCTGCCACCTCTTGAATTTTTCTCTTTTCCTGCTTGATCACAAGTGACTCGGCTAAGTTTGATCCAGCCGACACACACTCCATGGAACGTCGGAAGTCCCCAGCAATGGTAATCACTCCGTTTGGTCCAGGCAATTTCATCTTCAAGTAGCCGATATGACAACTTGCCATGAACTTGTTCAGCGCTGGCCTTCCGAGCAACGCATGATACGCGCTTTCTAAGTTCACCACTTCGAACTCCAGATTTTCGGTTCGGCAATTATCCCTCGTGCCGAACAAGACGTCGACCCGGACCTTGCCTATGGGCTCGCAAGAAATGCTGGGCACAATGCCATGGAAAGTTGTCCTCGTGGCCTGGAGCACGTTCTCCGAGATACCCAACTTGCGCATTGTGTCCGCATACATGATATTTATGCTACTGCCGTTGTCGATCAGTACCTTGGAGAACCGTACATTAATGCTAGGTCCAATGAACGTAGGATCCAGCACCAACGCATACGAACCAGGGCTCGGCATGAGCTTGGGATGATCCCTAATGCTCCAGGTGATTTCCTGATCGGACCAAGGCATGTACCTCATCACTGCAGGCATTACTGCATTCACCTCCATATGCCTATGCTGCAAGCTTTTTCTATCAGTTTCTTCTGTGGTGAATACACAGTAGCTCTGGTGATGCTCCCTGTACTCGTTTCTCCCCTCATTTCCGGAGTGCCACTGACCCGGCTGATGCTGATTTTCTACCTGATGCACTGCATCCCTTCTTTCATTGTTATCATACTTCGGCGGAGGGGGAGGCAACATTAGCTGTTGCGTGTTCGCTCCGGAGAGCAATTGCTGCCGGGGTAACTCATGCCGAGGCTGATCATTCCGGGGTGCCTGAGCATTCCCCGAACCACCTTGCTCGATCTTGCGGATCCACTCGCATTGCCTCGTCATATGACCCGCTGGGTTGTTCAGATTTGGCGTGTGAAACTTACACGGCTGGTCCAACATCGACTCCTAAGTATACCTCGGACGGTCTTTCCTTTCTTGCCACTGCTTCTTTTGCTCTGGTGTCCAAGTTTTCTTCCCATCGTTCCTTGGAGTCCATTGACCTCCAGTTTTCTGGCGCTGGCTACCCCCTGCTCCGGGTTGATCTTGATTCACAGCTGCAACTTGGTGCGATCCGTACCGGTGGTCCGGTCTATCATCTCTCCTTTTTCCTCTGTAATCATTCCTCCGGGATGATCCGGATCCATCCCTCTGATAGTACTCATCGCTTGACTCGTTTGAGGCGAGCCTTGGTTGGGTCGGGTCACCCAACGCATATGAATCTGCAATCCGGATCATTTCTGCCAACGTAGCCGGCATTTTCCGTTGCAACTTCATCCACAGCTCGCTTCCATATCTGCACCCCTGTGCAAACCATGCTATGGCCTGTGATTCTATCACGCCCTCGCATGAGTTTCTCACGGTACACCACCGGGTCAAAAACTCCCGGTCTGTCTCATTGGGTCTTTGCTTGCACATAGCTAGGGTTTGTGGCCTATTTGGCCTTTGATACGTACTCGAAAAATTGCTGATGAACATTTCCTCGAAATCTATCCAGCAGTTGATGCTTCCTGGTGGCAAATTGTTCAACCACACCCTTGCCGGGCCTTCCAACATCTGGGATACATACCGTACGGCCCATCTCAGGTTGCCTGTGGCAATTTTTACAGTTGTAGCATAGTTTATCAGCCAATCCTCAGGCTTGGTACTACCGTCATAGGTCTTGGTGCCCCTGGGCAGCTGAAAGTTCGGTACTGGTGGCTCTTTCATGATCCGGGGTCCAAAACATGCTGGACCCGGTGGACCTTGACATTCAATCTGTTCCGACCTATACAGTCGATCCAGTTTCAACCTTGCATCGTCCGGCATCAAATACCTAGTTCCCAATCTCGACCCTATCACATGATAGTCCGGTCTGGGATACCCCGCATTTGCCATCTCCGAATCACCGTCGTTGTACCGGTTTTGCTCTTGTGGCGCACCTTTCTATTGCACACCTCGGCCGGCACTGTGCTCTTGCCTTGGCATGTTCCGCTGCTGCGGTTGTCTTGCTCCAGCTGAGTTTTGCTGCCCGGCATTGCCGTTGACAATGTTACCTTGACCGGCATTGCCTTGGTCGCGGTTACCTCGGCCAGCTTTGCCTCGGCTCACACTCCGTCGATCATCATTTTTCTGCGCTTCTTTTTCTTTCCCTGCCCGTGTCGGGTCATACGGGACAATCTGTTTGTTCCGTCTGGCCGAGGTCACCACCTCCTCTCTCCTTGGACCACCATGAGGGGACGATGCGGCTCCAGCGGATTTCTCTGGGTTACCCACCGCCGAATGGACGATCTTGGAGGCTCCAGCTCTCTCCGGGTTTGCCCTGAGTAGTTCCTCGTTTTGCCTATTTGTAATCTGAACCAGCTCGTTTACCCGATCTTGCTGCCTTTGCCGGGCTTCACCCGTCAGTCCCTCTAACTCGGACGCAGCAGCATCTGCTGCTCTGAGGTTCTTGCCCGGGGTACTATACCTGGGCAGCCCCACGGACAAATAGTTTTCTGATTCCTCGATTCCAGCATCACCTTCTCTGTTCATCTCGCTCATGAGATTTCTCCCTTTGACTTTTACATTATCAACCTTGTTCGCCTTAGCGTACTCACGCAGCGTCATGTTCAACGACTGTTGGGCCGCGGCTATTTTCTTTGTGCCCTCTATTATTTTCTGCCTAGTTTCTTCCAGCTTAGCCTGCGCACGAGCCGGATCTACCGCTGCTACTACAGGGTTTGCCAAGCTATCCATTGCCTCTCTCAACACGTTTTCCGGTCTCTCTAGCGGAGGATCTCTACCTTTGCTTGGTGCTTTGGGCGTTGCCTCCGGATCTGGCGCTGGATCTTTGCTCGCAGTCGCACCTGGCGCTGTCATCATTACCTCTGCATGGTCCGGGGAACGAGCGATACGCTCCCCGCGAGCCATAGTGAGGGGTGGTTTGCCTGCTTCGACGACGTGGTGCGGATGAACGCTAGACACGTCCACGGCAACATAGTCCTTGTGCGCCCCGAGCTTGACGAAGACGCCGTTGCGCGGGAGAGGGCGCGTGCCGAAGCAGCCTGCGTTGTCGCTGACGAAGTCCCGCGCTCCAAAGCGCTGAACGAGCCCGGAGACGATGCGCTCGCCGGTGGCGATGAAGTTTCCCGTCCGGATTTTGAGCCCTGCTAGCGCTGCTAGCCCCACGGTAGGCGCCAACTGTCGTGGTGGTGTCACGGCAGATGCCATGTATAGGCTAAAGGTGGGGACTAATACTCGCTAGGGGAATCCAGGGAGGGATAGTGAAGTGATTCTCCACACAAGAGCTTGTATTGATTTACTTCCAAGGTTACAAGTGCTCCTAGAGCTGTATTGGCGAGAGGAGGAAGAAGGAGCTCTCTTACTCTCACCCACAGATCTCACCTGAAACCCTTGACCAAAACAGAATCGTAGAGAGACCAACCAACCCCTTCTATAGAATCCCTAGCCCCCTTTTATAGGGGAGGCTCGGTTTCTGCCTAGGGCATACGTGGAGGCATATTAAGCCGACCGGGGTGCTTTTTCCCCCGCGTCACACATGCTTTAGCTACGTGAGCCTCTGACGGCGCCCTCGTCAGCCGACACGGGCGTCGTCACGCTTGTCGGCCACGCCCCGGTGGTCCTGTCCTTGCTCGCTTCGCTCAGGCAGTGCGTACCGGGGCTCCTTTTGACCAGCGAGATTCCTTCCTTCGCGTAGATGCTTGCCGTGACCAGGATGATGGTTCATCCGGCCACACCCTTTCCTACATATAGGTAGAACATGTACTTCCGACTTACCGCTTAAGTCGGATGAGACCTAGTTAGGCGAACGCCCCCAGGTCCGGATTACCCCGTGATTCAGTCTGCCTTGAGGTGACCCGGCCAGCATTTGCTTTGGCCTTGCCGAACCTCGGCTAACTCGGCCTTTATCCCCCGGCGTGACCCTACCCAGGGGTATCCCCCCAACATGCAATGACACGCCATCAGTCAAACCATGGTCAGAAAGCCCAAAACCACCGAGGAATTCAACTGCCACATGTAATGGAGCACCAGTGTGACATAAGACCACAACCACTTGAGTGTGTGTGGTCATGTGGATCAAGGTGGTTTTGAAAAGAACACATGTAATCACATGCCATCAATCAAACCATGGTTAGAAAGCCCAAAAACACAGAGGAATGGAATTGCCACATATAATGGAGCACCGGTGTGACATAAGTTTCACCACCACACCCACTTGAGTGTGTGTGGTCATGTGAATCAAGGTGGTTTCGAAAAGAACACATTCAATGACACTCCATGTGTCAAACCATGGTCAAAAAGCCGAAAACATAGAGGAATGCAATTGCCACATGTATTGGAGCACTACTGTGACATAAGTTGCACCACCACACCCACTTGACTATGTGTGGTCATGTGGATCAAGGTAGTTTATAAAAGAACACATGCAATGACACTCCATGTGTCAAACCATGGTTATAAAGCCAAAAAACATAGAGGAATGCAACTGCCACATTTAATGGAGCACCAGTGTCACATAAGGCTCACATGGTCATGTGGATCAAGGTGGTTTGGAATAGAATACATGCAATGGCACTCCATGTGTGAAGACATGGCCTGAAAGACCAAAAACACAGCGGAATGCAGCTGCCACATGTAATAGAGCACTAGTGTGACATAAGTTGCACCACCACACTCACTTGAAATTGTGTGGACATGCGGATCAAGGTGGTTTGGGAAAGAACACATGCAATGACACTCAATGTGTCAAACCATGGTCAGAAAGACCCAAAACACACAGGAATGCAACTGCCACATGTAATGTAGCACCAGTGTGACATAAGTTGCACCACCACACCCACTTGAGTGTGTGTGGAGATGTGGATCAAGGTGGTTTGGAAAAGAACACATACAATGACACTCCATGTGTCAAACCATGGTCATAAAGCTCAAAACATAGAGGAATGCGACTGCCACATGTAATGGAGCACCAGTGTGACATAAGTTGCACCACCACACCAACTTGAGTGTGTGTGGTCATGTGGATCAATGTGGATTGGAAAATAATACATGCAATGACACTCCATGTGTGAAGCCATCGTCAGAAAGACCCTAAACATAGAGAAATGCAACTGCCACATGTAATGGAGCACCATTGTGACATACTTTGCACCGCCACACCCACTTGAGTGTGTGTGGTCATGTGGATCAAGGTGGTTTGGAAACAACACATGCAATGACACTCCATGTGTCAAACCATGGTCATAAAGCCTAAAACTACAAAGGAATGCAACTACCACATGTAATGGAGCACCAATGTGACATAAGTTGCACCACCACACCCACTAGAGTGTGTCTGGTCATGTGGATCAAGGTGGTTTGGAAAAGAACACTTGCAATGACACTCCATGTGTCAAACCATGTTCTCAAAGCCCAAAACTATACTGGAATGCAATTGTCACATGTAATGTTGAACCAGTGAGACATAAGTTGCGCCACCACACTCACATGAGAGTGTGTGGACATGTGCATCAAGGTGGTATGGAAAACAACACATGTAATGACAATCCATGTGTCAAATCATGCTAATAAAGCAAAAAAACATAGAGAAATGCAAGTGCCACATGTAATGGAGCACCACTGTGACATAAGTTGCACCACTACACCCACGTGAGTGTGCGTGGACATGTGGAGCAAGGTGGTTTGGAGAAGAACACATGAAATGACACGACATCAGTCAAATCATGGTCAGAAAGCCCAAAAACACACAGGAATGCAACTACCAGATGTAATGGAGCACCAGTGTGACATAAGTTGCACCACCACACCCACTTCAGTGTGTGTGCTCATGTGGATCAAGGTGGTTTGGAAAGGAACACATGCCATGATACACCATCAGTCAAATCATGGTCAGAAAGCCCAAAAACAGAGAGGAATGCAACTGCCACATGTAATGGAGCACCAGTGTGACATAAGTTGCACCACTCACCCACTTGAGTGTGTGTGGTCATGTGGACCAAGCTGGTATGAAAAAGAACACATGCAATGACACTCCATGTGTCAAACCATGGTCAGAAATACCCAAAACAGAAAGGAATGCAACTGACACATGTAATGGAGCACCCGTGTGACATAAGTTGCACCACCACACCCACTTGAGTGTGTCTGGTCATGTGGATCCAGGTGGTTTGGAAACAAACACATGTAATGACACTCCATGTGTCAAACCATGGTCTGAAAGCGCCAAAACACAGAGGAATGCAACTGCCACATGTAATGGAGCACTAGTGTTACATAAGTTTCACCACGACACCCACTTGAGTGTGTGTGGTCATGTGGATCATGGTGGTTTGAAAAAGAACACATGCAATGTCACTCCATGTGTCAAACCATGGTCAAAAAGACCCAAAACCCAGAGGAATGCAACTGCCACTTGTAATGAAGCACCAGTGTGACATAAGTTGCACCAACACACCCACTTGAGTGTGTGTGGTCATGTGGATCAAGGTGGTTTGGAAAAAAACACATGCAATGACACTCCATGTGTCAAACGATGGTCAGAAAGCCTAAAAACATAGAGGAATGCAACTGCCACATGTAATGGAGCACTAGTGTGAAATAAGTTGCACCACCACACCCACTTGAGTGTGTGTGGTCATGTGGATCATGGTGGTTTGGTAAAGAACACATGCAATGAGACTCCACTTGTCAAACCATGGTCACAAAGCCCAAAAACACACAGGAATGCAACTGCCACATGTAATGGAGCACCAATGTGACATAAGTTTCAACACCACACCCACTTCAGTGTGTGTGGTCATGTGGATCAAGGTGGTTTTGAAAAATAACACATGCAATGACACTCTACGTGTGAATACATGGTCAGAAAGCCCAAAAACACATAGGAATGCATCTGCCACATGTAATGAAGAACTAGTGTCAGATAAGTTGCACCACCTGCAGTGACCCAGCATACCATTACATGTGTAGTACACTATAGTCGTTGACATGAAATCCACAGAACACCTATCCGTAAATATCACATCCCTCAGAGTGGTACAACAGAAACATTGCGGGTCCATATTACAAACATGCACACTTATTATTATTACAATTCCAGAAGTTCGATACATCAAGTGATTCAAAATTACAAACCAAATTTAAGTAGTTTTTGTGGAAGATTCAAAGTTCAAACTCACACTCCGAATTGAGCTCAACAACTTATTATATAAAGTTCATGCTTCTCGGCTCAATTAGTTTACTAATAACTAAGGCAACTACTCGGACTCGTTGCCCTCCATTTCATAGCGTATTTCATAGTCCACCCCTTCCACTCCTCCGGACAGGTCTGGTTCCTCATAGTAGACATCCTCTTGTCCTTCAGTAGCGTACATCAGAGTATCCTCTGGCTCCTCAGAGTCTAAGCAGGGGATCAAAGGAAAGAGTGAGTAACATTGTTACCCAGCAAGTTCATTATATTCAAGGTGGGAAGTTTGATGCTCTATGTACTACCTCGGACTATCAGTCCTTGGCACTATGCAGTTTTCATAAACATTTCTTTAAAGATTGATTTTATTATCAAAAACTATGCCCATCAACCTTCACAGGTTGACCAGAACTTCATGGAGTTCCTTTCCTGCCGCGCTTGTACCTCCTTCCCGCAACAGGGATAACAAGTTAAAGTTCTTACACTCTATAGAGGTGTGTTGCTTTACCCATGAGAGATCAACTCCTTATTGCACAACCAGGCGTACTTTCCTATCCACAATTTCGTGATGTGGGGCCCAGTAGGTGATCCAATCCAATCACTGCCCCCTTCATGACCCCGCATGTCTCCATCGTGTATGCCATGCCCACACATTGAATTACGTTAATGGTTGGTATAGACCATTCAGATGCTAGAACTATTGTGGGACGTTGAGGGTTCCCACCCATATGTTGCATATCCTCTACGAATTACCAATTAATGCATGCTACGAGGATATATCCATGACCTGCGCATCCGGATACATGCAAGAGGAAAAAGATACATCTAACTTCTCCGCCCCATTCCAAATCTCATGGTTAACATGCATTATACGGCGCTAGAATCACTGATGTCATGGGTTATTAAGCCCTAGTTGTTCGGCAACTGGAATCCTAGATTCTATTGTCATTCTTAGTATTTATCATCACTTAGGATAATAATACCACTTCATTTGTTTGAGAAAATATTTATTTTGTCTCTTTTAGAACATAGGTGATAACACACGATTTCAAATACTTTCATAAAAACTCTTCAAAGGACATGAGAAAGGGATGAACTTGCCTTGTGATTGCAAGGTAGTGAAGTTGGATGCTTGCACCCGACCTTGAGCTTCTATTTCTACAAAACACCATTATTGCCCGCTTAGGACAATATTTAAAGAAGCAAGAATGAATATGCATAGTAATGTATGGCATCATTTATTATTTATCTTCTTTGTGTGTTTTACCCATTATATAAATTTCTTGATATTCTCTATGCAATTAAGAAAGTTGTTTAAATAATATTTCTTAACATTTTGTAAATATTATATTTAATATTTTTGTAATATAATATATCAGTAATAAATTTAAGAACTGAGGTTTATTTATTTTTTAACCCTTATTATTATTTTCTTAATATTTTTTTTAAGAATAAGCATTTTAATTTAGAAGATTTTATTTTGATACCTTAAATAGCAATTTGGTATTTTTTATAAAATACTACTCTAATTAAGAATGATAAAAGTAATTTTTATTTATTTTTAGGTATTTTATTTATTTCTATAAAATTCCATAAGGAATATATATTATAAAAATCTTTAACCTAAATTTATTCTATTAAAAATAGAATTCTTAATTTTATTAAGTAGTTTGTATTTTTATGATCTCATAGATATATTATTTGTATTTTTAGGATTTTTATTTATTTTTTAGGACTTATTAAGTCCTAAGGTATTTTGGTCTTTTACTAAATTATTTAGGTTTTCCTTTTAACTTTTGGGCTAAGCCCGTTGGGTTGAACCAGCCTAATCTGGCCCAAATGGGCTGGTCAAACCCGCTTCACCAAGGGGTACTAGACCATACCAGCCCAGTATACACCCCCACCTGTCTCGCTCACTCGTGTTTTTCCTCTCTCTTTCACCCTGCTATGTCATGGTGTTGTCGTCGCTGTCGCCGCTTGATTTCCTCCTCCTTAGGCCTCTCCAGGTGCCGCCGTGGTGCATGACGAGGTAGTCGGCACCACTCCATTGACTGGTCCTGCTCGATTTGTCGTTAGGTCCTTCTTTTGGCCAGGCCGTCTCCACCCCAAACTTTAGGGTTTGGTGGTTGCAGGCGATGTATTCCGTCGCCCCTGTGGTGTGGTGTCACGGCTCTGGTGGCTTTGTGGTGCTGCTAGACTGCTTGTGTGGCTGTGGCTGCCGCCGTGGCTTGGCGCAGGTTGCAGCACCCTCGGGTGCTCCCCGTGTCGCCATTTGCACGCTCGTCGGCGACTCTTCTTCCTCTTCTAACTATAGCGAGGACCTCGGGTAAGTTCTTCTGCTTCCCCTTCTTATTCTCCCTATAGGTCTCTTGCTAGCCACTTTGTGCTTCCAGAGAGAAATCTCTAATTAGGGTTCACCCATTCTGTTAAGGTTCTACCCCTTTGTGTTGATTATTGAGGATACTGAATGATTTATGAGTAATTATGGTGGTTATACTATGCTGATCCATTGCCTATTGATGGGCTTGGAATTGCTAATAGCTCTATAGGATAAATTTTTTTATCTAATCTTGGTTACTATCATTCAAATGGTCATGTTGTGACTCTGATCTAGCCTAACATCTTATTAGCGATGATGGTTAGCTAGTTTTAGTACTGGAACATGTATTTGGCTGTATGGGAAGTTACTATTGATGCCTCTGGTGATAGTTCTTTTATGTAAAACACTATGATTCCTAATTACTACAATAGGAAGATGATTTGAATACCTTTCTACAAGAATTTGATTATGAAATCTTTGTGTAGGATTTGCTTGGTTAGAATAAATCCTTGTGACACCTTCCTTGGAATGGTACACAAGGGTTTATTCTAGTACTGGCTTTATTCTTCCTATGTTCTAGAGTGGCTTGATGTTAAAATGAGTTGAAAACTCCTGCTAGATATATTCGCCTATGGTGCCTATGATGCTCCTTTGGCCTATGATGTTGGTATGAAGCATAGCTAGGTAAGAACAATTGTTTTTATCTGTTGCCTCCCTTGTTCAGTAATCTATGATGGATCATCACCAAGTGGAATTACTACAATGCTTGAGAATTAATTTGATAGTCCCTTGGTATGACCATATAATGGATCCTTATTGTTTGAGATACATGCTTATAATGAAATAATTTCTGAGGTGCTACTATTTCAAAAGATGTGCCGAAAAATTATTCATTTAAGGCTGCTTGTATGTTTGATTGAGAAAGTAGGGATTATTGTCCAAGATTAGTGATGTAGAGACTGAGATCTTGGTATTGTTTGCAAAGATTGATCATTGGCTTTCATTTAAATTACTTCTGTGATCGTTACACCCCACTTGGGTGTTTTTCGGAGACGATTCATATGAAACAACACATGCTCTGATAATCTAAGACAATTTGATCATGTGATGGTTTTATGTGTACTCACCACATAACTTGATTTTTGGTGATGATGTTGTGGTGCTAGTTGATGTTGCTAGCTTGCTCTTGCTGGTTTGATCTTGTTAACTTGTTCTTGTTGGCTTGATCTTGCTCTGCACCTCCTGGTGCTGCTATTGCTCCTCCTAGATCATGTGATCTTGTACTTGACCTTGCTATCCACCCGCACCACCCCCTCTCATGTCACCATCCTGTGGATAATTTGGTTGGTTTGTTGTGTGTATTGGCTGGTGGTTTGTTGGATATTTGGCTAGATAGGTGATGTTATTGGCTATGTACTTGAGATAAAACAATGGTGTGACTGTGGCTGTGAAGTGGTGAGCAAAGCTTGCTGTGCTGTGCTGAGTGTGGCTTTATCTCTCTCTCTTTCTCACTGTTGGTCGACAGCACACTGCATGCAGTTAGTTGAGTAAGGTGCTTCACTGTGCTCTCCCCCTCTAGATTGGATCAAGTAAATTTGTTTTTACTTCCATCCTTTTTCTAGTTACTGATCTGGTGAAACTTGCCCCTTTTATTAAGCTAATGATGTGGATCTAAAGCTACTGACTTGAAAAGAACACATGTTATACATTGGTGAAATTTGCCCCTTGTTAATTACTCAATGAGGTAATATGAATAGTGCACATCACTATTCACCACTAAGAGAAAAAATAACTAACTAACCCTTTATTTCATTTTTAGTGGTTTTTTTTTCTTATTTGCAGGAACAAGATCTGGATGCTCAAGATGTAGTATAGGGATAGATAGGTTTTATAGATTTTTGTAATCTTCTTTTTATTTTTTGTAAAGAATCTTGTAATAATATTCTTATAATTTAATACATTCCATTTTATTGTGATTTACTTACTGTAATGTGTTCCTTTATTTGTTGTATCATTCTCACTCTTTGTAATATGATTATTGAATAAGGAAAGGAATAAGAATTCATTTCTTATTTAAATTTCCTTGTCTTAATTCTTATTGTGGTTTAATATACCTATAATGTAATCAAACAAAGTTAATAAATCATTCTGGAAAACAACTTAATATTATTAACTTCTAATTTTCAAATATTTTCCAATTGATTTAAATTTCGAATTTGAATTCAAAATATTTCCCCCCAAAACTCATTAATTCCTAAAGGTCATGTCAAAATTTATAACAATCACCATAAAGAGCTATTCCTACCTCTAGATAGTGAAAGAAACTTTGATCTCCTTAGGTTTTTGTTTGGCAAAAAAATTACCCTGATTTTACAGATGCATGCATGCACATGCTCAGATTCCTATTTCTACCCTTCATTGGTTCCTAAATGCTGGGAAATGCTAGGGTGTTACATACTTCCCCCCTTAAATTAAACCTCATCCTGAAGTTTGCTGATGTGTACCTGAATAGTTCTAGATATGCTTCTCTTAAGTCATCCTATTTCTCCCATGTGGCATCTCGCTCCGGGTGATGTTCCCATTGTACCTTGCAGTATTTGATTGCCCTGTTTCTCAACCTTTTCTAGTTCTCTTCCAGAATTTTACAGGGTTTCTCAACATAAGTCAAATCTGCTTGTAACTCAATTTCTTGATGTGTAATTGCATCATCGGGAACTTTAAAACATTTCCAAAGTTGTGACACATGGAAAACATTATAAACTTGAGCCAATCTTTTTGGTAACTCAAGAGCATAAGCTATTGTTCAATTCCGAATCAGTATCTTGAATGGTCCGATATATCTTGTACTTAGTTTTCCTTTGACTCCAAATCTCTTAACTCCCTTCATTGGGCTTACTTTGAGATATACCATATCCCCCACTTGTGGATGCCATGATTTTCGACTTTGATCAACATAACTCTTCTATCGACTTTGAGTTATCTTCAATCAATCTCTAATAATATCGATGATACCTTGCTTCTCCTTGATATAGTCTAGTGCAAATTCCTTGCTACTACCAGGTTCATACCAACATATTGGTTATCTACACTTTCTCCCATAAAGTACTTGGTATGGTGCTGCTTTCAGACTACTCTGATAGCTATTGTTGTAGGAAAATTCTGCCAATGGTAGATGATCTTCCCATGAACCTCCAAAATCTAATGCATAATCTCTAAGCATGTCCTCCAAGATTTGATTGGTTGTTTCTGTTTGGCCTCTAGTTTCTGGATGATAGGCTGTGCGGAAGTCCAACTTTGAGCCAAGTGCTTCATATAATTGTTTCCAAAATGCTAAAGTAAACACAGATCCTCTATCTGATACAATTTTCTTGGGTACTCCATGCTTACTTACTATCTCTTTGACATAGATTTCCACTAACTTCTCGGCATTATATTTTTGATTTACCGGAATAAAATGTGCACTTTTCGTGAATCTATCCACAATCACCCATATCATATCCTTCTGTTTTGGTGTCATGGGTAATCCTGTGATAAAATCAATGTCATTTTCTTCCTACTTCCATTCTGGAATTTCCAAAGGTTGTAATGGTCTTGCTGGACTTTGGTGTTCTGCCTTTACCCCTTTGGAAAGTATGACATTTAGATACATACTTTGCAATGTCCCTCTTCTTGTTATTCCACCAGAATAATTCCTTAAGATCCATGTACATCTTCGTACTCCCCGGATGAATTGAATATGGTGTCTCATGTGCTTCTCGGAGTATCACCTCTCGAATCCTGGCACATCTGGTACACAAAGACGGTTTTGAAACTATAAAGATCCATAATCTCCTAGGTGAAAAACTCATTTTTGACCTTCAGAAATTCTTTTGATTTCTTCAGCAATGAATGGATCATCAAGTTGATGTCGATAGATCACATGACGAAGATCACTGCTTTGTTCTTCCATAACCCTCATGGTAGCTAAGCCTACACGAACTTCTGTCTTTAGAAATTGTATTTCTAACCTTTCCAAATTCATTTGCAACCCTTTTGGTAGTTCTCTATTGATGGGTTGAGTATTCGTACTCTTCTGGCTTAAAGCATCTGCTACTGCATTGGCCTTTCCTAGAGTATAGTTAATTGTAAGGTCATAATCCTTGATCAACTCTAGCCACCTTTTCTGCCTCATATTTAGCTCCTTCTGAGTGAAGAAATATTTGAGACTTTTATGATCAATGTATAGTTCACATCTTGCTCCATAGAGAAAATGCCTCCATAATTTTAAAGCAAAGACTACTACTGCTAACTCCAAATCATGTGTTGGGTAGTTGACATCATGAGGTTTGAGTTGTCTAGAACCATACGCAATTACCTTGCGATCTTGCATTCGCACACATCCTAATCCTTCCTTAGATGCATCAAAATAACTATGTAATCCTTTCCTGTTTCAGGAACTATTAAGACTAGTGTAGTGGTTAATCTGGTTTTCAACTCCTGAAAACTTGGTTCGCACTTCTCATCCCATATGAATGGTGTATTATTTCTTAACAATTTGTTCATTGGTCCAGCTATCTTGGAAAAACCTTCTATGAATGTCTGATAATAACCGGCCATGCCGAAAAAACCTTGGATTTGCTTCACGTTTGTTGGTGCATTCCATTCTAACACTGATTGAACTTTGGATGGATTTACTGCAATTCCATCTTTAATGATCACATGACCAAGAAACTCTACTTTGTCTAACCAAAATTCACACTTGCTGAACTTAGCATAAAGCTTATGTTCTCTTAGGATTTGCAATGCTATTCTCAAATGCTCTACATGCTCTTCTTTATATTTAGAGTATATCAGAATATCATCAATGAATACTATGACAAACTTATTCAGATAAGGCATGATGATTGTGTTCATCAAATTCATGAATATTGCTGGCGCATTGGTCAATCCAAAAGGTACAACGAGATACTCATGATGACCATATCTTGACAAAAATGTTGTTTTTGAAACATCTTCAGGTTTGATTTTTATCTGATGGTATCCTGATCCTAGATCAATCTTGGAAAATACTCCAGCTCCTTTGACTTGATCAAATAGATCTTGAATTCTTGGAAATGGGTATTTGTTCTTGATGGTGACATTGTTGAGATTTCTGTAGTCACCACACATTCTTCATCCTCCATCTCTTTTATCCACAAAAATTACCGGAGTTCCCCATGGAGATACACTTTCCTAAATAAATCATTTCTGGGCTAACTCATCAATTTGCTCCTTAAGCTCTTTTAACTCTTTTGGACCCATTTTATATAGTGCTTGGGATATTGGTGTTCTACCAGGTATCAGATCAATAGTGAATTATATTTCCCGATCAGGTGGCATTCCTGGTAATTCTACTGGAAAAACATCTTGAAATTCTTTCACTATAGGGATATCTTCCAACTTAACCTCCTTCATTGATTTCAATTGAAGATCTACCATGATATGACTATGTTTATCTGCCTGATAGACTATCCTTCCTCCATTTGGAGACTTGATTGACACAGTTTTGTCCTCGCAATTTATCTGAGCCCCATGTTTAGTCATCCAGTCCATACCTATCACTACTTCAATTCCCTTTAATGGAATCACATATAGGTCCGCAAAATATGTACAACCATAGATCAACATAACTTGATCTTTCTTAATGTGGCATACCACTACATTTCCCCTGCCATCACTACGGTCATAGGGTTTGCTTATGTTACACTTCTAGTCCCAAATTTATCACAGAATTCTTTAGATATGAAAGAAGTAGTTACACCCGTATCAAATAAAACTTTTCAGGGATTGGTAAGGATGTTGAGCGTACCTATCACTGTGTGCTCGGAGTTATCCACCTCCTCCAAGGTTGCAGAGTTCAGCTTCCCAATAGGCCTGCTCCTCTTACCATTGTTGTTCTTGACAAAATTTCCTCCCATGTTAGGCTGTCCACTTCCTCTAGTGGCTTGTCCTCTACCTTTGGTGGGCCAACCACCTGGTGGTTTTCTTAGGAAATCTAGCTTGATATGACCCTTTTTCCCACATCCATAGCAAATAACTACGGGTGTCTTACATTCCCTTTGGAAATGCCCTGGAATACCACAATTGTTGCATATAATATTCCTCCTAAAGTTGGACTGACCTCTATAGTTGTTCTTATTATTGTTGTTGTAAGGTTTGCTTCTGGGTTTGAACTCCAAATTGGGTTTAGGTTTACTTGCTTGGATTCTCTTGGTTTCCTTTTTTGCTCTCTTCCTTCGATCCTCTTGGACATTCTTATAATCGTCCTCAAATGTTATGGCTGCATCAAGTAACTGTTGAAAGGTCTGCTTATTGGCTAGCCTCAGTTGCATCTTCACAAGTGGATTTAAACCACGTAGAAAAACGTTTCTTCCTTTTTTCCTCAGTGTTCACTTCATCCTCAGTATAACAAGATAGTTGACTGAACTCCCGGATGTACTTCATGACACTGGTATATCCATCCTGAAGCTCTTCAAACTCTCTATGCTTCAAATCCATCACACTTTCTAGAACATGGTACTCACGGAATCTCTGTTTAAACTCCTCCCAGGTATACTCCCTTCCTAGAGGTTGCTGTAGCACCCCGGTAAAACCACTACTAGAAAATTGCATGTTACTTTTATTTTGTGCATCATCATGACCACATGCTCATGTCATCATGCCACAATACATTTGAGCATCATCATGTCATCATGCATAAGTTCGTCAAAACTATTTTCTAAAAGCCTACCTTTGTTTTCTAAATGCCCCTCGTCTCTATTTAAAATTAAAACCCCGGACTCTTCCAGATATTTTTGGTTTTGTCTAAAAGTTATTTTTTTCAAAAAAAGTCTTTAAAATAAAACAGAACAATAATAAATAAATAAATGTTTTGTGGGGGGCCAGGCAGCCAACGGCCAAGCCCAAAGGCCCAACCGGAGGCCACCCAGCCCACAGCCACCAAACCCTAACCCCCACCTGCCCCTAACCCTAGCTGCCACCCCCACCTACCCAAGCAATCGCCGCCACTCCCCAGTCCCGCGCGGCACACCACACAGCCACACACGCAGCGTGTGTTGCACCCGCGCGCAATGCACGCTCCCGACACAACCCAGTTCCGCTGACCCCTGGCCCACCACTCCCTCATGGCCCACCCTCACTGTCGCCTTCCTTCTCATCGATGCGCCCCGCCTCGTCAATCCCTGTCCTTGATCGATCCCCGTATCCCTGCCGCGTCAAGCCCGCATCGACCTCGAAGTTCCCCATCGTCCCTGACCCGCGCATGGCCACCTCCGCCGCCGAGGACCGGAGCCCGAGACCGCCGCCGCTAGAGTCTCCTTGCCGCCGGTCCCAGTCTTGTTTTCTCTCTACTCGCGAGCCCCACTGTCCGTGAGCCGCAGTATTGCACGTCCCCACTATGGTCCTCATTGCCGCCTTGTAGCATCACCTGGCTCTGACTCCGGTCGCCTTTGCGCGCGTCATCGATCTCACCGCCTCCCCTCCAGCAAGTTTCCCACCGGGCCATGGCTGCTTCTAGGCGTTCCGCGGCCGCTGCTCGAGCTCCCTCTGCCGCGGCTGCTTCCCCAGCATGTCCTCCCTCTCGTGGTCGTCTGCAAGGCCGCCCGCTGGTGCCATCTCGCCAGCGCCCGGCCACGTGTCTTTGACCTCCGCCGCTCACCCCGTTGTCTCCCTGTGTATCGCCTCCTCCGCCTCGTGTGAGCGTCGGCACCCCGTCTCTCTGCGTGTGTCCGCTAGCTACAGCAAGCTGTAGCCCGTGTGTCTGCACCCGCCTTCCTCGTAGCATCCAGTTGGACCGATTCTAGGAGGATCTGCTCAATAGGTTGCAACATGTTTGCTACCGACGTTGTTCAACACCGCCACCGACAACCGAAGACACGGTGACAAAGACCTTCGTCACGGAATAAAGGACATTTCCCTTTGGTGTCAGAAGATTGTCTACACGGACGTCAAGATCTTCGATGCAGAACTGCTCTTGGATCGGTACCGATGCCAGAAGCTCGAATCCCTGTCGCCGGACCCGAAGATTCTGGATGCCAAGATCTGCTTCACGGATCCGAAGACCGATCCCGGAGTCCGACCCCGAAGACCGACCTCGCTGGACCCGAACCTCTCGGAACCAAGACCTTCGCCCCTAATATGATCCTCTTTTCGAGACCCCTATTTTATAATATGACATATATCTTGTTGCATATTAAATTGGTCATGCTTGCATACATCCATCATGTGGGTTTGGGATATTATGTCAATTCACCTAAATTAAATATGCAGACCATATGCGGGTTATTCTAGTCTTATATTGTCTTCATTTAAATTTGTGTAGCGAACCGTTGCTATGTTTTGCCTTATTAATGCAACATTTAAATTGCGTGGTATCTATACGACAAGAACCTTTTAATTAATTGTTGGGACCCCAGTTCTGCTTAATTTTGTCTAGTCCCATCGCATCTTTGCCATGTCATACATCATACATGCATCATGCTCGATCTTCTACCCGTAGTAATAAATAGTGCCTCCGGTTATACTTCTAGTGCTTTGCTTCTTCACGGATTAGACCGTTGAGTGGATGCGAGTATCGACAAGTCCTTCGGATATGAACCTTCGGCAGTGTTTTCCCAGGCGAGCATTCTCTCCCTTTCTACCTATTTTGCATTTATAGTCTTTACTTCCTCATGTTGATCTATTGCTATCCGTGTGGCGATGCTTTAGTTTTTGTGAACCATTTATACTCCTTGCAGCCTCTATATTGCCTTCGACACATCCTATTTCCTGTTGTTTGATAGATAGTTGGTCTTGCGAGTCGTAGTTGGTTGCTCAGGTGCTGCTTCGCGTCGTTGTCGTTCCACCGTTGTTGGAAGGTTGGAGCATGTTTAATGGTAGAGATGATCATGAATTTCAATATAACTTGTCAATTAAAATGCTGGGACTAGATATAACTAATGAAGAAGCACCGGTGGGCAATAGCTAATATTTGGTTTTAACTGCTCACTTGTGTCCCGTAGGCCCCGAGTACTTGGTACATGTTCCTTGACTATCGCACTATCCGCATGTGAGACCATGAATCCCCTTAGCCAGATCTTGATTGATTTCTTATTTCTTGGGGCCACAAAGTAGTTTGGGGATTTATTAATATCTCGTACTTATGCCATGCTTTACTGCTTTATTTACGATTGTGAGTGGAGCACCTGTACTGTTTTGGAACGTGGAATGTTTTCGCGGTATCGACAAGCCCAGTCACACTTTCGGGTTCCCAGTCATTTACAGCCATTGACACAAACCCTGGGTCCGTCTCGAAGCCGGCCAACTTCGTTGCGGGTAGCTTAGTGGGGTGGCCCCCTAAAATATTTTATGAATCTTGTGATTGCTTTGTCGTGAAAGCCTCGTTGGGTTTTTATTTGGTTTTTCCGAGGTTGATCGTGCGTGTGTTGCTATTTATGCACCCTTGCAGGGTAAATCTTTCTGAAAGCCGTGTCCGCGGTTATGTACGACTTGGAGCACGGTATCTTGATCATAGACAACCATCACTAAAGTAGTGCTATAAATTTGACTATGACATGTCTAGTAATCAGTATCACTACAACGGAATGAGCAAATAAAAGTAGCAACAACTGCTGGTTTTGGGAGGTCTCATGCTATTTGTATCTGACTAGTAAATATTGCAACTACAACGGAATGGTTAACTAAAACTACCCACTGCTTATAATATCAGGATGACTCATGTTATCTATATCTGACTACTAAGTGCTGCAACTATAATGGAATGAATAAAACTGCCAATTGTGTGAGTTTCCTCGGCATGACTTCCTCGTTTGGTCTCGAGGGGGAAATACCAGGATGGGTATGTTTGGTGTTAGTATCAGGTGGTTCCGAATAGGTCTTTCTTATCCCTCTCTAATAGTCGACAGTTGAATCGAGTCTCTATAGGTTGTTTAGTGCATGCTTCGCTGCCGCTTCAGCCCACCATACCTATGTAGGCGAGAGCCGCCGAAATCTAGCCTCATCGTGTACTAGCCTCAGTATTGACCGCTCCCTTTTTTTCCTTTGCCCTTTGTCGGCACCCCTTTTGTTTAGCAGGTATAAGTTCGACAACGTTAGCAGGGTTACCCTTCTGGCTTGGCCTGGGCAGGGTTATGGACGCCATTGGTTATTCTTCAGGGCTCTTAGCCTCATTTGCATCTTATCCGTACTCGGATGATGTATCGTTTTCAAGGTGATTTGGATCTTTGTATTGTATATCTGTATTCTTGACTCATGGAGTCGTGTTGTATATATATATATGTTTCTGTGGGTTACATCGTGGACTATTGTGTAATGGTATTACTTCGTTTTCCACCCACACGCAAGTGTCTGGTGGGCATCTTTAAATCATTTCTATGCGGGTTTGGCATGAATCGCTGAAATCTGCATAGGGCTGATTTAAGGGTGTTACAAAGTGGTATCAGAGCCCAGCAGTTACGATACCCCACTGGTCCAGCCTATAGGATAACCTAGATAACGGCCAATGTAGAGTGGCAAAACTAATTTGCAAAATTGGTTGGATAGATCTGTTTAGGTATGCTTTTACTTCTTACCCCTATGATATTCTCCTCTTACCCCTGGGTGTTTTGAATCTACTCTTATCTTTTCTTCGAGTCCAGGATTTCTCGTGGTTGGGTTTCCGTCTTACCTTCAGGGTTTCGCTTCCTCTGTTTTATAACAGTGGAGCTACAATCATCAATCTGCATCTCGTTTGTTGTACCCTTCCTCAAATCTTTTGTCCTTAAACTCTTTATCTGTATGTGCCTTTGACGGACATCCGTATCATTGAAAAACATAGGAGAAGGATAAGCATTGGTGAAGTTGGAGTATACCTTGAGCATGTGTTATTCATGCCAATGGAACAATCGCGGAACCTAATCATTGTGTCTTTTCATACGATTATCTTTGTATCTTCTGGTGTTTCCTTTCTCGACGTCATCATCTACGACAGATCCGACGAAGAGCCTGCATCACTCCTTTCTTTCCGAACATTGCTTGTGAAGATCTTCAGTCTGAATTCCGAGAGTTTGTTGCACGATTCTTTTATTCATGCACACAGTAATGCTTTGAGTGCATGATGGAGTAGCTACCATACCACTACTCTTATCATTCGCTTTTGTACCTTGAATGGTGGATCAATACGACTTTGCTCATTCCATGGAAGTTAAAGGTGGCCTTATCTTTGAGACCTTTAACTTTGTCCTTTGTTCTCCGGAGTGATCCCTCGACGAACGTGAGCAACGACCCCTTGTTGGTGGTGTCGCCGAATTCAAGATGGAGCAGGATCTTTGTTAGTGGTGTCGCGAGGATCTACACTAAGCGGGAAGACCTAGATTGTTGGCATTTTTCCCCGTACCATGAGGCAGATCTCGAGGGCGAGATCCCTTGTTAGTTGTGTCGAATTGAAGCACCCGGGTAAAACCACTACTAGAAAATCGCATGTTATTTTTATTTTGTGCATCATCATGACCACATGCTCATGTCATCATGTCACATTGCATTTGAGAATCGTCATGTCATCATGCATAAGTTCATCAAAAACTATTTTCTAAAATCCTACCTTTGTTTTCTAAATGCCCCTCGTCTCTATTTCAAATTAAAACCCCGGACTCTTCCGGATAATTTTGGTTTTGTCTGACAGTTATTTTTTTAAAGTCTTTAAAATAAAATAGAACAATAATAAATAAATAAATGTTTTATGGGAGGCCAGGCAGCCAACGACCAAGCCCAAAGGCCCAACCGGAGGCCACCCAGCCCACAGCCACCAAACCCTAACCCCCACCTGCCCCTAACCCTAGCTACCACCCCCACCTACCCAAGCAATCGTCGCCACTCCCACTCCGGCGCGGCACACCACACAGCCACACACGCAGTGTGTGCTGCACCAGCGTGCAATGCACGCTCCCGACACGACCCAGTACCGCTGACCCCTGGCCCACCACTCCCTCGCGGCCCACCCTCATTGTCGCCTTCCTTCCTCATCGATGTGCTCCGCCTCGTCAATCCCTGTCCCCGATCGATCCTTGTATCCCCACCGCGTCAAGCCCGCATCGACCTCGCAGTTCCCCATCGTCCCCGACCCGCGCGTGGCCACCTCCGCCACCGAGCACCCGAGCCCGAGACCGCCGCCGCCAGAGTCTCCTTGCCACCGGTCCCGGCCTTGTTTTTTCTCTACTCGCGAGCCCCGCTGCCCGCGAGCCGCAGTATCACGCGTCCCCACTATGCTCCTCGTCGCTGCCCTGCAGCGTTGCCTGGCCGCGACCCCGGTCGCCTCTGCGCGCATCATCGAGCTTTCCGCCTCCCCTCCAGCAAGTTCACCACCGCGCCATGGCTGCTTCTAGGTGTTCCGCGGAAGCTGCTCGAGTTCCCTCCGCCGCGGCTGCTTCCCCAGCCTCTCCTCCATCTGGTGGTCGCCTCCAAGGCCGCCCACTGGTGCCATCACGCCAGCGCCCGACCACGTGTCTTTGACCTCCGCCACTCACCACATTTCCGTCTTGTGTCTCGCCACCTCCGCCTCGTGTGAGCGCGAGCACCCCGCCTCTCTGCGTGTGTCCGCTAGCTGTAGCAAGCTCATGCCCGTGTGTGTGCACCCGCCTTCCTCGTAGTATTCAGTTGGACCGATTCTGGGAGGATCTGCTCAATAGGTTGTTGCCCATTTGCTACCGACGTTGTTCAACACCGCCACCAGCAACCGACGCCATGGTGACAAACACCTTCGTCTCGGAATAAAGGACATTTTCCTTTGGAGTCGGAAGATTGTCTACACGGACGTCAAGATCTTCGATGCAGAACTGCTCGTGGATCGGTACCGATGCGAGAAGCTCGAATCCCCGTTGCCAGACCCGAAGATTCCGGACGCCAAGATCTGCTTCACGGATCCGAAGACCGATACTGGAGTTCGGCCCCGAAGACCGATCTCGCTGGACACGAACCTCTCGGAACCAAGACCTTCGCCCCTAATGTGATCCTCTTTTCGAGACCCCTATTTTATAATATGACATATATCTTGTTGCATATTAAATTGTTCATGCTTGCATACATCTCATCATGTGGGTTTGGGATATTATGTCGATTCACCTAAATTAAATATGGAGACCATATGCGGGCTATTCTAGTCTTATATTGTCTTCATTTAAATTTGTGTAGCGAACCGTTGCTATGTTTTGCCTTATTAATGAAACATTTAAATTGCGGGGTATCTATACAACATGAACCTTTTAATTAATTGTCGGGACCCTAGTTCCGCTTCATTTTGTCTAGTCGCATCGCATCTTTGCCATGTCATACATCATACATGCATCATGCTCGATCTTCTACCGTAGTAATAAATAGTGCATCCGATTATACTTCTAGTGCTTTGCTTCTTGAGGGATTAGACCGTTGAGTGGATGCGAGTATCGACAAGTCCTTTGGATATGAACCTTCGGCAGTGTTTTCCCAGGCGAGCATTCTCCCCCTTTCTACCTATTTTGCGTTTATAGTCTTTACTTCCTCCTGTTAATCAATAGTTATCCGTGTGGTGATGCTTTAGTTTTCGTGCACCATTTATACTCCTTGCAACCACTATATTGCCTTGGACACATCCTATTGCATGTTGTTTGATAGATAGTTGGTCTTGCGAGTCGTAGTTGCTTGCTCAGGTGCTGCTTCGCGTCGTTGTCGTTCTAGTGTTGTTGGAAGGTTGGCGCATGTTTAATGGTAGAGATGATCATGACTTTAAATATAACTTGTCAATTAAAATGTTGGGACTAGATATAACTAATGCAGAGGCACCGGTGGGCAATAGTTAATATTTGGTTTTTAACTGCTCACTTGTGTCCCATAGGCCCCGAGTACTTGATACATGTTCCTTGACTATCGCACTATCCGCATGTGGGACCATGAATCCCCTTAGCCAGAGCTTGATTCATTTCTTATTTCTTGGGGCCACAAAGTAGTTTGGGGCTTTATTACTATCATGTACTTATGCCATGCTTTACTGCTTTATTTACGATTGTGCGTGGAGCACCTGTACTGCTTTGGAACGTGGAACGTTTTAGCGGTATCGACAAGCCCAGTCACACTTTCGGGTTCCCAGTCCTTTACAACCATTGACACAAACCATGGGTCCATCTTGGAGCCGGCCAATTTCGTTGTGGGTAGCTTAGTGGGGTGGCCCCTTGAAATATATTATGAATCTTGTGATTGCTTTGTCGTGAAAGCCTCGTTGGGTTTTTATTTGGTTTTTCCGAGGTTGATCGTGTGTGTGTTGCTATTTGTGCACCCCTACAGGGTAAATCTTTCTGGACGCCGTATCCGCGCTTATGGACAAGTTGGAGCACAGTATCTCGATCATAGACAACCATAACTAAAGTAGTGCTATAAATTTCACTATGACATGCCCATTAATCAGTATCACTACAACGGAATGAGCAAATAAAAGTACCAACAACTGCTGGTTTTGGGAGGTCTCATGCTATTTGTATCTGACTAGTAAATATTGCAACTACGACGGAATGGTTAACTAAAACTACCCATTGCTTATGATATCAGGATGACTCATGCTATCTATATCTGACTAGTAAGTGCTGCAATTATAATGGAATGAATAAAACTGCCAACTGTGTTAGTTTCCTCGGCATGACTTCCTCGTTTGGTCTCGAGGGGGAAATACCAGGATGGCTATGTTTGGTGTTAGTATCAGGTGGTTCCGAATATGTCTTTCTTATCCCTCTCTAATAACCGATAGTTGAATCGAGTCTCTATAGGTTGTTTAGTGCATGCTTCACTGCCGCTTCAGCCCACCATACCTATGTAGGCGAGAGCCGCCGAATTCTAGCCTCGCCGTGTACTAGCCTCAGTATTGACCGCTCCCTTTTTCCTTTGCCCTTTGTCGGCACCCCTTTTGTTTAGCAGGTATAAGTTCGACGATGTTAGCAAGGTTACCCTTCTGGCTTGGCCTGGGCAGGGTTATGGACGCCATTGGTTATTCTTCAGGGCTCTTAGCCTCATTTGCATCTTATCCATACTTGGATGTTGTATCGTTTTCAAGGTGATTTGGATCTTTGTATTGTATATTTGTATTCTTGACTCATGGAGTCGTGTTGTATATTTGTATTCTTGACTATTGTGTAATGGTATTACTTCATTTTCCACCCACACGCAAGTGTCTGTGGGGATCTTTGAATCGTTTCTATGCGGGTTTGGCCTGAATCACTGAAATCTGCATAGGGCCGATTTGAGGGTGTTACAGTTGCATTGCTAACTGTCAAGGGGATGATCCTCAGGTACCCCAACCGGACAAGAAACCGAGCAGTCGGATCGCGTCCGGCTGGCCAGATGTAGCCGGACAAGGCAAGACAGGCTGGCTATCGCATGGTAGCCGGCTACGTCGCCATAGCCGGAACCAATCAGTGAGACAGGACGACGTGCGTATCAGTGCACTATACGCCCTGTATGATGACAAGACTGGCAACTACCCGGCCATACCGAAGACTTTGCGGGGATGACGCGGGAACAGCAGCTCGATGCTGACGACGGGCTCGCACGGCGTCCACTGTGCCTACGACAGCCATACCGCTCGTACTCCGATGTGACATACCATACCGGTTACTGTAGATGACCAGCCGGCTGGGACCCGCCTGTGGGGCCCACTAGTCAGATTGGCCAGTGAGACTGTTGCCTCTCTGCCTATATAAGGAGATGCAAGGCCTCAGTAGAAAGATCTGGTCTCACTGCATTTAAGGCAGTAGCTAGAGAATATAGCTCAAGGAGCACTTGTAGTTCGTATATCCCACATAGTCAGATCCGGCAGGAGTAGGAGCTTTACCTCACCACGAGGGCTCCGAACCTGGGTACTTCCTGCGTCCAGCTACGCTTGCTTGTATCCAATCCCGCTTGCGGACACCGTCGATAGGTTCCCTGCTAGTCCCCACACCTCTATCTAACCTCTTCAGGTACTGCCATTCCCAATACAACAACAGTTGGCGCCCACCGTGGGGCTAACATGCCTTCGACCCGAGTCACGTTCCGCACGGGACCCCGCACTTCAGCCGGTGAGCGCGTGGCCTCCGGCCTGGTGCTCACGCTTGGCAAGTTCGACTGCGTCATCAACAATGCTTCCTTCTTCGCCGGAACCTCCTTTCCAACGAACGGCACCGTCATGCTGTTCAGCGACCTCCCTGTCTACGTCGTAACCATTCCAGAGCATTTCCCTAGGGAAATCGTCTCTGTCGCGGGGCTGCCGCATCCAGGCAATAGCGCCTCCGTCGCACCCTGCGTCGTGGAGGTCATGATGGCCGGCTCCAGCTCTCACCCCCGCCAGCCGCGGGAGCGGGGCACGGACGAGGTGGGAACTTCTGCCCCTCCGCAGCCTTGGAACCCAGTGGAGGAGGCCATTGTCCGGCTCCTGATGCCGGTTAACCTCGGGGATAACCCGGAGGAGGCGGAGGCCTACTTCACCATGGAGAGACAGATCCTCCTCCAAGAGGCCATGGAGCTAGCGGCAGCCCGCAAGCAACTCGAGATCACCCGGCGCGAGTACGACCGTGCGCATGGCTTCACCCCGGCTACCGCGGAGCCGAGCCGGCGTGTCTAGGTGCGGCGCTGGGGCGGCGAGTTAGCCGGTAGGATGGAAAAGGATGGGGAGCCGGATCCTGCACCTACCCTCATCCAGCCCACCTACAACACGCCCATCAAGAACCTGCACGCGGCACGAGCCGCGGCAGAGGAACTGCCCAACCTGGAGGGCAAGGAGCGAGCCCGCCAGCACGCTCGCGTGCAGGAGCTCCTCCGCATCGCGGAAGAGTAGGCTGATGCCAATCGCCAGATGGAGGAGGACCCCAGCTACTCCAGGGGGAGCAAGCTACCTGCCAACAGCAGGGGCACGCCGCGTGATACCTAGCAGGCGTCCTCCCCTCAGCCGGCTAAGGCCCGCAGCCAGCGTCACAGCTCTGGCAATAGGGGCCAGCCGCGCCAGGAGCAGAGGGTGAACAGCAACCCACCGCCTTGCCCTCCACCAACCGGAGCGCCTACACCCGCCGGTTCCCTTCTCTCGGGCCGGGTGGGAGCGCCCAACCCGGATTGTCTGGATGCCCGTCACGGAGGAGGAAGATTCTACCGGTCCAGTTTGTTTCGGACCCCGCATCCGGAACGAGCCGTTTCCGGATAAGTTCTCCATGCCCAGGGACACTCCCAAGTATGACAGCAGCATGAAACCGGAAGATTGGCTGACCGACTATGCTATGGCAGTCGGCATCGCCCATGGGAACAAGCGCACAGCCGTGCGCTACGTCCCCCTCATGCTAACTGGGTCGGCAAGGATGTGGCTCAACATCCTTGCGCCCAATAGCATCAACGTCTGGCCAGACTTCAAGAAAGTATTCGTCCGCAACTTCAACGGCACGTACAAGCGTCCAGGGCGCCCGCGCGACCTGGCCTTGTGCGTCTAGGGTGACCGCGAGACTAACCGCGAGTACCTCGCGAAGTGGACGGAGCTGCGCAACACCTGTGAGGGCATCCTGGAGAGCCAGGCCATCAGTTTCTTCATCGAGGGTTGCCGAGAAGGCACCATGCTTCGCCACCGGCTACTGTGTGACGAGCCGAAAACCATGGCGGAGCTCATGACGGTTGCAGACCAGTACGCCACGGCGGATGCCGCCATGAAGAAGCCTCTCCGAGTAAATGCGGACGGGCGTCCGACTCCTACGGAGCTAGCTCGCGACCGTCCGAGCAATCCGGCTGGCGAAGCCGGATCCTCGAGACGTCATGGCAACGACAACTATTTCGACGGGGACCGCCAGGCCAGACAGCAGAAGCCCCACTACCACGCGCGGCAGGTCAATGCTGTGGAGGGCGCGCCCGACACGCCGGCTAACGAGGCAAGGAGGCAGAAGCCACGGCTCACCTTCGACCAGATGTTTGACGGCCCGTAAAAGTGGCATAGCGGTCCCTTCAAACCGGCTACGCATACCACCGGGAATTGTAGCTGGACCCGCAAGCTGAAAGACCAGGGTAACCAGCCTCGTCTCCCCCCTCACCCTCCCGGCGGACCCCCGCCACCAGCTAGGGGAGCCGGCAATGATAGTAACGGCGGCAACAACAACAACGGCTACCCCCAGCCGCATGCCGCCTACCACATCTTCGAGACAGAGCAGGACGACAAGCACAGCCGCAGGCGACGCTCCAAGGAGGTCAATGCCGTCGTCTCTCCAGTCCCCCAGTACCTGAACTGGTCGGAAACCCCCATCACCTGGAGCCGTGCAGACCTGCCGGAGCATCTGCCGGCTCCCGGGAGCTACGCCATGGTGCTCGACCCCCTCATCGTCTCCAACGCGCGTACCTGCCGATTCTCGCCCATCCTCATCGACGGAGGCAGCAGCCTCAACCTCCTCTACCAGTCCTCGTTGGAGAAGCTGGGCATTTGCGAAAGCGACCTGCACCCGACCACCACGACGTTCCAAGGCGTACTGCCGAGGCCAGCCTGCGCCCTGCTTGGGAAAATCCAGTTGGACGTCATCTTCGGGACCGAGGAGAACTTCCGTTGTGAACCAATCTGGTTGGAGGTGGTAAACCTGACGAGCTCCTACCATGCTCTCCTCGGGCGCCCTGCCCTCGCCAAGTTCATGGCCGTCCCCCACTACGCGTACCTCAAGACGAAGATGCCGGGACCCCACGGCGTGATCACCGTCGCCGGCTGCTTCAGGTGGTCGATGGAGTGCGCCTCAGCCGGTTCCAAACTGGCAGAGGCCCTCATCATAGCCGAAGAGAAGTGCGTGATCATGCGCAATGTGGCCATGGCCTAGCAGGACATACCGGCTAGCAGCAAACCGGATGGAGAAGGAGCTTTCCAGACGGCAAAAGAGACGAAGAGGATCCTGCTCGACCCCTCCGACCCGACTAAGTTCGTCACCATTGGTGCCGACTTGGACAGCAAATAGGAAGGCGTGCTCGTCAACTTCCTCCGTGAGAATCGAGACATCTTTGCATGGTCCCCCAAGGACATGTCGGGTGTGCCGAGGGAGTTCACCGAGCACTCACTTCATGTGCGGCCGGATGCCAAGCCGGTCAAGCAACCTATGCGCCGGTTCGCGGAGGAGAAGAGGAAGATAATCGGTGACGAGATCACCCGGCTCCTTACAGCCGGGTTCATCATGGAAGTGTACCACCCGGACTGGTTGGCGAACCCAGTCTTGGTGCTGAAGAAGAACAAGACCTGGCGCATGTGTACCGACTACACCAGCCTGAACAAGGCGTACCCGAAAGACCCCTTCGCCTTGCCCCGTATCGATCAAGTTATCGATTCCACGGCCGTCTGTGATTTGTTGTCTTTTCTAGATTGCTATTCCGGGTATAATCAGATCCGGCTAAACCTGGCTGATCAGATTAACACATCATTTATCACCCCCTACGGGGCTTTCTACTACGTAACCATGCCTTTCGGTCTGAAGAATGCAGGCGCTATCTACCAGCGCTACATGCAGAAATGCTTGCACTCGCAGATAGGCCGAAACATGCACGCTTATGTGGACAATGTGGTCATCAATACCAAGGAGAAGCACACCCTCCTCGAGGATCTGGGGGAAACATTTGGCAACCTCCGTCAGTATAGATGAAGCTGAACCCGGAAAACTGCGTCTTCGGGGTGCCATTCGGCCAGCTCCTCAGATGCCTCGTATCACAACGAGGCATCGAGGCAAATCCGGAGAAGATCGCGGCCATCGAGAGGATGCAGCCGCCCAGGAGCCTGCTTGGAGTTCAAAAGTTCACCGGATGCCTGGCTTCCCTCAGCTGTTTCGTCAGCCGGCTGGGGGAGAAGGCACTTCTGCTGTACTAGCTGATGAAGAAGACGGACAAGTTCTCCTGGACTTCGCAAGCCGACACCGCATTTCACGACCTCAAGCGCATGCTATCCACAGCACCGGTTCTAGCCACGCCGGCTAGCAAGGAGCCGATGTTACTCTATATAGCAGCCATCAGCCGGGTCGTCAACGTCATCCTGGTGGTGGAGCGCCCCGAGGAAGGCAAGCGTCAGCCGGTTCAGAGGCCCGTCTACTACCTCATTGAGGTTCTCTCCCTCTCCAAGCAGAACTACCCCCCACTACCAGAACATGTGCTACGGCGTGTACCTGGCATGCAAGAAGCTCAAGCACTACTTCCAGGAGCATCCGATTAAGGTCGTGTGCACCGCACCCTTTCGGAAATCATTGGCAACAAGGACGCCATCGGCCGAGTCACCAAGTGGGCCATCGAGTTAGCCGCCTACTCCATCCAGTACGAGCCCCGGCTCACGATCAAGTCGTAGGCATTGGCGGACTTCCTCGTCGACTGGGCTGAGACCCAGTATCTCCCACCGGTTCCGGATTCGTACCACTGGAAGATGCACTTCGAAGGGTCGAAGATGCTCGGGGGCTTGGGAGCTGGCATCGTGCTCACCTCGCCCAAGGGAGACCAGTTGGAGTACGTGCTGCAAATCCACTTCAAGTCCTCCAACAACGTAGCCGAATACGAGGCACTGGCGCATGGACTCTGGCTAGCCAAGGAGATCGGTGTCAACCGGATCCTGTGCTTTGGCGATTCGGATCTGGTAGTGCAACAAGTGTCCGGGGAATGGGACGCCAGAGATGCAAACATGGCCCTCTACCGGTTCCATATCCAGAAGCTCAGCGCCTCCTTCGACGGATGTAAATTCCATCACGTCCCCCGCGCCAACAACGAGGTGGCCTATTCGCTCGCCCAAATCGAATCCACCAGGCAGGCGATCCCACCAGGGGTTTCCTTAGAGCACCTACGCAAGCCCTCCATCAACCCATCACCGGAATCGGACTCCATCATCTGGGCAGGGAGCGCTCCGGCTGACGGAGCGGCAGAAGCAGAGCCGACAGAGCCGCCAAAGAAGAAGACCCGCACCAACTCCGGCAGGGCAGTGCCCTCCGGCTCGCAAGACACGAGGGCTGCCGGTTCGTCAAGCAGCTCGGGGGCTGCTGTCCCGAGTACGCCACCCGGACGACCACCCGACATCCGTCAACCGGAGGGCAAGAGCGTCCTCATCATTCGGGAAGTACCATCCTGGGCACAGCCCTTCATGAACTACATCGCCAATGGAGAACTTCCGGATGACGAGGTGGAGGCCAGGCAAATCCGGTGCCGTGCGCACACGTACACCATTATCAACGGCGAACTGTACAAGCACAGCGTATCTGGCATTTTCCAAAGATGCGTCGACGTAGACACGGGCTACCGGCTACTCAAGGACATCCACCAGGCCGAGTGCGGGCATCACGCTTCTTCAAGGGCGATAGTCGCCAAGGCGTTTCGCCATGGTTTCTATTGGCCCACCGCCCTCGAGGACGCTGAGTAGCTGGTCTGTGCGTGCAATGGGTGCCAACACTTCGGGCAGCTCAGGCACATGCCAACTTCGGTACTTAAGACCATACCGATCACCTGGCCCTTCACGGTTTGGGGCCTCGACATGGTCGGTCCCTTCAAGCGAGCACGCGCGGGCATGACCCAGCTGCTAGTGGCGGTGGACAAATTCACGAAGTGGATCGAGGCCAAGCCTATCCGGAAGCTGGATGGGGCGATAGTCGTTACCTTCTTCACCGACATCATCAACCGCTTCGGCTACCCCAACTGCATCATCATCGACAATGGCACGAACTTCGCCAAGGGGGCCTTCGCCCGGTTCTGCAGCAACAAGGGCATCGTGCTGGACCTTGCCTTCGTTGCGCACCCGCAGTCCAACGAGCAAGTCGAAAGAGCAAATGGCTTGGTGCTAATCGGTATCAAGCCGCGTCTCATTGAGCCATTGGAGCAGTCACCCGGATGTTGGATCGAGGAACTTCCGGCTGTGCTGTGGAGCCTCCGCACCACGCCGAATAGATCAACCGGCTACACCCCGTTCTTCCTGCTCTACGGATTGGAAGCCGTCCTCTCCGCGGAAATCGAGTTTGACTCACCGCGCAAGCTCCTATACGACGAAAAGGCCAACCAGGAGGCGCGGGAGGACGGAGTGGATCTCCTGGAGGAGGCCCATGAGCTGGCTCTATCTAGGTCAGCACTGTACCAGTAGCGACTACGTCGCTACCATTCAAGCCGGATCCGCCCAGTCGCATTCTGCGAGTGTGACCTGGTTATCCGGCTGGTGCAAGACACGAAGGGCACGCACAAGTTATCGCCACCCTGGGAGGGCCCCTTCATCATCAGCCGGGCACTGCCCAACGACTCCTACTACCTCATCGACGCGCAGCAGCCGCGCAAGAACAAGATGGACAAGTCAGACGAGGAGACCGAGCGTCCCTAGAACGCGGCCCTGCTGCGCCCGTTTTACACCTAGTCGCCAGACAGTGTATGTATCCCACAAACCCTATGAATGAAAATGCGGACCCCTACGAGGATCTCGGGGGCTCCTTGCTAGAAATGTGTATGCATCTGTTTTCCGGTTCTGATTTTCCGGCTCCGGCAACCCCTACCCGGGGGCTCGCCGGCTGGCCCAGCCTGCTAAGTTAACAAACATACTAAGTAGTGTGTGACGATGTCAGAGGCCCACTCTTCGTCTCAGCTACAGACAGCAACCCGGCTGTCCGGCTAGCAAGAGCAAAAGCCCGAGGCATCCCACATGAAAAACGGGGAGGAGACGCGACAAACCGGGCGTCCTGCCCTTGCAACTAGCTTAAACCAATCCGGTTACTAAGCCGTTAGTACCGTGCATGATGTACTGTCAGCTCCCTTCGATTCCGGCTGCAGACCGCAACCCGGCTGCCCAGCAAGGACGCAGCGAAAACAGCAGAGCACACGGGAAAGCGATCAAGTATCTAGAGAGGCACAAGCTAGTTTTCGAAAAAACAAGTCGTTTTCTGGCTACAATTTGGCAGACTAACCTATTAACCTGTGAGGATATATGTGTATGTGTATGTATATTATTGTCCGACTACCTTGAGTCGGAATTCAGGAAGGAAAGGAGAAGAAGATTCGAAGTCCTTGCCTTCATCAAGCACTCCGAATCTCGGGGGCTACACCCACTGGGTGCGCTCGCGCGCCCTTGGTGGAATCTTGCAGTTCCTGACCGGCTAAAGGCATTTAGCCGGCCGTTCGGAGCCCAGGTGAGGGCAAGGGCAGGTGCAAGGGAAAACAAGAAAGATTCGAAGCACCTGGCTACGCCAGCTACTCCGAATCTCGGGGGCTACACCCAGTGGGTGCGCTCGCGTGCCCCCACTGGAATGTTAGTTCCCCCGGCTAAAGGTGTTCAGCCAGCGAAGGCAACCGACTAAGACGAGTCTAGTCGGATAAAGATAGAACATTTGGGAAAAGAGGGAAGATTCGAAGCACCTGGCTACGCCATCTACTCCGAATCTCGGGGGCTACACCCAGTGGGTGCGCTCGTGCGCCCCCACTGGAATGTTAGTTCCCCCGGCTAAAGGTGTGTAGCTGGGCGAAGCAAGCCGGATGAAGTCAACCGGCGAAATATTGAAGGAAAATTCAAAACGCACAAGTTGAAAGAAACTCAAGCAAGTTCGATATTAACAAACATAAAGGAGGCGAAGCTCCCATAAAGTTAACCCGGCATCAGAAGCAGTTGGTACAGACGAACAAGTTGCAAACATAACTAAAGGGAAGACAAATACACCTAGCATCTCGGGGCAGTGACTAGGCGGCAGGACCCTTGCCGTGAGGAGCACCTTGACCAGCAGAAGCTTCGGGTGGAGGAGGAGGCGCAGAGCTCGATCCGGTTCCGGCGCCCGCAGGCGGCGGTGGCGGGCCTTCCGCATCAGGAGTACCGACGGACTCCGAGTCGGTGAGCACCTCGTTGGGGTCCACATAGTCGGCGATCTTGATGGCAGATCCGCGGAGCTCCGGATGGGCTTGGCAGATGGTGGCAAGGTCGGCGCCGGCACGGAAGCCTCCGTCGATCTTCTCGACGCGGGCGTCCTTGTACTAGGAGAGCATGAGGGCCAGAGCCATCTCCGCTCCGGCTCGCGCCGCCAAGTCCCGTAGCCGGTCCACCGCAGCCGGCACCTCTCCCACCTTCGCAGCCAGCTACGCCATCGTCACCAGAACCGGAGCCTCCGGCCACAAGGAGAATACGTCCCGTGCCGCTTGACGAAGCTTGGCAGCCTCTTCGCCAAGAAGGACGACGGGCTCCGGAGCCGTCGGCTGCGCTCCCGGCCAGTTCTCCTGCAGCCGGTTGTAGGCCAGCAGGTCTATGCCGGGATAAAACGCTATCGGAAAAGAGGGTCAGATCCGGCTACTGGATCCGGAAAGAAAAAGAAGGCGGAAAAGGGGAACTTACCCTTAGCCGTGTGGCCGACCTGCATCAGCTCCTCCACCAGAGCCTTCTCCGTCACCGCCAGCCGTTTAATCTCCTTCTCTTGGTCCTTGTTCTGGGCCTCGAGAAGGTTGAAGGCTTCGGTCCGGTTGGCGAGCGAGGCATCGCGCTCCATGATGGTGGCCTCCAAGCCGTCTACCCTCGCGTGCCAATCTTTATTCTACAGCCGCAGATTAGAGTTGGACTTGCTCAGTCGGTCGTTCGCTTTCTTCAAGCGATCGATCTCGCGCTGAGCGCAGACGAGGATGGCTGCGACAAAACCGGCTATCAGTTAAAAAAAGAGCAAGACAGATGATGCGAACTTACTCTGGGAGGTCCCGTTGGTAGCAGCAAGCTTCTGCTCCAGGGTCCGGTTCCTGCTGGCTGCGGCCTCTAGCAGCCGGATCTCCTTCACCGCCAGCTCGAGTTTGGCGGCGAGGTCCGCTAGCGAGGCGGCGGAGGAAGCATCGTCATCCACGGCGTTGACGGCCAGGGATTCCTTCACGGCAACCACCGCCGTCCTCCACTCCTCCCCCGGCTCCTCGTCGGAGTTGTCATCACCGACAACTACGAGCTCCTTGCCGGCAGCCCCCCACGCACCCGCGGAGGAGCCATCCGGCTGCGAAGACTCCGCTTCCGGCTGGGGACCCTCCGATCCGGCTAGGGCAGCCGGTTCAGCTCGAGGTGGAGGTGGAGGCGGCGCCTCGGATGAAGGAGGGGCGCTAACAGGAGCAGTCGGAGCAGCGGGCGGTGACCCGGTCGGCGCTCGTGCTGGGCTCGTGGCTCCAAAGGAAACCAGCGTGCTAAGAGGACAGAAGAAAAAAGGGAAGAAAGAAAAGCAAATAACCAAATGTAGAAAAGTAGGAAAAGAGACAAGCAGAAGACGATGAAGGAAGAGGAAAGACGTACGCCGGCACAACTGGAGGCGGCCCCTTCTTCCGGCCAATGCGGCTCGGCGGCAGGGTGCTGGTCCGGCTCCTCTTGGGAGCCGGCTCCTCCGCGGCAGACCGGCGCGAGCCGGAATGGCTGGAGCCGCTCCCGCCAGCTTCGCCGTCCGTCGCAGGGCACGACGCCGAATCGGTGGTCGGCGCGGCCTCCTCCTCGTCAACCTCCCGGTGAGGGTCGGCGGCCGGCTCATCGTTCCGGCTAGGGAAGGCGTCCCCGTCCCCGTCCGATTCCTCGCCAGACCACCGAGCACGTGGCTCGGGTAAGTTAGGCGTGAACTCCTCAAGGGGAGCCTCGCCCTTCTCACAAATGATGCAAGGGAACATCTGCCAAACATAAGAGATTAGTCGGATAAAACAAGAAAGAAAGGCAATAAGCGCGGAAGAAGAAATCCGGCTAGAGGGACCTACCCGGGACGCGCGGTTCTCCTGACTGTAGGGCGCCAGACTGAACTTCCAACCCTCCGGCAGCCGCTCCTTGGTGATCGTCCACACCCACTCCTTCAGGTTGTGGTAGCGGGGATCACGGCGCGACAGCCTGGTCGGGTCCAGCTTGCCGGAATAGTAGCACATCTTGTGCGCTCACTGCTGCAATGGCATCATCAGCCTGGACATCCAGATGAGGGTGACGTCTAGGCCAGTCAGCCGGCAGTGGACAAGGGAGCGCATGCGCTTCAACATCTCATCCGACTCCGCCTTCTCACCATGGAACTTCAAGTCCCAGTTCTACTGGCTGGACTCGACATCCTGGAAGGCCGGAAGGCTGATCCGGTCGACATTGGTGAGGTTCTTGACATAGAAGTACGACTTTTGCCACAGTCGTACCGTGTCGTGCAGAAGAAACCTGGGGTAGCCGGTCTACGAGCGGGAGTAGATGGAGGCGCCACCGCAGACGACTAGTGGCCCCTACGTGAACTGCACCTGTGGCCGGATGCGGAAGAGCCGGCAGAATAGCCCGAGATCCGGCTGGATCCCGAGGTAGCTCTCGCAAAACGCCACAAAGTGCGCCAGCGTGCCGATCGTGTTGGCGCCGATGTGGTGGAGGCGGAGGTTGAAGAACGCCAGGAAGGTGAGGAAGAAAGGGTGCACCGGCAGCACGAACCCGCGCGACAGGTGCGAGAGGAAGATGACGCGCTCCCCCTTCGTCGGGTGCTGCGACACCTCTCCCGCCGGCGCCAACCGCACCGCCACCTCCGACGACGACGGGAGAACGCGGGTGGCGCGGTACTTCGCGATCTGGTCTTCGGTGACGGAGGAGCCGCACCAAGCCCCGCGGTCGGCGGCCATCTCCGGCTGACAGGGGGAGCGGTGGCGAAAGAGTGGCGATGGGCCATAATGTCGACAACGACAAGCGGGCGGTGCAACAGGCTACGGCAAAGGAAGGAGGGAGCGCAGAAGGCAAGGGCGCAAAGGCAGGAGCGCACTAGGGAAGAGAAAACTGCAGCGGGGGAGCGAAGGAAGGGAACGGCCTCCCCCGCGGCATCCCTTTAAAGGGCCGGAAGCACAGCCGCCCACGACGCCACGTGGCGGCCATCCGGGTGACCCACACCCCAACCACCGCCTAGATCCCGTGTGCCAGGGCAGGATGCGCAGAAGATCCCGGAGCGAGAACCGAAGCGCCGGGTAGCGGCTTCACGAGGAGACGTGCGACGGGACGTTACGCTGCCCGCCGCAGTGCAATGATGGCGCGTGCGCGCATGGCTAGTGTCAACGCTGACGTCACGGGTAGCGCAACCGCCAAGCATAGCCGGACACAAATTCAAAATCAGGAGGGAGCGCGCGCACATTTCGCCTAAGGGCGGAATCCACACTCGCTCGGGGGCTAGTGTCAGGGGGATGATCCCCAGGTACCCCAACCGGTTAAGAAACAGAGCAGTCGAATCGTGTCCGGCTGGCCAGATGAAGCCGGACAAGGCATGACAGGCCGGCTATCGCATGGTAGCCGGCTACGTCGCCGTAGCCGGAACAAATCAGTGAGACAGGACGACGTGCGTATCAGTGCACGGTACGCCCTGTACGATGACAAGACAGGCAACTACCCGGCCATACCGAAGACTTTGCGGGGATGACACGGGAACAGTGGCCCGATGCTGACGACGAGCTCGCATGGCGTCCACTGTGCCTACGACAGCCATACCGCTCGTACTTCGATGTGACATACCATACCGGTTACTGTAGATGACCAGCCGGCTGGGACCCGCCTGCGGGGCCCGCCTGTTGGATTGACCAGTGAGACCGTTGCCTCTCTGCCTATATAAGGAGAGGCAAGGCCTCAGTAGAAAGGGTTGGTCTCAGTACATTTAAGGCAGTAGCTAGAGAATATAGCTCAAGGAGCACTTGTAGTTCGTATATCCCACATAGTCAGATCCGGCAGGAGTAGGAGCTTTACCTCACCACGAGGGCTCCGAACCTGGGTACTTCCTGCGTCCAGCTACGCTTGCTTGTATCCAATCCCGCCTGCGGACGCCGGCGATAGCTTCCCTGCTAGTCCCACCACCTCTATGTAACCTCTTCAGGTACTGCCGTTCCCAATACAACGACACTAACTGATTCTCCCACCATGATGCTGCAGGTCCGGTTAAGAGATGTGTTGCATACCTCAACTTTTCCTCATCATTGCTCCTACAGTTTTAAACTTTCTCTATATATCTGCCAGCCAATCCTCTGCATCCATTGGTTCAGGAGCTGATGCAAAAGGTAAAGGCCTTGCATTCTGAAAATCCGAAAGACTTACACCATATCCTTCAGGTTCCCTCTGATGTCCCACTCGATCCATTAACCCCTCCATAAACTTGTTCTAGGACTCTTGCATCATCTGCATATATTGCATGAAATTCTGCTCCATTAACGACCTCATTAGTGGTGGTGGTGGTAACTCTGCATGCGTTCTGGGGTCTTCATCCGCCTTTCCCTTGGCTTTGCGCTCCATGCGCTGTTGTTTGTTCTCGTCCTCTACACCCGTTTCCATACCCCCTAGTCCTGTAACATAAAGCGAACACTCATAATTACATCATACATATGTGTTCTGAGCTCAACTTCATGCATAGAAGTAGTCACACAATGGGAAAAATCCATATAAGAACCAAATATGCATTTCACATATTATACATTATAAACAACATAGTCAGTACAACGTCATTACAAGCCCGTACCATTTAGGTATTGCAAACTCAGGTGGATGCTACCCCACTAATTTAATGACATCAAGCCCTCAAACTCTACCATACGCATTACCCAATTGGAAATACTTCACCTAAAGTGGTCACATCATCCAGCTGAAGTGTTTCCATACCTTCCAACTCATCTGAGCTATCTTCAGAAACATCCTCATCACTATCTTCTTCAAGCACCTCATGCATCCCGGCTCTAGAGTAATCAATAGAATATACCGCTTCCGGTGCTCCCTAAGTACTATGTTGGGTCCTCAGCTATAATTGGATAGTGTTGTCGAATTGATGACAAGTACACCATGAGGGGATCCTCGAGGCGTGCAGAAGATAGGGGTGTGAGACATACAGTGTTCTAGGACAGTGAGCACACAAGTTTACCCAGGTTCGAATCCACTGGCTTTGGACGGATCCTACTCCTGCTAGCAATCCAATAATACGGCAAAGCCAGAATATGGGTTACAAGGGTTTCGCCTGTGCAAGTTGAGATTGTAGACTATTGTGAGGTGCCCTCAAGGCGTACCCTAGGAAGACTTATATCGACATCCCGCCTAGAGTTTACAGGAGAGACCTATCCGGCTACGACTAAGAGTCGATTACAGATTACATCTTGAACGACAAGTAACATAACATGCCTATGTCGGTAAGTCTTCTGGGCCTTCCCGTAGCCGGACTGGACCCCGTCTCTTCTCCCTTACTGGGTCGCCCGTGAAGCAAAGCTCTAACCCGGTGTGGGCCACCCTGGTCGGTGAGGCACAGTGAGGATACCTAGAAAGTATATCCCCAACAGCAGCCCCCGGAAGCCTCCAAGATCCAGAGTCAGATTTCATCATCGTCTAGCTTGATCTTTGGCTTTGCAGAATCTTGAAGGGTTCCTGAAACTTCAAAACAAAGGATAGGATCCAGGTTTCAAAACGAGTCGGACCTATGAATACATTATTCGGGTTTCCAGCTTGAAATTCAAACTATGCCAGAACTTGGTCTCTGACGTAATCTGACACCAGTCATGGTCAAGTCACGTCACTGACAGACATTCTCGTTAGCACGACCGTTGGTGGGTCCACCTTTTGCGGAACCGAGGCGTCGTTTTAATGTGTGAGTGGAGATCGAGGCGGCGTAATCATCGTGAGGGAGTTACCCGGCTCCTTCTATGACGAATGGGACGGTTACTTTTTTCATTGCACAAATCTTGGCGCGGATGAAGGATCTAAGGGGTTGAGATTTCTCTCTCTCCTCTTCACCAGCACTTGCGCTCCTTCCTTCCTCTCGACACCTCCCATGAACAGAACCCCTCTGCCTCCGCCAAAATCCCCCAGCACCGCCCATCCTAGGTCACCGGCGCACAGAAAATGGCTGAGGCCTCATCTTCCGGCATGGTAGCGATAGCAGCGACGGCATCGGCAACGGAGAAGGAGAGCTTTCACGGGGTCTGGATCCCCTGCGTCTAGGATGACACCAAGCTTCGCGTCGTCGAGAATGAAGGGCTCCTTCGTGCGGGCGACTGGCGGAGCGGCTATGGACAAACCGTCCCCACCCCCAACGCCGGCGAGCGGGTGCATTTCGGCACCCACCTCGACAGAGGTTTGAGCTTTCCACCCTCAGATTTCTTCTCTAAGGTGATAGATTATTACGTAGTTCAACTCCACCATCTCCCCCTGAACTCTCTCTTAGAGATGAGTGCTTATGCTTCTTTACGGGAGGGGTATCTTGGCATTAGTCCGAGTCTCATTCTCTTCTGGTATTATTTTCATACCCAGAGAAACTCTATCACTACCGGTAATCCATACATTACCGGAACTCTTAGCTTTTCTATTAGGAGAGAGTGTGTCTATCCTAGGATTAAGGCTAGTGAGTCGGTAAAGCAATGTCCATCCACTTTTTTCTATCATAAGGATATACTAGCTCCCGGCAAAGCTACTGCTTTGCCAGCTTTCGTTGACGGTGCCGCCATGCCCCAAGAGTCTTGGGACGCAGATGCACCAGCTCTTAGTGATGATCTGCTTCTCGCTAAGAGGCGGATTGAATATCTGATGAAGCACAAGGGCCTTAAATGGTCCGACTTGATTCACTGCTGGCTGGCACGCCGGATCCAGCCTCTCCAACACCATGGTGACTGACTTATGCACTCCATCACGTCATCCAAGAAGGACTCTCTCTAGATTTGCTCTCGTCATTACTTGGAAAAGGACTATGAGTCCCAAATCAGATGGTTAATACGAGAGTGGATAGAGAGGAAAATTCCAGAGCTGTCCTTGGACATGGATATGGATAATAATCCCGTGGTACTAGTAAGTTTCCAACAATAACTCGAATTATGTGTTCATCTTTACATTATTGTCTCTTTGCGCAATATTGAGATATTTATTCTTTTCAGCTTGCTGACCTCCCCGAGTTGGAGCTTGCTCCTATCGAGGGATATCCTCCTGAGATCTCTCAGGATGATGGAGAATTGGTTCGTCTGCCGGATACCTTTACCCGAAAGCGTAAGGCTCCGACAGTTTCTATTTGCACAAAGGAAGTGCCCATTGTGAAGAGGTAACTTTCCTCACAAGGTCTCTGTATTTTATTTCTTAATTCTTTCTGAGGTGTAATGCTCCTTGTTCTATTACCTCCTCAGAGCTAAACATCTCACCAAGGTCAAGTGGAAAGGAGGCTCGTCGAATCCCTGGCTCCAGTCAAAGCTGAATTTGACTTCTCCTACCACAGCGCCTCTGAATCCCGCCCCTAAGCCTTCTGCAGCGCTGGAGATTACTCCTCATTTGGAGCCAGCGAACCTTGTTTCGCAGACCAACGTCACCATGGGTGACTCGGCAGTTGATAAGGGTGAACCCTCAATGGGTAATGATCCCTCGGCAAAGGTTTTTGCCGAAAACCTCCTCAGTCATCCGGGTCTTTCCAAACTTGGCATTACTCAGAAATCAACAGAAGAGATCCAACAGCTAGCCCAGCAATGCTTGGAAAGCCGGAACATCACTTCCGAGGAGGATGCACACGAAGCGGAGGACGTCAAGTACTCCAAACTCCTTGAGTAGATCCATCTTCGCGAAGAGAGGCTGAGAGCCGGTGTGGTTCCTCCTCCATCGGTAATCCCGTTGACCCTTACCGAGAAGGTTAGCACCGAGGTGACCATGAGCTTAAGCAAGCTTACTCATGAACATCATGTAAGTCGAATTTCCAACTCAACTTTTTTACTTTACTTCATATCATATCCTCTAGACCCCAAGCATGAAGTTGGATAGACAATTCGGGTTTATGCTTTCATAGGATGCCAAAGAATGAACTAGTGTAGCCCCCAAGGCTCGTGCGGATATTAGTAAAAATATTAGCCCGAGTCTTTAGTAGACTTCTGACTCTGGGTATTCTGACTTATAGAAAGTTAATTCGTATAACAAGGAATTGTTGAAGAAGATCTGCAACAAGCGGAGAGAGATCAGAGCTCTCTGACTTGAAAATGCTCGGTTAAAGGTTTCAAGGGATGAGGCTGAAGGTAAACATTTCATACCTTAACCTTGCTCTTTCATTCATAGTCAAATTATTTATGCATCTATTGTTATTTTGCATATAGCACTGGTCAAACAATCATGTGCCATAATTGAAGAAGCCGAGAATCTTAAGACCCTGGAGGTGGAGAACACCGACTT
Organism: Avena eriantha; assembly: GCA_910589775.1. Classification (NCBI taxonomy): domain Eukaryota; kingdom Viridiplantae; phylum Streptophyta; class Magnoliopsida; order Poales; family Poaceae; genus Avena; species Avena eriantha. The sequence goes on along the minus strand of OU342740.1, from coordinate 197,129,474 downwards.
ACACCGAGAGCTGGATAAATTGAAGGTGGATCATGAGTGGAGCATTGCTCAAGTCCTCGAATCCTCTTTTATGGCCACCAAAGAACGTGATCGAAGAATCGTAGCCCAGGACCAAAAGATCTCGAATATCAATGATGCTTTATTCAGAGAGAAGGACATCTCCAAAGCACTCCTGGCTAAACTCCAGAGCCTTAGGGCTGAGAAGACCAAAGTTGACGATGTCATCTTTGGTATGTTTCCTACTTTCTGACTTTCTGTTTTTATGACTCTAAGAGTTTGGATATATTTACTAACCTTTGCATTATATGCACAGGTCCTCTGAACTTACTGGATTCTTACTCCACCGAGTCTCGCACTAGCCGGCTTACACAAGTCAGCGATTTGCTTCATGATTTCCGCCAAGCTTTGGAGGATATTGGTGGAGTACTCAAGGTCCCGGACATGAACCGAATGTCCGTCTTTGAGGTGTGAGACAAGGCCAAGGAGATGCCCCAACTCATCCAGGACTAGAACATGTCCTATGTGCGTACCGCAACATAGAACGCCCTCACCATGGTTATGAGCCACCATGGAAAGATGGAAATCTAGCAAGTGACCAGAGGGTACTGTAAAGTGGATGAAGACGGATAGGAGCAGAACATCAAGGCCATCATGGAATCCTATGCCAGATACGGGTGTCACGTGGCTGATCTAACCAGCTACGACACTCCCTTCTTCACTCGCGTGGAGACGCCTCCTCCGCCTACCGAGGAAACAGCTGAAATCTTCGACGACGAACAAACTGTTTCCGATTTGAATGCCTCGGAGAGGTATCAAGGCGAGGTTGATGTCTCCAGTGATCCGGCATCTCCTACCTCTCCCCCTGCACCGTAGAGCATCAGAAAGAACATTGTGTTATTCTGAAACAATTCGGGTTGTAAATAAGTAGTGCAATACTTTTGCTGGTGCTAAGATTTGCTACTTCTATTTAGCACTTTTGGATTTACTTTTATGTTCCTAAAATGTTTACATAAGCACTTCATGTTTTTGTCTATACTTATTGTTTATCTAGCTTTCCGCCTCATTCCTTTCGTGAGCTGGCCAACCTACAACATGGAAACTTTGCCGAGCAACGGAGCTTAATTGCTAAACTAGTTTAAACTCGGAAACAAAGCTGGCTTCCAGTACCAACAATTCACTACTCGAAAAATGCCCGCATCCGGCAATCAGATAAATAACCAAAGTACAAACTAGAAAATTTAGATTTATACCCGAAGGTAGCATTTTTTGAATCGGAAACCTTAACCAGAACAAACATGAGCCTAGAGTACTTTCAAGTATTCTAGGATTTTTGATTGTGACATAATCATTCGGAAATAAGATGGTAATAAAAAACTTCTTAGAAAAATTGAGGCAACCAATACTTTATTTCTCATTGAGCATGTACACATATATGATTAGAAAGAAAGAAATTTTAAGAATAAAAGGTACATATGTGAGCAATATTCCATGGTGTGTCTAATTCTTCCGGGTCTGTACTGCCTCCAGCTCTGTTTCTTTTCTTAGTAGCAGGTCTTTTTTGCCTGGCCGCACATCAGTTAGATAGTAAGAACCATTGTGCAATACTCGGCTAACGAAAAGGGCCCTTCCCATACTGGGGAAAGTTTGTGCTTTCTTTTCTGCACAAGCCGGAGAACCAAATCATCCTTTTTAAAGGACCGGTTTTTGACTCTCTAGCTATGATACTTGTGTAACTTTTGCTGATAGGATGGTTATCTCATCTCAGCAATGACGTGAACTTCTTCGATTAAATTAAGATCATTTTGTCGAGAAATTTCGGCATCCTCTTTAATATACGCAGCAACTCGGGGAGAAGTATGAATCAAATCACTAGGAAGAGCTGCTTCTGCACCATAGACCAAGAAGAAAGGTGTGTATCCGGTGGACCTATTCGGAGTTGTTCGTAAACTCCATATCACAGAAAGTAATTCCTCTGCCCAAGCTCCCACAACACGTCGTAGTGGTTCTTCGAGTCTTGGTTTTAGGCCTTGTAGGATTAAACCATTTTCTCTTTCGACTTGTCCATTAGCCTGTGGATGTGTGACTGACGCAATGTCAAGACGGATATTTTGTTCATTGCAGAATTCGGTAAGCTCTTCCATAGAAAAGTTACTCCCATTGTCCATGATAATGCTATGTGGATAACCATATCAGATTATGACATCCTCGACAGATCTTCTAGTCGTTGCTCCATCACAACTAGTGATGGGTTTAGCCTCAATCCATTTGGTGAATTTATCCACCATCACTAAGAGATGAGTAAATCCACTTGGAGCTCGCTTAAACGGTCCTACCATGTCAAGCCCCTAGACCGTGAAAGGTCATGTTATAGGTATTGTTCGCAGCTGATCAGCTGGAACATGAGCTTGTTTGGCGTACTTTTGGCAGCCTTTGCACGCCTTGACCAACCGTTCGGCATCTTCTTTGGCTGTAAGCCAGAAAAACCGTGTCGGTAAGCTTTTGCCACTAAAGATTTGGATGTAGCATGATGGCCGCATTTTCCTTCGTGGATTTCTTGTAAGATTTCCACTCCTTCTTCTGGAGATACGCAGCGCTGAAAGACCCCAGATACACTCCGCTTATAGAGCTCACCATTAACTATAGTATAGGATTTTTCTCGTCGGACCATCTGCCGGCTCAAAACCTTGTCTTCGGGTAATTTGACATCTACCAAGAAATCAAGGTAGGGTTGGGTCCAGCTAGGAACTACAGCCAGAACTACCACTAAAGGTGAGTCGGATTTGGTCGGATATTCCTCATCTACTCCTTTTATAGAGGGAACTTTGAGGTGCTCCAAAAAAGCGCCATCCGGGACCTTTTTCCGTGCAAAGCCTGTTCGAGATAATGCATTTGCTTCCTCATTTTTGGTTCCAGGGATGTGTTGAACCTCAAACCCTTCGAACGATTTAGATAGTTCATCCACGACAGCTCTATATGTTGCCATGTGATTATTTGCATTACAGATATCTGACACTTGTTGAGCCACAAGATCCGAATCTCCATAACACATTAAATGTCAGATGTCGATGTCCTTAGAATTCCAGATTCCATGTAGCAATGATTCATATTCAGCAATGTTATTCGTTACCGTGAAGTGGATCTGTAACACATAAAAAAGTTTATCTCCTTGAGGTGACTTGAGCACCACGCCAGCCCCCGAGCCCCAAGCCCCAGAGCGCTTTAGACCCGTCAAAATCTAAGGTCCAGTATTCCGACTCTGGAAGGGTCATATTCTCCGTTGTCACTGTCCAATCAGCGAAAAGTCAGCGAGGATTTGGGATTTGATTGTTGTACGAGGTTTGTACTCAATGTCGGAAGCTGAAAGCTCTATGCCCCATTTTGCGACATGTCATGCAGCATCGCTGTTGTTGATTATATCTCTCATGGGAGCTGTGCTTACCACGGTAATTGGATGTTCCTAAAAATAATGCCGTAACTTCCGGGATGCGAAGAACACACTGTAATCCAGCTTTTGATAGTGCGGATACCGCTGCTTTGATTCAGTTAAGACTTCGCTGAGGTAATAAGTCAGACGCTGCACCGGGTGTTCCTATTTTTCCTCTGGTCTCTCCACCACCATGATGACACTAACGACTCTGTTTGTCGTAGCAAGATAGAGCAACATTGGCTCCAGTGCTGCAAGGATAGGAGCAGATGAGAGTACTGCTTTCAGGTCTTGTAGTGCAGCTTCAGCTTCGTTAGTCCAAACGAACTTTTTGGTCTTTTTCAGGAGGTTGTAGAGTGGTGTGGCTCTTTCACCGAGCCGACTTACAAACCGACTGACTGCAGCAATGCTACCTGTTAGTCTTTGATCGTCCTTCAGGCGAGTCGGCCTAAAAATATTGAGTATAGCCTTAATTTTTTCTCGGTTCACCTCTATGCCTCTTTGAGACACAATGAAACCAAACAATGTTCCGGCTGGTATTCCAAAGAAACATTTCTTCGGGTTAAGCATTATGTTGTATTTGCATAGATTGGCGAACGTTTCCTCCAAGTCGGAAATTAAGGTTTCCTTCTCTTTGGACATCACCCCAATGTCGACCACATATGCATGTACATTGCGTCCGATTTGATCGTGGAGACAACGTTGCATAGTGCGCTGGTACGTAGATCCTGCGTTCTTGAGCCCAAAGGGTATCGTAACAAAACAGAAGGTTCCAAAGGGGTTATGAATGAAGTTTTGACTTTGTGTGATTCCTTCATCCGAATTTGGTGATAACCGGAATATGCGTCCAGAAAACACAGGAGTTCCGAGCCTGCCATAGAATCAATAACTTGATTAATTCTAGGTAGAGCAAACAGATCTTTGGGATAAGCCTTCTTCAAGGCAGTATAATCAACAGGCATCCTTAAATCAACGGTGTCCTTTTTAGGGACCATTATAGGATCGGCCGACCACTCAGTGTGGATGACCTCTTCTATGAATCTGGCTAACTCGAGTCGGGCTAGTTCCTTAGCTATTGCTTTTCGCTTTTCATCGGCAAAACATCGTAAGGGCTGTTTGACGGGTTTAGCATTTGGGTGTACATTTAGAGAGTGCTTGGCAAGTTTCCTAGGTACTCCGGTCATGTCAGATGGCTGCCATGCGAAGATATCTTGATTTTCTTGGAGGAACTTGACAAGCGCGTTTTCCTATGCGCTATCTAGGCCTACACCTATCTGGGTCACCTTGGAGGGGTCATCATCCTTCAACGGCGTCTTCTTCGTCTCTTCCGATGCCTTGAACTCCAGAGTCGGCTTTGTCACCTCTTTCTTCGTCGCGGGCATCTCGGACGGATCAATGGTCTTCTTGATCTCCTGGTACTCCTCGGCATGCAACACGGCTTCAGCAAAGGCGGCATTTCTGTCCTCGCACTCTCACGCCTTCTTTAGGTCTCCCCTGATGGTGATCGCGCCTTTGGGACCTGGAATTTTCATCATATTGTAAATGTAACACGGTCGAGCCATAAAAAGCCTAGTAAGTCGGACGTTCGAATATAGCGTGGTACGCGCTCTTGAACAGGACCACTTCGAAGGAAAGTGTCTTTGTCCGATAGTTCTTTGTAGTTCCGAAGGTAACATCCAAAGTGATCTCTCCCAGGGAATTTGCTTGTCTTCCTGGGACAACTTCGTGAAAGATCACAACGTTGTGATTCAGCTGCATCTCCGAGATCTGCATCCAACGTAGCGTTTTGACATATAGAATATTAATGTTGTTGTTGTCGTCCATGAGAGTCTTGGAGAAACCATAGCCGTCAATAAGTGTGTTGACGACTAAGGCGTATTTTCCTCGCTTATGCAACTTAGGCGGATGATCAGCACGGTCAAAGGTGATTGTCACTTCTGACCAGTCCAAGAATTGTGGGACAGCTAGAACAGTTGCGTTGAGACCCAAGGAAAGTGATGTAAGTGTCTTTCTTCGTTGGGAAGTTCTTCTTTCCATCCGGCTTGGGATTTGAAGGGTCAGCTTCCTCCATGTCAGAATCTTCCTTGGTCTCCTTCTCTTTTTCAGGATTCGTTTTTCCCTTCTTCCGCTTAGCCCTATAGCCAAAGTTATCGCCTTTGATGTTGTTGTTGAAACGACACTCGGTGTTCGTGTGAGACGAGCCCCCGTTGGTATCTAAGTGATGCACACACGGGTTGTTGGCAATGTCGACCCAGGAATAGGTTTTGCCAGGTTGCTGGTCTCCTCTACCCTTGACTCTTGATGTCACACGACCGTGACCGCAGCCACCACCGCGCCCTCCTTGTCCTCCAGACCTAAAAGCAGCAGTGACCACTGCTATTTCCGCGCTGGGCTTTTCTTCCGAGGTATTCTTGCGCTTCTGATCTTGTTGCTTTGGTTGTTTTGCCGACTATGGCACAGCTAGGGCGTTCAGTAATCCCTCTGCGTCATCATCAGCGTCTGCATACTTGCTCGTTGTTTCTATCATCTCTCCTAGATCAGTGACCTTGTCGAACTTCGAGCGGTGACGTAGTAAACCAATTGGGAGTCCAGCAATGAAAGCTTCAATCGCAGTTTGATCATTTACTCCTTCACATGAGTTCTTGGTGTCGATCCATCATCCGAGATAATCTCGGCAAATTTCTCCGGCTTTCTGGGTGCAACGCTATAGGTCTCCTACCATACAGGGCCTCCGATATGTGCCTTCGAAATTCCGAAAGAACGCGCTTTGCATGTCATACCGGTTGTGGATGGTATTCTTTGGAAGTTCATTGAGCCATGATCGTGCCGTCTTCTACAACATAAGTGGGAGATATCGGGTTGCAACCAAGCTGTTTCTGCCTTTGGCGATGCAGCAAGCCTGGAAAAAATCCTGGAGCCAAGTATCCGGTCGGGCCACACCGTCATAGGGTTGGATGTGTCTTGAGATAGCAAATCCTTCCGAGAAGCTTGTTTGTCAAATACACGATCCAAAGCACTTTGGACCTACGTAGATATTATCCAACTCGTAGCGCCGCACCTCTATGTTAGAGTTGATCCAGTGTCTCGCCTCACTTGGTGACAGGGAATGTCGTCTTGGTTGTTCGCTATAGTTGCGGTGCCTTGGAGCCGGACTTCTGCTTCTGCCACCACCTCCTCCGCCACGAGACCCTCCTTGGTCTCCTTGAGAGCTGTTGTGATGGCTACTTGGCGGAGAGGGCGGTACAGGTGGATTGTTTCTGGCTGATCGCCGGCCTCCATCTAGAGCGTCATTATCCCGGTTCTGGGGAGGGTCTTCATTGTGACGAGCCCCCTGCCGGCTTGACTCGGCACGGTGTCCGTCGTTCCTTCGTTTGTCATTCCCACCGCGATGGGGTTCAGCCGGATGGCTTGCATGTCTAGGAGGTGGCATCCTTTGACAGTCCTCCTCCCGACGTTTCTCTTTGACTTCTTCCCTACGATTTCCTGACTCTCGCCGGGAGGGTTTCTCGGATATAGTGCAGTAATCGCTTCTTGCTCCATGGCTAGAGCAACGTTGCTCTAGTTACATGCGGTTCTATGGTGTTGTCCTGAAGATCCGGTTCTTGACTAGTTGTCTTCCCAACGGTTGGAATGGTAATGCTATTCCGGAACCCGTTGGGGTCTAATATCATTCTAGGCTGGATCCGTGCGACATTGGTCAGATTGAGAGACCAGTTTTCTTCTCCCGGATTTCACGACCTTTTGTTTCTCCAGGCCCTTAGTGAGCATCTTTATGCCCAACCGAACTTGTTCTCGGCCTGGACTATTTTCTAGGATATCTCGAGACGCGGCGGTGTTTTGTACTGGTGTTGGGTACACTAGATCTCCCTTGCTGTCGAGTCGAGGCATCCCTGGATCTCCCTCAAAGAGAACCTTGTGGACTTCCGGAAATTTGTCGACATGCGTGTGTCGTTTTCGGGTCTTTCGATGCTGCAGAGAGATGAACTTCTCCGCAGTAGCTATGCAAATCTTTTGTTCCTCGATGTTGTTGGCTTCATCCAGGAGTACTTGGCGACGCGCTTCTAGGGCTTGATCCCTTTCTTCCAACTCTTCAATAGTAAGTTCTGCAACTTTAGGGATAGGCGTAGTTAACACAACATCGATGAGTTTACGGGCACCAGCAGTGACCACGTGTCCATCCACCGAAGCTTCTTTGGGCTCATCTGGCATTAGTGCTCCATCTGAGTCTTCTTCATACTCCTCAGCAACCACTTCCTCTGGTAGAGGGTCTTTTGTCGGGGTCTTGTTTTTCTTCTTTGTCTTCTTGGAAGCGCGGGTAGCAAAGACGGCTTTGGGTCCGTTTCCCAGAGTCAAGCTTAGATCTGTAGTTTCAGACATCTGGATGTCGGGATTGTCTTTGAGATCCATGTCATCCTGCGCTTTGCGAGAGTTTTCTCCGGATCCTCCGTCCATGGCTTCTCCTTCTTCTGTAGCTTTGGAGATGAACTCCTCTTTGTATTCCGCGGAGAACTTTCGGAAATCTACTGATGTCATGGAATCATCTGAAGATGCCGGTAAGTTGGTGTTTGTTCCGATCGCCCCCCGCACCGAGTCTTCATTGTCTCCAGCATCGGAAGAGCTAGATCTGAATCCAACGTATCCAACAAAGTGCGACGTGTGTGTCCTGAGGTAGTTGTGGCTTTCCTCGTGGGCTTCCTTGAAAATTCTGATGGTCTCGAGAACCTCATCCACGTTTGCGCCTTGCATCATCATGCGCCTCAACGTATGCCTCAGGAAGGTTCGATTTGTTCCGGCATTGGCAGAGCCGGAACCAAGGTTCTTGTCTTGATCCTCTTGGATTTCAACCTTAGTGGGTAGATCGATCTAGGATTTGGCCTCGCTAGGGAGATCCACTCCAGATTCGATTTGCACCGCAAGATTTTCTTCAGGTTCAGCTTTCTCCACTATCTCCACAATAGGTGTGGGCTGGGTGGGATTAGGGTTTTCTGAGATCCGGAACTCTGCCGCCTCCATGGACAAAGTGGACCCAGAGATTTCTTCTGCCTCTATCATCACTGCTGGGGTGGGTGGGGTAGGTTCAGCGAAACTGATGTACACATCGATCTCGCCAAAATACATGTTGGTGTAGGCAGTCACGGCCTCCCTAGCCGGAGTCCAGGTCTCGTCGAGAACAATGAGAGGTACGTCGCTGGCGTAGAGGATGCGACCAACAGTGATGGTCTCGCCGATTCTGATTCTTGCAGATTCCGCCCAGAACGCAAATCCGAAGCTCACTTGCCCCATGGTGGGCGCCAACTGTCATCGGATTGATGAAAAGTATGCCATGAGGGGGTCCTCAAGGCGTGTGGAAGAGAGGGGTGTGAGATGTACAGTGTTCCGGGACGGTGAGCACACAAGTTTACCCAGGTTCGAATCCACCGACTTTGGACGAATCCTACTCCTGCTAGCAATCTAATAATACTGCAGAGCCGGAATATGGGTTACAAGGGTTTCGCCTATGCGAGTTGAGATTGTAGACTATTGTGAGGTTCCCTAAAGGTGTACCCTAGGACGGCTTATATAGATATATGACCTAGAGTTTACAGGAGAGACCTATATGGCTACGACTAAGAGTCAGTTACAGAGTACATCTTGAACTACAAGTAACGTAACAGGCCTATGTCAGTTAGTCTTCCAGGCCTTTCCGTAGCCGTATTGGACCCCGTCTCTTTTCCCTGACTGGGCCTCCCATGAAGCAAAGCTCTAACCCGAGGTGGGCCACCCTGGTTAGTGAGGATACTTGGAAAGTATATCGCCAACAGATAGTGCACGTTATCTAGGGTAGGATAATGTTTCAGTGACTCAAACACCCTTTCTTCAAGATCTTCCTCATCGGACTCTACATCCTCCACGTGGACATCCCTTCCATCAATGGAATAAGACCTCACTCCCATCCGATTAGTTTGCCCGGTATTTCCAATAGAATTTTCTATAGGAATAGGATTCCCAGTAGATCCATCCATTGACCCATACCTCCATCCTTTATAATTTCCAATAGGTAGTTCCGAATCCTCGGTTCCCCAAGAATTCTGTGGTACTGGATAACTAGTACCCTCATCTGGATATCTGGTGGGTTCTGGCATAGGTGAATAAGGATATGGTGTAAAAGATGTTGGATCTATAGGTATATCCTTAAAAGTTGGGCTAACCCTACCCACTGCTTCATTCTCTAGTTGAGATGCCAACTTCTCCCTTCGTTCCGGATAAGTTAAATCCTTGAGCATATCATTATTATCCTCCACAATAACCTGATGTGTCTTATACAAAGACCCAACTATCAGTCCATACAGATCCATAAACTTAGAAGCTAATTTTGGATGCTTCTTTACTAAAGTAAGATGATCCAGAACTGGCTCCATGTCTATAGAGTCATGAGGAATCATAGCAAAAGTGCGTCCTGCTAACTGTTGGGATTTGTGCTCCCGAATATTGGATATCGCCTCCAGAATAGCAACATGATATGTGGCTAGGTGACTTCTACCTTCACCCATAGGTAAATCGTGATATAAACCAAGCTTTTCTGGTAGATGGATACTAACACGATATTTGGCTATCATTCGCCCATCATGGTATATCAAGGTACAAATTGGAATATTAGTTGTGCAACAAAAAACCCTCAGAAGTTGTCGAAGCTGTTCAGTTAAAGTCCCTTGATAATCATCGAGAGTCTCTTCTTTCCTTACCAAAGTTTGTTTTGGAAACTTTGGTGCCATTTTCACTGTATACAAAATATTCATAATTAGTAACCATTAATTATAATGATGCATCATAATAAAGAATTATCGCACTAAAAGATATAATGAAATATTCCCAATTGAATATTCATCATATAATCTAGAGAACTCTTTACCGTTGCTCCTAGACTCCTACAGATAATACGCTTTACTAGGTTTCCAACCTAAGATCAAAGCAATTGCTCTGATACTAGCTGCTGTGACCCAGCACACCACTGCATGTGTAGTACACTATAGTCGTTGACATGACATCCACAGAACACTATTCCGTAAATATCACATCCCTTAGAGTGGTACAACAAAAACATTGCGGGTCCATATTACAAACATACACACGTCATTATTATTACAATACCAGAAGTTCGAGACTTCAAGTGATTCAAAATTACAAACCAAACTTAAGTAGTTTCAGCGAAAGATTCAAAGTTCAAACTCATACTCCGAATTGAGCTCAACAACTTATTATATACAGTTCATGTTGCTCGGCTCAATTGGTTTACTAATAACTAAGGAAACAACTCGGACTCATTGCCCTCCAGTCCATAGTGTATTTCATAGTCCACCCCTTCCACTCCTCCGGATAGGTCTGGTTCCTCATAGTAGACATCCTCGTGTCCTTTAGCAGCGTACATCAGAGTATCCTCTGGCTCCTCAGAGTCTAAGCAGGGGATCAAAGGAAAGAGTGAGTAACAACGTTACCTAGCAAGTTCATTATATTCAAGGTGGGAAGTTTGATGCTCTATGTACCACCTCAGACTATCAGTCATTGGCACTATGTAGTTTTCATAAACATTTCTTTAAAGATTGATATTATTATCAAAAACTATGCCCATCAACCTTCATAGGTTGACCAGAACTTCATGGAGTTCCTTTCCTGCCATGTTCATAGCTCCTTCCTAGAATAGGGAGTAACAAGTTATAGTTCTTACACTCTGCAGAGGTCCGTTGCTTTACCCATGAGAGATCAACTCCTTGTTGCACAATCGAGCGTACTTTCCCGTCCACAATTCCGTGATGTGGGGCCCAGTAGGTGATCCAAACCAATCACTGCCCCCTTCGCGACCCCGCAAGTCTCCTTGGTGTACGCCATGCCCACACATTGAATTATGGCAATGGTTGGTACAGACCATTTAGATGCCAGAACTATCGTGGGAAGTTGAGGGTTCTCACCCATATGCTGCATATTCTCTACAAATTACCAATTAATGCATGCTACGAGGATAATAGCCACAACATGCGCATCTGGCTACATGCAAGAGGAAGAAGATACAGGTGACTTCTCTGTCCCATTCCAAATCTCATGGTTAACTCGTATTATACGGCGCTAGAATCACTAATGTCATGGGTTATTAAGCCCTAGTTGTTCGGCAACTAGAATCCTAGATTCCATTGTCATTCTTAGTATTTATCATCACTTAGGATGATAATAGCAATTCATTTGTTTGCGAAAATATTTATTTTCTGTCTCTTTTAGAACATAGGTGATAACACACGATTTTCAAATACTTTCATAAAGACTCTTCAAAGGACATGAGCAAGTGATGAACTTGCCTTGTGATTGCAAGTTAGTGAAGTTGGATGCTTGCACTCGACCTTGAGCTTCTATTTCTACAAAACACCATTATTGCCCGGTAAGGACAATATTTAAAGAAGCAAGAATGAATATGCATAGTAATGTAATGCATCATTTATTATTTACCTTCTTTGTGTGTTTTACCCCTTATATAATTTCTTGAATTTCTTTATGCAATCAAGAAAGTTGTTTAAATATATTTCTTAACATTTTGTAAATATTATATTTATTATTTTTGTAATATAATATATCAGTAATAGAGTTAAAACCTGACGTTTATTTATTTTTAACCCTTATTATTATTTTCTTAATATTCTTTTTAAGAATAAGCATTTTAATTTGGAAGATTTTATTTTGCTACCTTAAATAGCAATGTGGTATTTTTATAAATACTACTCTATTTAAGAATGACCAAGTAATTTTTATTTATTTTTAGGTATTTTATTTATTTTTATAAAATTACATAAGGAATATATATTATAAAAATCTTTAACCTAAATTTATTCTATTAAAAATAGAATTCTTAATTTTATTAAGTAGTTTGTATTTTTATGATCTCATAAATATATTATTTGTATTTTTAGGATTTTTATTTATTTTTTAGGACTTACTATGTCCTAAGGTATTTTGGTCTTTTACTAAATTATTTAGGTTTTCCTTTTTAACTTCTGGTCTAAGCCCGTTGGGTTGACCTAGCCCAATCCGGCCCAAATGGGTTGGTCAAACCCGCACCACTAAGGGGTACTGGACCATACTGGCCCAGTACGCACACCCCCACCTCTCTCGCTCACTCGTGTTTTTCCTCTCTCTTACGCCCCGCTGCGGCGTGGTGCCATTATCACCGTCGTCGCTTGATTTCCGCCTCCTTAGGCCTCTCTGGCCTCTGCTATGGTGCATGACGAGGTAGTCGGTGTTGCTCCATCGACTGGTCCTGCTCAATTCATTGTTGGGCCCTTCTTTTGGCCAGGCCATCTCCACCCCAAACCTTAGGGTTTGGTGGTTGCTAGCGATGTACTATTCCGCCGCCCCTGTGGTGTTGTGTCGCAGCTCTGGTGGCTCTCTAGTGCTTCTAGATCGCTTGTGTGGATGTGGCCGCCGCCATGGCTTGGCGCGGGTTGCAGCGCCCTCGGGTGCTCCCCGTGTCGCTGTATGCGCGCTCATCAGTGACTCTGCTTCCTCTTCTAACTATAGCGAGGACCTCGGGTAAGTTCTTCTGCTTCCCGTTCTTATTCTCCATCTACCTCTCTTATTAGCCACTGTGTGCTTCCATAGAGAAATCCCTAATTAGGGTTCACCCGTTCTATTAAGGTTCTACCCATCTGTGTTGATTATTGAGGATACTGAACGATTTAGGAGTATTTATGGTGGTTATACTGTGCTTATCCATTGCCTATTGATGGGCTTGGAATTGCTAATAGCTCTGTAAGATAAGAATTTATCTAATCTTGGTTACTGTCATTGTATAAATGGTGATGTTGTGACTCCGATCTAGCCTAATATCTGATTAGTGATGATGGTTACCTAGTTTCAGTACTAGAACATGTATTTGGCTGTCTGGAAAGTTACTATTCATGCCTCTGGTGATAGTTCTTTTATGTAAAACACTATGATTCCTAATTACTACATTAGGAAGATGATTTGAATATCTTTCTGCAAGAGTTTGATTATGAAATATCTGTGTAGGATTTGCTTGGTTAGAATAAATCCTTGTGACACCTTCCTTGGAATGGTACACAGGGGTGTATTCTAATACTGGCTTTATTCTACCTATGTTCCAGAGTGGCTTGATGCTAAAATGAGTTGAAAACTCCTGCTGGATATATTCTCCTATGGTGCCTATGAATTTCATTTGGCCTATGATGCTGGTCTGAGGCATAGCTAGATAAAAACAATTGTTTTTATCTGATGCCTCCCTTGTTTAGTAATCTATGATGGACCATCACCAAGTAGAGTTACTACAGTGCTTGAGAATTAATTTGATAGTCCCTTGGTATGACCATATAATGGATCCTTACTGTTTGAGATGCATGCTTATAATGAAATAATTTCTGAGGTGCTACTATTTCAAAAGATGTGCCCAAAAATTATTCATTTAAGGATGCTTGTATGTTTGATTGGGAAAGTAGGGATTATTGTCCAAGATCAGTGATGCACAGACTGAGATCTTGGTATTGTTTGCAAAGATTGATCATTGGCTTTCTTTTAAATTACTTCTATGATGGTTACACCCCACTTGGGTGTTTTCTTGAGAAGATTCATATGAAACAACACATGCTCTGATAATCTAAGATGATTTGATCATGCGATGGTTTTATGTGTACTCACCACACAACTTAATTTTTGGTGATGATGTTGTGGTGCTAGTTGATCTTGCTGGCTTGGTCTTGCTAGCTTGATCTTGTTAACTTGTTCTTGCTGGCTTGATCTTACTCTGCACCTCCTAGTGTTGCTCCTGCTCCTCATAGCTCCTGTGATCTTGTACTTGACCTTGTTATCCATCTGCACCACCCCCTCTTATGTCACCATCATGTGGACGATTTGGTTGGTTTGTTGTGTGTATTGGATGGTGGAATAGTTGGAGATTTGGCCAGATAGGTGATGTTCTTGGCCGTGTCCTTGAGATAAAACAATGGTTGTGACTGTGGCTGTGAAGTGGTGTGAAAAGCTTGCTTTGTTGTGCCAAGTGTGGCTTTATCTCTCTCTCTCTCTTTCTCACTCTTGGTCGACAGCACGCTACATGCAGTTAGTTGAGTAAGCTGCTTCACTATGCTCTCCCCCCTCTAGATTGGATCAAGTGAATTTGTTTTCACTTCTATCCTTTTGCTAGTTACTGATCTGGTGAAACTTGCCCCTTTTATTAAGCTAATGATGTGGATCTGAAGATACTAACTTGAAAAGAACAGATGTTATACATTGGTGAAATTTTCCCCTTGTTAGTTACTCAATGAGGTAATATGAACAGTGCACATCACGGTTCACCACTGAGAGTAAAATTAACTAACTAACCCTTTATTTCCCTTTTAGTTGTTTTTTCTTGTTTGCAGGAACAAGATCTGGATGCTCAAGATGTATTATAGTAATAGATAGGTTTTATAGATTTTTGTAATCTTCTTTTTATTCTTTTGTAAAGAATCTTGTAATAATATTCTTATAATTTAATACATTTCATTTTATTGTGATTAACTTACTATAATGTGTTCCTTTATTTGTTGTATCATTCTCACTCTTTGTAATATGATTATTGAATAAGGAAAGGAATAAGAATTCATTTCTTATTAAATTTCCTTGTCTTAATTCTTATTGTGGTTTAATATACCTATGATATAATCAAACAAAGTTAATAAATCATTTTGGAAAACAACTTAATATTACTAACTTCTAATTTTCAAATATTTTCCAATTGATTTAAATTTCAAATTTGAATTCAAAATATTTCCCCCCAAAACTCATTAATTCCTAAAGGTCGTGTCAAAATTTATAACAATCACTATAATGAGCTATTTCTACCTCTAGATAGTGAAAGAAACTATGATCTCCTTAGGTTTTTGTTTGGCGAAAAATTTACCCTGATTTTACAGATGCATTCATGCACATGCTCAGATTCCTAATTCTACCATTCCTTGGTTCCTAAATGATGGGGTGTTACACCACCACACCAACTTGAGTGTGTGTGGTCATGTGGATCAAGGTGGTTTGGAAAAACCATGGTCATAAAGCCAAAAACATAGAGGAATGCAACTGCCACATGTAATGGAGCACCAGTGTGACATAAGTTGCACATGGTCATGTGGATCAAGGTGGTTTGGAAAAGAACACATGCAATTGTGCTCCATGTGTGAACACATGGCCAGAAAACCCAAAAACACATAGGAATGTAACTTCCACATGTAATGGAGCACCAGTGTGACATCAGATGCACCACCACACCCACTTAAGTGTGTGTGTTCATCTAGATCAAGGTGGTTTAGAAACGAACACATGCAAAGACACTCCATGTGTTCAACCATGGTTAGAAAGCACCAAAACACAGAGGAATGCAACTACCACATGTAATGGAGCACCAATGTGACATAAGTTGAACCACCACACTGACTTGAGTGTGTGTGCTCATGAGGATCAAGGTGGTTTCGAAAACAACACATGCAAAGGCACTCCATGTGTCAAACCATGGTCAAAAAGACCCAAAACACGGAGGAATTCAACTGCCACATGTAACGAAGCACCAGTGTGACATAAGTTGCACCACCGCACCCACTTGAGTGTATGTGGTCATGTAGATCAAGGTTGTTTGGAAAAGAACACATGCAATGACACTCGATGTGTCAAACCATGGTCAGAAAGCCTGACATAGAGGAATGCAACTACCACATATAATGGAGCACTAGTGTGACATACGTTGCACCACCACACCCAGTTGAGTGTGTGTGGTCATGTGGATCCAGGTGGTTTGGAAAAGAACACATGCAATGACACTCCATTTGTCAAACCATGGTCATAAAGCCCCAAAACACCCAGGAATGCAACTGCCACATGTACTGGAGCACCACTGTGACATAAGTTGTGATACATTGCAAATGTATCTATAATTTTTGATGTTCCATGCTTAGTTTTATCCACTTTCTTGTGTTTTGTTCCAACTTTGGAGTACTTTTCATTTGATTTCTTGGACTAACCTATTAACAAGAGCCATAGTGCCAGCTGCCTGTTTTCTGTTGTTTTTGGTTCCAGGAAAGTCAGAAAATGAATATTCTCGGAATAGGACGGGACAAAAGCCAAAGTGCCTATTTTTCCGGAAGTGATTAGGTGCTAGAATACGAGACGGAGAAGGGCCAGGGAGCCACCACACCACATGGCCGTGCGGCCAGGCCTGGCCCATGCCAGGGGGTGGTGTGGCCGCTCCCAGCACCCCCTCGGCCTCCCCTTCCGACTCTAAGTTGCCCTCAGTACGAAAACCCTAAGGACCCGATCAAAAATCCACGAAAGAGTACGTAGCCGCCATCGTCTCTGTCCCTAGATCGGGGGGATCTGAAGCTCTTCCCGGCACCCTGCCGGAGAGGGGAATTCACCTTGGAGGCCTTCTTCATCACCATGCAAGCATCCGGTGTGATGCGTGAGTAGTTCATCCTTGGACTACGGATCCATGTAGTAGCTAGATGGCTGGTTCTCCTCCTTTGTGCTTTCATGTTTAGATCTTGTGAGCTCCGTTCATGATCACGATCATCTATTTGTAATTCTGCATGTTGTGTTTGCAGGGATCCAATGGATATTGAGATGCTATTTCAAATTGATTATTGATTCTATCATGTCTTTGTTATTTGTGATCTTGCATGCTTTCCGTTGTTAGTAGCTATCTTGGCCAAGTAGATGCTAGCAACTCCAAAAGTTAGTATTTATGCTCGATAGTGGGTTCATGCCTCTGGTAATCTGGGGAAGTGACAAAAATCTCTAAGGTACTAGATGTGTTGTTGGTACTAGGGAGAAAACAACAATCCTTTGTTCATAGAACAATTGTATTGTTTACTTTACACGTAGTTCATAAAGCAATAATGTGTTGCTTGCAACTTAATACTAGAGGGGGTTCGGATGATAACCTAAAGGTGGATTATTAGTCATAGATGCAGTTGGATGGCGGTCTATGTATTATGTTGTAATGCCCAATCAAGTCTCAAAGGAGTCAAGATGATTAGTATATGCATGTATTGCTTTCTCGATGTTTGTCAATTGCCCCGCTGTAATTTGTTCACCCAGCATGTTATCTATCTAAGGAGAGCCACCTCTAGTGAACTATGGATCCCGATCCTTGTCTTTTACATACATTCTACAAACTGCTTACTTCTTTGTGTTTACTTTCTACAAACTTTTACTTCTTTCCATTCGATACGTTTAATCCTTTGTTTTCCGCAAAAAACGGTGAGATTGACAACCTCATTGCAAGTTGGGGACAAAGTTCTATGGTTGTGTTGTGCAGGTATCCACATTGCTACTAGCACCGGTAGTGCGCACTGCCAAAGCTCAGCTAGTAACACCTTTGAGGTGTTTCCTTGCTCCTACTGGTTCGATTAAACCTTGGTTTCATAACTGAGGGAAACTTGCTGTTGTGCTCATCATACCTTCCTCTTGGGGTTCCCAACGAACTATACATCAACACCGCCATCAAGCATTTTTCTGGGCACCGTGCATTGAGCCATCAAGCATTTTTCCGGCGCCGTTGCCGGGGAATCAAGGACATGGGGAGTCCCTCATAACCAATCTCTTTACTTTGTTGTTTTTGTTTTGCTTAGTTTCTTTTTTCTTTGTTTGCTTGTTTTCTTTATTCAAAAACCCAAAAAAATTAGTTTTACTTGTTTGCTTTCTTATTTGAAAACCCAAAAAATGATTACTCTTGAAAACACTAAGTTTTGTGACTACACTAGCACCAACAACAATGATTTTATGAGCACACCAATTGCTCCACCTGTGGCTAAAAATACTTTCTTTGAGATAAAACCTGCTTTACTCAATCTTGTTATGAGAGAACAATTTTCTGGTATTAGTAATGAAGATGCTGCTTCCCATCTAAATAACTTTGTTCAACTTTGTGATATGCAAAAGCATAGGGATATAGATGGTGATATTATTAAGCTGAAATTGTTTCCTTTCTCTTTGAGAGGAAAAGCTAAAGAATGGTTGAATTCCTTAACTAGGAATAGCATTGATTCTTGGACTAAGTGCAAAGATGCTTTCATTGGAAAATACTATCCTCTTGCTAAGATTATATCCATGAGAAGTGAAATAATGAAGTTTAAACAACTTGATAATGAGCATGTTGCTCAAGCTTGGGAAAGAATGAAATCTTTGGTAAAGAATTGTCCCACTCATGGACTAACTACTTGGATGATCATCCAAACTTTTTATGCAGGATTGAACTATTCTTCAAGGAACCTATTGGATTCTGCTGCTGGAGGTACCTTTATGACCATCACTTTGGGTGCTGCAACAAAACTTCTAGACAATATGATGGTTAATTATTCTGAATGGCATACTGAGAGAGCTCCACAAGGTAAGAAGGTAAATTCTGTTGAGGAAACCTCCTCCTTGAGTGATAAGATTGATATTATTATGTCTATGCTTGTTAATGGGAAAGCCCATATTGATCCAAATAATGTTCCTTTAGCCTCTTTGGTTGCTCAAGAAGAGCAAGTTGATGTGAACTTCATAAGAAATAACAACTTCGGCAACAATGCTTATGGTAATAATGCTTATAGGAACAATTTTGGTAACAATAATTATAAGCCATATCCTCCCAACAATGGTAATGCTTATGGAAATTCTTACAATAATAATAAGAGTGCTCCCTCTGAACTTGATGTTATGCTTAAAGAGTTTATTAGTAAACAAACTGCCTTCAATAAAACTATTGAGGAAAAACTCTCTAATGCTGAAAGAAACATAGCATCTTTGGCTGAAGCTCAATCTACTTTGAATAAAATGGCTGCTAAAACTGAAACTAATGAGAATCCCTTTGCAGCTACTAATGCCATACAAGTAAGAATTGATGAAAATGTTAGACTATTAGCTGAATTACATGCTAAGTGGGAAAGAGAAGATGAAATTCCTAGAAACATTATTGTTTCTACTATTACCACCACTAGTGTTGAGGCTAGTAATAGTTCTACAACTTTAGATGATAAATTTGATCTTGATCTTGATGGTTGCAACATCTCTGAAGTTATTAAGTTCCTACAAAAACTTGCTAAAAGTCCTAATGCTAGTGCTATGAACATGGCTTTTACAAAACACATTACTGATGCTCTCATAAAGATTAAAGAAGAAAATATGAAACATAAAGCTTCTATTCCTATAAAACAAGAAGATGGTTGTGAACCCATCATTAATATGAAAGTGAATGACTTTGATTTCAAAGCTTTGTGTGATCTTGATAGTAGTGTTTCTATTATGCCTAGAAGGATTTATGATATGCTTGATTTGCCTCCTCTTGAAGATTGTTATTTGAATGTCCCACTTGATGCTAATGCTAAAAAGAAACTCATGGGGAGTCTTAATGATGTTCTTATTATGGTTAACGATTCCTATGTCCCTGTTGATTTCTATGTTTTGGATGTTGAATACAATGCTTCTTGTCCTATTACTTTGGGAAGACCTTTTCTTAGAACTGTTGGTGCCATCATTGATATGAAAGAAGGCATCATTAAATATCAACTCCCACTCAAGAAAGGTATAGAACACTTCCCTAAAAAGAGGGATAAGATTTATTTTGCTTCTCCTATGAAAACAAAATTTTGTCTTAATGCTTCTTCATTTGAGAACACTTGATTCTTTCTTTGCTTCTTATGCCTAACTTAAAGGCGTTAAAGAAAAGTACTTATTGGCAGATAACCCAAAAGTTTTAGATGAGTCTTGGAAGTTATTACCACTGTAATAACCTCTCCTTATCCTTTTTTATTTGCTTTTTGTGCCAAGAGTAACCTCTAATGAGAGTGAAGTAATGATTCGGAAAGTTGCTGTCCCGAAACAGATTGTTGTGCTTCACCGTTAAAATTCCTGAGAGAGCTCTGTACGTCGGATTGAGCTATCATTTTGCCCCAGGTTGTTATATAACTTTGGTTAGTTCAACACTTTTTGATTTGAGCAACAGAAGGTCTTCTAAAAAATTCGTCTTTACCTGCTGGTCTGTTTTGACAGATTTCTGCCATTTTCTGCATTTGCTTCTTGTTAGTTCCTTCTTGAGTTCCTTTGGGGAATTGAGCTTTTTGAGGGAAGTGCTACAGTAGCTAGTGTTCTAATGGAAGTTTATTTGGTGTTAGAACTGAACCTTAAGACTTATTTATCTTGAGTGCACTAATGTTGCTAATAAAGATTGTGTGAAGTTTTGTATGAAGGAAAAATTTCAGGTGTGTGGACGGAATGAGTAATGAGATGAAGGATGGACTAAAGCTCAAGCTTGGGGATGCCACGCGTGTCACCCCCAAGAAATATCCAAGAAGTACTAGCGTCAAAACTTGGGGATGCCCAAGGCATCCCCTTCTTCATCAATAAAAATCCCAGGTTTTTCCAAACACGTCATTTTTATTGTTTCATGCAGAGTTGTGTTTTTCTTGGAGCGTCTTGTTTTTCGTTTTCGTTTTGGTTTTCCGTTTGCTTGTTTGCTTAGTTTTCTGAATAAATTGGTTGGACCCCCTCTTTCATACATTGGTTTGCAAATAGTTTGGTTTGGTTTGGAAAAGAGTAGCAAAGTTCATACTCTTGTGGTAAAAAGAGCTCGTTTTTTACTGTGGCCTATGCATTGTCATGCCATGCTTGATATTGTTTTGGCTTTATGCTTAGTATTCTTTGATGTAGCATGAGTTGTTATAAAAAATTGAGATTTCTTAATGTGCCTTGGATGAATCATGCGTTGTTTTAGCATATTAAAGCATAGTGTAGTGGTATTCTCCTTTTATGCTTTGTTTGGGTTGACTAGGCGCATGCTCACACCATGTTATGACTATCTCAAGTCACCATACCCTTTATGATCCTTTAGTTTTCAACTTTTAGTATCACTTTATGCTTTGTTCAATGATGTTTTGTCGCTCTACATGATTATGGCCATTATTGCTCTCTTAGTTTGTCGCTCCTAGTCTTTTGCTAGCCTCCACCACCAAGTATGAGTTCCACTTATGCATCCAACTCCCTAAACCAAGTTATTCCAAAGAGTCCACCATACCTACCTACTAGCTTATGTTATTCCAAGTATATTCATGCTTTTTTTACCTTCCAAATTAATCTTGTTATGAGAAAACTAGTGATTAAAGCTCTCACGAACTTGATGGCACACTTTACTTTACTTGCCCTTAATAAACTTGAACCATTGTGTCTTCTATGTTGTATATGCTTGCACTTATTTGGCGAGAATTAGCAGAACCATGCTTTCATGGGGAACGCTTTCAACATTGCACTTGGTACTTGTACCTAGTTGATATCATGCTCTTTTGTATATGGATGTCGTCGGTGTGAAATGAAAGGGGAGCTTGTAAGTCCATGGAGTTATGTATATGTGTTAGAGAAACGCCTAGGCCGCTGGTCTAATCCATGCTGACATGGTGGAAACCTGCAGCGTAACCATAATGAGCTGTCTATGAAGCATTCTTCTTATAAAAAAAAGAGTCCTATGCTAGAAAAAAAGAGATACTATGAAAAGAGGAAAGAGAGAAAAAAGCACCATATTCCCATGGTAAATAAGAAGAATGCTGAGATGCTCATTGTCTGCTTGCCTTGTCATTTTTATATGGGGATTCTTCCGTATCATCGGGCAAGGGGTACCCCGTTGGCAGTTCTCAATGATACACATGTACTTACGATGACAAGAACTTACCGGTGACTAAACTTGAGTAGCATGAGGAGCGGCCCTCGTATATAAGGGACATGAGATTTCTGACTTATACTTCGTCAAGCATGTACACCATAGTTTGTTCACTTTAACCTTAATCACTTCAAGATGCTTATGATAGGGGCAATGAGAGCTGAAAGCTATGAGTACCATAATCTTTGGAAGCTCTTTATGAGACTTGAATCCCTACTTCCTTTTACAAAAGGCTTTTCTTCCACCATTATATTGAGTCTCCACCTTCTATCTTTATGCACATACTTTGAGAGCATAGTGGCCATTCTTAGTTCTATGTGCATTGTCCCAAGACTAGTTGATTGATGCATAACTTGTTATTGCTTGTTTGAAACTATTGTATCTAGTCACCCTTATGAACTTTGAAAGTGTCCTATGCATTTATATTTGCTACTCTATTGAGGGACAAGCTGAATACTATTATGCTATGTTTTCTTTATGTGAAACAAACAAACGTCTTGCAAAGCATTGTTATCCATGAATCTTTTGTTTGTGCCTTTTCATGTTGCATCATAGTTTCTTTGCTTATTGCTAGAACATTGTCTTTCATGTTATGATTGGAGTACTATGATCCCAGCTTTGAATGTTTTGCAAATACTTTGATCAAGTCTTTGATGGTGCATGTCACCTCAAAAATTATTTCTTTTTATCACTTACCTACTCGAGGACGAGCAGGAGTTAAGCTTGGGGATGTTGATACATTGCAAATGTATCTATAATTTTTGATGTTCCATGCTTGGTTTTATCCACTTTCTTGTGTTTTGTTCCAACTTTGGAGTACTTTTCATATGATTTCTTGGACTAACCTATTAACAAGAGCCACAGTGCAAACTGCCTGTTTTCTGCTGTTTTTGGTTCTAGGAAAGTCAGAAAATGAATATTCTCGGAATTGGACGGGACAAAAGCCAAGGTGCCTATTTTCTGGAAGTTCAGGTGCCAGAATACGAGACGGAGAAGGGCCAGGGAGCCACCACACCACCTGGCCGTGCAGCCAGGCCTGGCCCGTGCCAGGGGGTGGTGTGGCCGCTCTCGGCACCCCCTCGGCCTCCCCTTCCGACTATAAGTTGCCCTCGGGATGAAAACCCTAAGTACCCGATCAAAAATCCTAAGGACCTGATCAAAAATCCACGAAAGAGTCTGTAGCCGCCGTCGTCTCTGTCCCTAGATCGGGGGGATCTGAAGCTCTTCCCGGCACCCTGCCAGAGAGGGGAATTCACCCTGGAGGCCTTCTTCATTATCATGCAAGCCTCCGGTGTGATGCGTGAGTAGTTCATCCTTGGACTACGGATCCATGTAGTAGCTAGATGGTTGGTTTCTCCTCGTTTGTGCTTTCATGTATAGATCTTGTGAGCTCCGTTCATGATCAAGATCATCTATTTGTAATCCATACATGTTGTGTTTGCGGGGATCCGATGGATATTGAGATGCTATTTCAGATTGATTATTGATTCTATCATGTCTTTGTTATTTGTGATCTTGCATGCATTCCGTTGTTAGTAGCTATCTTGGCCAAGTAGATGCTAGCAACTCCAAGAGTTAGTATTTATGCTCGGTAGTGGGTTCTGCCTCTGGTAATCTGGGGAAGTGACAGAAATCTCTAAGGTACTAGATGTGCTGTTGCTACTAGGGAGAAAACAACAATCCTTTGTTCATAGAACAATTGTATTGTTTCCTTTACACGCAGTTCGTAAAGCAATAATTTGTTGCTTGCAACTTAATACTAGAGGGGGTTCGGATGATAACTTGAAGGTAGATTATTAGTCATAGATGCAGTTGGATGGCAGTCTATGTATTATGTTGTAATGCCCAATCAAGTCTCGGAGGAGTCAAGATGATTAGTATATGCATGTATAGCTTTCACGGTGTTTGTCAATTGCCCCGCTGTAATTTGTTCACCCAGCATGTTATCTATCTAAGGAGAGCCACCTCTAGTGAACTATGGATCCCGATCCTCTTTCTTTACATACAATCTACAATCTTTTACTGTTTTGTGTTTACTTTCTGCAAAATTTTACTTCTTTCCATTCGATGCGTTTAATCCTTTGTTTTCCGCAAAACACGGTGAGATTGACAACCTCATCGAAAGTTGGGGACAAAGTTCTGTGGTTGTGTTGTGCAGGTCTCCACGTTGCTACTAGCACCGGTAGTGCGGCCTGCCAAAGCTCAGCTAGTAACACCTTTGAGGTGTTTCCTTGCTCCTACTGGTTCGATTAAACCTTGGTTTTATAACTGAGGGATACATGCTGCAGTGCTCATCATACCTTCCTCTTGGGGTTCCCAACGAGCTCTACATCAACACCACGCACCAAGCACTTTTCTGGGCGCCGTGTATTGAGCCATCAGGGCCAGAGGGTGGCCAACAACTGGCCACGCGGCCAGGCCTGGCCCATGCCAGGGGTGGTGTGGCCAGCCCAGGCACCCCCTCGGCCTCCCCTTGTGACTATAAGATGCCCTCGGGACGAAAACCCTAAGTACCTGATCAAAAATCCACGAAAGAGTCTGTAGCCGTCATCATCTCCATCCCTAGATCGGGAGGGATCTGAAGCTCTTCCCGGCACCCTGCCGGAGAGGGGAATTCACCCTGGAGGCCTTCTTCATCACCATGCAAGCCTCTGGTGTGATGCGTGAGTAGTTCATCCTTGGACTACGGATCCATGTAGTAACTATATGGCTGGTTCTCCTCCTTTGTGCTTTCATGTTTAGATCTTGTGAGCTCCGGTCATGATCAAGATCATCTATTTGTAATTCTGCTTGTTGTATTTGCGGGGATTCGATGGATATTGAGATGCTATTTCAAATTGATTATTGATTCTATCATGTCTTTGTTATTTGTGATCTTGCATGCTTTCCGTTGTTAGTAGCTATCTTGGCCAAGTAGATGCTAGCAACTCCAAGAGTTAGTATTTATGCTCGATAGTGGGTTCATGCCTCTGGTAATCTGGGGAAGTGACAGAAATCTCTAAGGTACTAGATGTGTTGTTGCTACTAGGGACAAAACAACAATCCTTTGTTCATAGAACAATTGTATTGTTTACTTTACACGCAGTTCGTAAAGCAATAATCTGTTGCTTGCAACTTAATACTGGAGCGGGTTCGGATGATAACCTGAAGGTGGATTATTAGTCATAGATGCAGTTGGATGGCGGTCTATGTATTATGTTGTAATGCCCAATCAAGTCTCAGAGGAGTCAAGATGATAGTATATGCATGTATTGCTTTCTCGGTGTTTGTCAATTGCCTCGCTGTAATTTGTTCACCCAACATGTTATCTATCTAAGGAGAGCCACCTCTAGTGAACTATGGATCCCGGTCCTTGTCTTTTACATACAATCTACAAACTGTTTACTTCTTTGTGTTTGCTTCTGCAAACTTTTACTTCTTTCCATTCGATACGTTTAATCCTTTGTTTTCCGCAAAACACGGTGAGATTGACAACCTCATCGCAAGTTGGCGACAAAGTTTTGTGGTTGTGTTGTGCAGGTCTCCACATTGCTACTAGCACCGGTAGTGCGCCCTGCCAAAGCTCAGCTAGTAACACCTTTGAGGTGTTTCCTTGCTCCTACTGGTTCGATTAAACCTTGATTTCATAACTGAGGGAAACTTGTTGTTGTGCTCATCATACCTTCCTCTTGGGGTTCCCAACGACCTCTACATCAACACCGCCATCAAGCATTTTTCTGGGCACCGTGCATTGAGCCATCAAGTTGCAACACCACACCCACTTGAGTGTGTGTGGTCATGTGGATCAAGGTGGTTTGGAAAAGAACTAATGCAATGACACTCCACATATGAAACCATGGTCAAAAAGCCCAAAAACACAGAGGAATGCAACTTCCACATGTAATGGAGAACTAGTGTCAAATAAGTTGCACCACCACACCCACTTGAGTGTGTGTGGTCATGTGGATCAAGGTGGTTTGGAAACTAACACATGCAATGACACGCCATCAGTCAAACCATGGTCAAAAAGCCCAAAAACATAGAGGAATAGAACTGCTACATGTAATGGAGCACCAGTGTGACATAAGTTGCACCACCACACCCACTTGAGTGTGTGTTGTCATGTGGATCAAGGTGGTTTCAAAAAGAACATATGCAATGACACTCCATGTGTCAAACCATGGTCAGAAAGCCTAAAAAACATAGAGGAATGCAATTGCCACATGTAATGGAGCGATACTGTGACATAAGTTGCACCACCACACCCACTTGAGTGTGTGTGGTCATGTGGATCAAGGTGGTTTGGAAAATAACACATGCAATGACACTCCATGTGTGAAGACATGGTCATAAAGCCCAACAACACAGAAGAATGCAACTGCCACATGTAATGGAGCACCAGTGTGACATAAGTTGGACCACCAAACCCACTTGCGCGTGTGTGTACATGTGGATCAAGGTGGTTTGGGAAAGAACACATGCAATGACACTCCATGTGTCAAACCATGTTCATAAAGCCCCAAAACACATAGGAATACAACTGCCACATGTAATGGAGCACCAATGTGACATAAGTTGCACCACCACACCCACTTGAGTGTGTTTAGTCATGTGGATCAAGATGGTTTGGAAAAGAACACATGCAATGACACGCCATCAGTCAAACCATGGTCAAAAATCCCAAAACACAGAGGAATGCAACTTAGACATGTAATGGAGCACCAATGTGACATAAGTTGCACCACCACACCCACTTGAGTGTGTGTGGTCATGTGGATCAAGGTGGTTTTGAAAAGAACACATCCAGTGACACTCACATCTGTCAAACCATGGTCAGAAAGCCCAAAAACACAGAGGAATGTGTTGGAAATATGCCCTAGAGACAAATAGTAGTAAGGACTATTATCATATTTCATATAGTTAATGATTAAGTTTTATATCATGCTATAACCGTATTGAGTGGAAACATCAATACATCTGTGATATACAAACAACCAGGGGTTCCTAGTGAAACTCTAGTCACTGGTTCATTGGTCAACAGATGATCAAGTTTCCTAATCATGTGGCATTTATGCCAGTTGGAAATGAGGTCATCTCATTTTGAGAATGAGATGATGAACCAATACCCAACCTAAACATCATGACCTGATCATGTCACAAAGTTCAAGTTACGATGATTAGAAATGGATCCTCGTAGACTATTCTTTAGACCGTGAGGCTATATCAATCACTGTCTCCCAAGAGTGCTTAGATAGCATCAAACGCCATCTGGTAATACGATGGTTATAAAGGTGTGTTCAGGTACTCGGAGGAAACCATAGAGGCAATATATGTCAAGAATGGGATTTGTCCGTCCATGTGACGGGAAGATACTCAAGGGCCCACTCGGAGAAGTTATATCCAATAGCTGCGCAGCGTGTGATTTGATCATAGGGATATCACTTGTCGGAACGAGTCAAGTAGTGTTGTTCGGTAACGAGATTGAACACGACATGGTGATGTCATTGATCAAATCTCGGGCAATGCAAGTATCAAGTGACAAAGGGAATAAGACACGACTGTCCCGGTTCAAACGACGAAAGATCTTTGTGGAACGCACAGGGGTCACATGGCCATCCAGGTCCCTTTGTCGATCATTGGTGCGGGAGTGTCCCGACCATGTCCGGAGTGGAGGTCGAAGGTGTTCTATAGCCACAGAGGTTGAATAATATGTGAATGAATGTTAAATGTTGATTTAATCATTTATTCATAATTATTTAATAAAGAGAAAAATCAAGTAAAATTGTCAAAGGCTTAATGGGCCAATTTCCGGAGGGAGAGGGACCATTAGGGGAAAGGAGAGAGGGAGAAGGGCCAAGGGGGTGGCCGGTGCCCTAGTGGGCCAGCCCCCCGCGTGGGGCCCATGGGGGTGGCCGGCGGTGCCACCCCTCCCCCTCCTCTCCTTTAGTCCCACTCCGGGACTTTGAGGGAGGTAGTACCTCCCCTCCCCGTATATATAGTGGGGGTATTTGACCAGATAAATACACCAATAATCAATAAAGGTATTCTCACTTTTGGGAGGACCTCTAATTTATACTTTCTCTCTCCCCTCTCTCTCTCTCTCTCTCTCTCTCTCGTGACCGTGGTCCCAAGTCTGGACTGCGCGAGCGAGAGACATCTTCACCGCGGAGCGCCGTCGTGCTGCGGGATTCGGATCCGGGAGCTCTACTTCCGCAACGGTTGCTGGATCGGGGAAGCAGTAGTCATCGTCAGGCACGGAACGTGTGTAACTCCCCGCGAGGTGTCGCACTTGAGGCACTCATGTCGTTAGAGCCAAGGAGCGCAAGGACTTCATCACGACCTTGAGGTCGGCTTCGGCTCGTCTACATCAACCACGCTCTCCTGAGCGTTGACAACGCTTCTCGATCTTTGAGGGTAAGTTCGCGAAAAGCCCCTCCCATTACTGTATTACTAATAGATAGGTCCTGGCAGCTTCAGGGGTTCAGGGGCGTAGGGTAAAATTTATTGTTTTCATACGCGGAACCCCTACAGTGGTATCAGAGCTAGATCTATGCGTAGTAATGCTAGTACGGGTAGAACACACGAGATGTAGCATGTGGGCATTGATCTTTTAGTTGTTACCCTCCCACGCGTACTTGTGCATACCGCAGTAATGCCTGATGAAGCGGCCCCCAACCGACTTTACGCGTTCATTCGCGAGACTGGTCCACGCTTGACATACGGCTTGTACCGTATAAAGTGGTTTAGGGGGTGTATGTCTCTCTCGCATTAGTTGGTATACCATTTGCAACGGAGGGCCCCGAAAGGGGTGTAGTAGAGACAACTACTCGATCAGCGTTGTGCTGGAAGTTCGTAGGTAAGAACGATTCTTGTGCGAAAGCCCATTCAGCCACGTAAAACATGCAAAGATAAAGTAGAGGCGTCTAACTTTGTTTTGCAGGGGGCGTTGCTTTGTGATATGGTTGTGGCAAAGGTAAAGTGATTACCTTTTGTTACGTAGTAGTAGATAGTCACGGAGGTGATGAACTACCACACCAGAATGACACCGGTACCCTGGTGTCTACGGCGCCGGAACCCTGGCGCCAGAACCCGGTGACGGCGGATGGAGATCACGACGTGAAGGACCATATCACATAGCATTTACATTCAATGTTATTGTTTGTATATCTTATTGTGTGCTAGTATTAGATACTCGATGGTAGCCTAATAAGATGATCCCTGTCAAAATTACCAACAATTGTGTTCCCCCTTATTGTGCACCACCAAGAAAGTTCTTCGGTATGAGGCAATACAGGGTTACAGGCCTGGGTATCAGACATATCTACGTTCGAATACAGTGGGTGTAAGCCATGTTGCACAGCGAATACACTAAGGTTGAGTTGGCGAGCCTAGCATGTGCAGACATTGCCTCGGAACACGGATGGTCAAAAGATCGAGCACGAGTCGCATGATTGATGTGACCGACGTTTAGCGTCCACCCTTGAACCCACATTGATGGTCGTGACGATCGGAGGAGATGTGGCTGATACGGGTCGTGTTATCACTAGGAACCCTTTTGGGGATAGGTGTTTCTGAGTGGAGTTATTATTAACTCATTTAATTATAAACTTAGCCTAAATTCCTTTTGCAAATTATAAATGTAGATGGCTCACCGTGAAGCTTACTTTGTCATTGAGGATTGGGTAAAGTTTACTTTAGCATCATGAGTGGTGATATGGAAGCATTGGATTTCTAGGAGTTCATATTACGTTTCAGGAACGTAAAAGTTGAACCAATCACCAGACAGGTCATCGATGACAAAGGTATATATTTGATATACAATTTTATAAATGTTATAATATTGCAAACACATTTGCAGTGTTAAGTATATCTGATACTTATTCTGTTTTGGTGAAAACAGGTCCTTCTGCATGAGAGGTGCTTGCTGGAGAGAGGTGACGTTGCGTGTTGATGGCGAGCATGATGATGACGGCCGATGACACTCTCCCTCGACATTTATCATTTAGTTTGTGTTTTAGGATGATTATTGTAATCGAGAGATTGTGAACATCTTTAGTGTGTCTCACACTTTGTGAGACGATTATTCATATGAGTTTGTAACAAACAGTTGTTCCACTTTTATAAATGATTTCTATTTGTGTTCATATCTTGTTTGATTACATGAGAATTATCCTTGTTGTTTGAAACTAATTGATAATGCACGAACATTTGCAAAACATTAAAAATTCCTTGTTTAAAATACCCGACTTAATGATATGTTCATTAATGAATGAAACCATTGTTTTAAATTCAAAGTTATGGGATAATATGTGAAAGACATTCGATGTCTTATCACATATAAATCACGCCTAAGTTCAGCAAATTAACTTGAACACCGTGTATTACTTGAATACAAAGTGTTTAAAGAATTGTTAAAAGTAAATACATATTCGATGTATTGGGTTTTTAACAAAAATGGTAATTATCATTATATGATTGTTTAAAAGTGTAAAGTATTTTACCAAAGGAAACATGAATATGAAATTATTTGATATGATCAAAATGTTTCATCAACAAAGGGTATAAATATAAAAGAGAATCTAATTACTATGATTTGATCAATAGTAATGAAATTCAACTTTATAAGAATGACATAAAAGTAATTGTGAAATGCAAAGCATTTTGAAACGTCAAAATGAAAATGTACCACGCACGTTCACTTCCACGTCAGCAACGTTCCATCCATTAGATCCCTTTGCACGAATCTTGACGTGGGGCCTATATATTTTCACCATGGTCAATTTATTTCTCTTTTACCCGCATTCGCACTCTAGTCTTCGTCTTCCTCCAGCCGCGCGACCGTTCGAGCTCTTCTGCGAAAACCCTAGACAGAGCCCTTCTTTCCTCCACCTTCTCCCCAGCGTAATGGCCTCCAGCAGCTCCATCCTTTCAATGGCGGCGACTCCCGAGGCTACCTCCGAGCCATCTCAGGGAGTGACCGTCCCACCGGAGGGGGTGGTGATCCTTGTCAATGTCGTGGTGGAAACCACCAATGACGACCAAGAACGAGCGGCACCCGAAGCCGCTGAAGAATAAAACGACTCCCATAAGGGGGTGTGGAGTGGCTCTGATCTCTCCGCCGAAGATATGCAGGAGCTGGTCACCGAGGGATATCTCCCCGCGACGAAGGAGTTGGTTGAGTCGACGGCGCCGGCCGACGAGGTGGTCCCTTCGCCCCAAGCCGGGGATAAGGTGTACCTCAAATCTCAGCTGGTACGTGGCGTAAGCCTGCCAGTCTCCGATTTCTTCTTTGATGTCCTCCGGCACTTCCGGGTACTCCCCCACAATCTCTCTCCCAACAGCATTCTAGTCCTTAGCAACTTCGTAGCTCTATGCAAAGTATTCCTAGGCATCAAACCTAGGTTAGATCTGTTCGTGTACTTATTTACCGTCAAGCGAGAGTCCGTAGAGTCCAAGGACGAATTGCGGATCTGTGGAAACATTAGCTTCAAGATCTGGTCTAGTCGGTGCTTCCCCGACATCATTGGGTATGAGTCCTGCAAGAACTGGCAGCGCACATATTTCTATGGGCCAGATATTCCTCTGCCTGAACGTCTTGAGACTTATCCCGACTTCGTCGATGGAGCTGCCACCGAAGTCCCCGCATGGCGGACCCCAGCCTCCCTTCCCTCCGACGACGAAGCTAATCGCGTCGTAAGGCAGATTGAATGGCTCGTAGACAGAGGTCTGACGGGCTTGGATCTGGCCATGTGCTGGTTTGTTAGGCGGATCCAGCCTCTGCAGCACTGCGCGAGTTGATGTGTAAATACACTCAAGACAGGAGGGATCCCATGCAAATTTCACGGGATAACTTCTCTACTGACTCTGTCAAACTCCGGCTTAAGGACATTGTCAAGCGGGGCTTCAAGATCACCTACAACATGTTCGATTGCAGCACATGCCCAGAGGTAGCTTCTGTTTCCTTTGTTGCTCGTTACATGCTCTAAGGTTTTTCCGACTTGAAGTTGTCAATCTAATACTCCTCTGTATCCTAGCTGGCAACCTTGGCGGTGGATCAAATGGCCTCCCAGGTCTATGATCCCAAGCTGAAGGATATCCAGGTGGTGTCCGACGACGATGCCTCCAAGGATCAACCAGCTCCAGCAGTGTGAAAGCAGAAGAGCTCCACCTCTAATGCTGCATCCGAGGCCAAGAAGAAGAAATCGGAGAGTGGAGTCTCCAAACAATCCACTGCCGCCTTAGAGGCCGAGAAGAAGAAGAAATCCACCGGCATTCCCCTCACCAAGGCTCCTGCCGTGGAGTAAGTATTTTTATTCTCTAGCTTGTATTTTTAGCTCATACCTTTTTTAAACTCTTGTACTTATACTTAGTATGTTTCAGGAGGAAAGCCGGTGTTAGTTTGAAGCGATCCTCTAGAGATGCTGGAGGGTTAAAAAACATTCTTGACATGCTGACCAGGGACGTGGCCGCCAAGCCCTCTCCCGCTACTGCTCCCCCTACTCCTGCCGCCAAGCCTTCTGCCGGCCCCGCTAGGCCGTCATCCCCCGTCATCCCTGAGATCTCCGCCATGGAGACAGATGTCAATCCAAATCATGATATCTCAGGCTCTGTCGAGGCAGATGTTGCTCCTAGCGGCCAGGAGACGCAGGAGAGTGTTTCTTCTAAAGTGGCTGAAGCTCTGGCGAAGGATGCCACCGAGATAGGGAAACAAGTGGTGGAAGAGGCGGAGGCGGAAGCAACGGCTAAGGTGGGAGCCTCTACGCCATCAACTATTTTGAAGACACAACAGGTGGCTTGGGCATCCTCCACACCTCCGACTTCAACAACTCCTTTGGCTGCGACTCCTCCGACGTTTTGCCTAGATGATCTCATAGCACAGGCGGATGCTATTTATAACAACGCCTGGACCTTTCATGATTCCTATGTTCATATGGCCAACAATCTTAAGCTTATTGCCATCGTAAGTCTTTTGAGCTTCACTTTGTTTACTTTACGTAGTATATCCCTCTATAGCCCTTGAGCTCTTAGGCGGATAAGCATAGGTTATTAGCCTAAGTGCTCCAAAGAACTTTTTAAGAGTAGAACTTGATAGTGTAGCCCCCGAGCATCTAGGTAGAAGCTTAGTAAAATTCCGGCTAGATGCTCTAAGAGTAGCATACTTGTTGATTGAAAACTTGTTCTGCAGCCCCCGAGCGTGTAGTTGAAACCATATAGTTCCGACTAGATGCTCTAGAGAAACTAAACATGCTTGCTTGTTTGCTGAATGAAAATAGGTGGAGGATCATAGCCAATGAAAGCTTTGCTGCATTACGGAAGGAGCTAGAACTTGAACAGGGTAAAATAGCCTTCCTGAAGCAACAAATCAAAATAGCTAGAGTCTGTTTCTTGTAACAACTCCTTGCTTTTCTTCATGTACATGACTCTGCCGTCTTCTTATAATACTTTCTGATTTCCGCCTTACAGAAGCCATTGCCAAGGCCAAGAGCATCGTTGAGCAATCCAAGCATATCCAGGAACTCGATGATGAGAATAAAATTCTGAAGAAGGACCTGGCCAAAGCCATCAAAGGCCATGAGGTAGCGATGAAGGTGCTGCAAGAATCTCTCGACTCTGAGATGCAACGCCTCAAAGAAAAGATTGCACAACTTAAGGAACAGAACAAAGATGCCAAAGAGTAGAACGCTAGGAACCTTGAGGTGTACAAGATAGTCCAGATGGAGCGGGATGCATTGGCGGAGTCATGCTCACAAGCAGAGATGAGCATCTTTGGTTACCTTTCTCCGTCTTGGCAATTTCTGTATTTTGGATGATTCTTTGATTGTTTTGAACTCATGGTCCTTGTTTCTATTGTAATCCATAGCCCCTATTGGCTTAGCCAACTTGGGTGAAGGTGCTCCAGACCTCAAGTAACGCATGATTCTTGCCGGCAACTTCAGCACCACCATTGCTCAGGCCAAGGAGATAGCCCAGCCTCTGGGGATTAACATCAAGGCGGCAGACTCAGCGACCAAGTATGCAGAGATCATGTGCCGAGCTGCTGAGAAGGTCAAGGACTGGAAGGTCTCTTGCATCCGGTTGGTGCTAGGATGTTGCTATCTTTGGTCAAGGCGCACTATGACAACACTGACATGGACCTGGAGACCTCCGACTTTCCCAAGCTGGATGAGGAAGGGAGGGAAATCGATAGCGATGCTATTTGGTTGCCAGGATGGTCAACACAGATGTCTTCGTGCCTGCTGAGATCCTTGACGAAGACATGGCGTCGTCTGAGTCTAGCCCATCTCCCTCCGAGTTTGACGAGCTCTCCCTGCATGGCTCTCCTGATGATGCCACCACGAAGCCCCCTGCAGCAGAGCCATGAAAAACAATGTCTGTATTAAATGTATCTCTGCAATGTGTATGCAGAAAAAACTTATGTTTTGCTAAGGCGGAAAATCTTGTACTCAAGTTTTCCTACTACTTATCTATTTCTAGCATGTGTATATTTTTTAAGCAAGTGCTAGCTTATCCATTATTCTAGTTCGTATGCTTGACCTTTTGTGAGATGGTAGACTCGCAACACAGAACTATGCCCTTAGGTGATGATGCTTAATAGCACCGTCAAGAACCTAAGAACAAAATCGCCGGCTTTGAGTGTCGAGAAGTCACTACTCCGGAATCCACATAAAAACTTCAGAAAACGTGTATACCAGAAAACTTAAGCTAACGCCCTTAGGCGGAATTTTCACAAGTGCAAATGCAAACTTGCGCATAAAAGGGTTTATATGATCCAAAAATGAACAACTAAAGGAGGTAAAAGACTCAAAGAATATGAGTGAACCAAATGCTTTATTTCATTGATCATATAAGAAACTTATTACATAATATAAATGTGCTAAGTGTAAAAGGGACGTAGTTGTGCTATGTTCCATGGCCGATCTGTCTCCGGGTAATCATCATTGGAGTCACGTTGCTTGCGCTTGCGATTTTTTGGCCTATCTTTCAACTCGCGGATATCAATGAGGTAATAGGAACCATTTAGCAATGATTTGTTTATGACGAACAGTCCTTCTCAAGGCGGGGATAATTTGTGTGATTTCTCCTGCTTGCGTCTAAGCACCAGATCCCCTTCTTTAAACGAGTGATGCTTTACATGGCTACTATGGTAGCCACGTAGCTTCTGCTGGTAGATGGCAGATCTCTGGCATGCCAGCACGTGCTCTTCTTCAAGTAGATCCACATATAGGCGTCTGGATTCTTCAGCTTCATCCTCCTTGTAGGCGGAATCTCTTGGTGCATAGTGGAGGATGTTGGATTGGAGGATTGCTTCTTCTCCATAGACCATGAAGAAAGGAGTCAAGACGGTCGATCTGTTGGGTCTTGTTCGTAA
Organism: Avena eriantha; assembly: GCA_910589775.1. Taxonomy (NCBI): domain Eukaryota; kingdom Viridiplantae; phylum Streptophyta; class Magnoliopsida; order Poales; family Poaceae; genus Avena; species Avena eriantha. The sequence goes on along the minus strand of OU342740.1, from coordinate 197,094,017 downwards.
ACTCCACAAGACAGATGGTAACTTCTCCGCCCAGGCTCCAGCTGCTCTACGTAGCGGTGCCTCTAAGCATGGCTTGATTCCTTGCAGAATTAATCCATTGGCCCTTTCAACTTTCCCATTTGACTGTGGGTGTGCCATAGATGCTAGGTCAAGGCGGATACCTTTCTCATGACAGTACTCCTCAACTTGAGATAAAATTTTGCCATTGTCGGTGATGATGCTATGTGGGAGACCAAATCTCACCACTATATCCCGGAGAAATTTTAGGGTTGTTGCCCCATCAAGCTTTCTAATGGGTTTAGCTTCAATCCATTTTGTGAACTTATCCACTGCTACTAGAAATTGTGTGAATCCACATGGTGCTGTCTGCAAAGATCCCACCATGTCCAGCCCCCAGACTGCAAACGGCCAAGTTATTGGTATTGTTCGCAATTCTTCATCTGGAACATTTGGTTGTCTTGCATAGAACTAACACCCAAGACATGTTTGTACCAACTTGTCGGCGTCCGCCTTGGAAGTTATCCAATAGAATCCTTGTCGAAAGGCTTTAACCACCAACAATCGGGGAGTGGCGTGATGCCCGCAATCTCCGAGATGTATTTCTCTAAGGATTTCAATACCTTGCTGCTGGGAGACGCATCAAAGGAAAACTCATGTGGTACTTATTTTGTATAGCTGGCCATCAATGATGACGTAGCCTTTTGCTCTGCGTACTATTTGTCGGCTTTCGACTTCGTCGGCAGGCAAAGTTCTGTCTTGTAGATAGTCCATGAACGGCTTCGTCCAAGCCGGAGAGGTCACTATTATTATGTTAATGAATGAATCCACTCTATCTGGGTTATCGGGGTCCACTCCCTTCACGGATGGAGTCCGTAAATGTTCTAGGAAAACGCCTGGCGGAATTGGTCGACAAGCTGATCCAAGCTTTGAGAGCAGATCTGCCGCCTCATTCTCCTCCCTTTTGACATACTTTACTTCGTAGCCGTCGAAGCACATGGCTATTTCGTCTACTTTGTCTCGATATGCCGCCGTCATAGGGTTCCGCATGTTCCAGGTGCCAGCTACTTGCTGGGCAACCAAGTTGGAATCTCCACAACAAACTATGTGTTTGATGCCAATATCCTTGGCTACGTGAAGTCCGTGAATGAGGGCCTCATACTCCACCATGTTATTGGTAGCGTTGAAGTGGATTTGCAGGACGTATTGCAACTTCTCTCCTGTTGGTGATTGTAATAATACACCAGCCCCTGAGCCATTGAGTAGCTTTGATCCGTCAAAGTGCATGACCCAATATTCTGGCTCTGGTACAGGAGTGTCTTTTGGCAGCTCTGTCCAATCTGCAAGAAAATCCACCAATGCTTGCGATTTGATAGCATCGCGACTCTTATAGGTGATTTCAAAGGCGGCAAGTTCAACGCCCCACTTTGCCACTCTCCATGTAGCATCGCTATTGTTGATGATGTCGGACAGTGGAGCCTTGCTCACTACTATGATAGGGTTCTCCTGGAAATAATGCCTTAGCTTACGTGAAGCAAGGAAAACTCCATAAGCTATCTTTTGGTAGTGCGGGTAATGCTGCTTGGATTCTGTTAAAACCTCGCTCACATAGTAGACAGGTCGCTGAACTCCATATTCGTGCGTTGGTTCCTTGCGCTCTACCACGATGACGATGCTGATTACTCGGTTGGTTACCACCATGTAAACTAACATAGGCTCCCTTGACACCGGCACTACAAGTATAGGTGGGGAGGAGAGTATTCTCTTCAACTCCTGGAATGCTGCGTCAGCTTCGTCCGTCCATGTGAATTTGTCTGCCTTCTTGAGCAACTTGTAGAGCGGCATAGCCTTCTCACCAAGTCGGCTGATGAACCGGCTTACTGCTGCAACGCAGCCTGTGAGCCTTTGTATGTCCTTCAAGCATGTTGGGTGTTTGATGTAGAGGATGGCCTTGATTTTCCCTGGGTTCACCTCGATTCTGCGATGCAAAACGATGAATCCCAACAGTTTGCAGGATGGTACCCCGAAGACGCACTTCTTGGGGTTCAACATCATGTTGTATTTCCGGAGGTTATCGAAGGTTTCCTGCAAATCAGCGATAAGATCATTTGATTTCTTTGGCATTACCATGATGTCGTCCACGTAAGAGTGTATGTTGTGACCTATTTGCTCATGTAGGCAATGTTGCATTGTCCGCTGGTAAGTAGCACCAGAGTTTTCCAACCCAAAGGGCATCGTGACGTAACAATATGTGCCATAGGGTGTGGTGAACAAAGTGGCCAGTTGGTCCAACTTTTGCATCTGGATCTCGTGGTATCTTGAGTAGGCATCGAGAAAACATAAAAGTTTTGAGCCAGCCATCGAGTCAATGACTTGGTCAATGCGAGGCAAAGCAAACAGATCCTTCGGACACGCTTTGTTCAAGCCGGTGTTATCAACACACATTCTTAATTCATTGGTTCCCTTTTAGGAGACAAGTACAGGATTTGCCACCCATCGGGTGTGAATAACTTCTCGGATAAAGCCAGCCTTAAGTAACCTAGCTATTTCTTTGCCTATAGCCCTTCGTCTTTCATCACCAAAGCATCGTAGACGTTGCTTCACCAGTTTGGCATTAGGATCAATATTCAAGCTATGCTCGGCAAGTTCCCTAGGTACACCTTTCATGTCGGCAGGTTGCCAGGCAAAGATGTCCATGTTCTCACGGAGGAACTCGACGAGCATGCTTTCCTATTTGGGATCCAGGTCTGTGCCAATGGCGGTGGTCTTGGAGGAATCTCCTTCGACAAGCTCCACCTGCTTGGTCATGATGGTGGCCTTGAAGGCGGGTTCGGCGACAGTGATCTGCTTCTTCGAAGTCGGCATCTCCGAGGCGCCGACCTAGTTCTAGATCTTCTTGAACTCCTCACTGTAGAGGACTGCTTCGGCGAAGGCAGCTTCACTGAGCTCGCACTCTCGTGCCTTGGTGAAGCTTCCTTCAATGGTGATGACGCCATTTGGTTTGGGAATCTTGAGTTTGTTGTAGACAAAGCATGGCCTTGCGAGGAAGGAGTGGAAGATGTCGCGTCCAAAGATGACGTGGTACACGCTCTTGAAAGGCACCACTTCAAAGGTCATGCGTTCTTGGCGGTAATTGTTAACATCGCCAAAAGCGACCGGAAGGGTGATGCAGCCCAAGGAATTTGCTTGTCGGCCAGGGACAACCCCATGGAACACGGTGTTTCTCTTCCTTAGCTGGGTCTCTATCAAGTTCATCTTATGTAGTGTATCCAAGTACATGATGTTGATGCTGCTTCTACTGTCCACAAGGCACTTGGTGAACTCTGTGCCATCAATCAAAGGGTTGATGACCATGGCATACTGGTTCTCTGTTGGGATAAGCTCTGGGTGATACTTCCTATCCCAAGTAATTGGAACTTCCGACCACCTGACGTACTAGGGAACCGTAGGGAGGGTATCCATTAGTATCCTCAGAGAGGTTTTCTGGGCCCGGACGGTGGGGGTGCCAAGGAAGGTGTGGTAACATGGAGCCTTCTTTTCGAAGGGATTTTTCCCTTTATCCTCTCCCTTGTCGAAAGATTTGGGGTCTACATCCTCATCCATATCACTTGATTCCTTGGGTTCTTCCTCCTTTTTCTTCCCTTTGCCCTTTCCGCGGGTTCTGTTCTTCCGACTTTCCTTGTAGCCGGACTCAGGGTCTTCCTTGAGATTGTTGACAAATTTGCATTGGCAGTTGGTGTGGGTGGCCTTGCCGTTTGCGTCAAGGTGGACGAAACATGGCATATCACGGTACTCTTCGTACGTTTGGGGGACGCAGGGCGCTGAGGGTGTAGTGTCACTCCTCTGCTGGCCACTACTAGCCCCCCGACCACGTCCACGATGTCCGCCTTCGCCTCTGCCAGTGAACATTGTGGCGACCATGTCGGATACTTGCTTTTCTTTGGGCGGATTCTTCTGCTTGTTATTGTTGTTCTTCCTGGCCTAGGTAGGGATTGCTATTGCCGGCAACGATCCATGCACATTGTCATCAGCAGCGGCGAACTCGCTAGCCATGGCGATCATTGTGTTGAGGTTGAGCTTGTTGTTGTCTTGCTTGCGCTTTAACGTATGCTGGAGCAAAGTTCACTTTTCCAGACCATCGATGAAGGCGGCCATAGCGGTCTGTTCGTGCACCCCTGCGAAGGAATTTTTCATATCCAGCCAGCGAGAGAGGTAGGCACGAGAGGTTTCATCCTTTTCTTGCACACACCACTGCAGGTCTTCGACAATGCAGGGACACTTGTACGTACCCTCAAAATTATTGGTGAACTCTTCATGCATGTCCAACCAATTGCATATCGATTTCTCCGGCAAGTCATCGATCCATTGTCGGGCGGTGCCGGTCAGCATGAGTGGGAGGTACTTGACAGCGACATTGGGGTTTCCCCTTGCAATGTGGATCGCTTCGCTATAGTCCTACAACCATGTTGCTGGCCTAGTGGTGTTGTTGTACGGTTTGATGGTCTTGTCTATCCAGAGGCCCTTGGGGTAAGTTGTGGACCGTATCACTGGTCCAAAACAACATGGCCCAAGGTATGGGAGCTCCCGAGCTTCTTGGATCTTGTCCAGCCGTGTACGCGCATCATATGGCTCTGGTTGCTTCCCTTTTTCGTCATGAGGAGGGGAGTTGTGGTGCGATCTATGAGATCCACCATGTCCTCCGCCATGATGGCTGCTAGGTGGCGACAGTGGCAGTGGAGGCGGTGGGTTAGCCCTCTTGCTATGCCCCTCCTACGATTCCTCGCGCCTGTCGCGGTTACTTGTCGGACGTGGCGGCTCCTTGTGGGACCTGCTCCTATGTCCTTTAATGCCGCTGCGCTCTCCACCATGCCGGGGTTGCTCACCCTGGTCGCGTATAACAATGCCAGCCTGGGGACGCCTTGGCGGTGGCATGCTTGTGCGGTGGCGCGTCTCGGGTTCCTCGTGACACTGAGATGGTGGTGGAGGTGGTCACCGGCGGGGACGAGCCTTTTCTCCGTGGTCGGAGGATATGGGGATGGCGTCAGTCCTGTTGCGTGCCTCCCTTCGTCTTCGCTCTGTAGAGCCTGTATGAGATCCCTCGTCGCAGGGAGATTTGGGCCTTATGTGGCTGTTCAGGGTCGACTGGCAAAGCTCCGGGTTGGACTCCAGCCTCTGCGAGGTGGCCTTCTCATGTTGCTTGCATGCCTTGGCGACGAGGTTGTACACATGAGCTGGCACTTTCTTTGCCTTTTGCTTTAACAGCAATTGCTTGTACTCAACCTCCATAGCTCTTGCCGCCTTGATGGTATGTTGTGCCTTATCCATGTCTTTGTCCAGCTTAGCGCCTTGCTCCGTGATGCACTTGGCCTCTTCCAAGATTTCCGTGTGTTTCTCATCAAGCACCATAACACTCCGGATATGTGCAACAGTGATTGCCTCAACAAGAAGTGCATCGTAGATTGCTTTGTTGGTTGGAGTGGCCAATGGGTTGCCTGTTGCTGACATTGACGGTGGCATTGGCAGCTGATTTGATTGTCGAGCCATACTAGGGGCCGTGAAGAGTTCCTGTGCCGGTGGCGGGCGGATAACCGGAGGATGCATACCTTTGGACGGAGCTAGAGGCTTGGCAGCTTTCTTAGCTGCTGCTGCTCTGGTGACCGATGGCATGGGCGGAGCTCTCTCACGTTTCGGTTCATGTCCGTCTTCTTCCATCACGCTCCCAATGGCGACTAGCACCTGCTGGGAAGTGTTGGTCTTTTCGGCGCGCTCCTCCTTCTCAATCTCCTGCTCGATCTCCCTCATAACAGCATCATATCCCTCTGAGTTAGCGTCTGAGCCACCGCCATCCATACTGATGTCGGCGTAAAGCGCGTCAAGGACGGAGTTGGAGTTGGCTTTGGTGTTGACGATGGCGAATGTCGAGGGTGATGGAGGCGGGCCGTTGTTGTTGTTTGCTCCTCTGGCTACGACGGCGATTGCCATTATGGCCTCTTCATTGGCATCCGCGTAAACGATGGCAACCATCTCACCAAGGGTGAGAGGGCCTGCGGCCTGCTTGTAACAACCTCGGACCCTACGCTCTAAGTTCAAGCCTGGATGAACCAAAAGTGGTTAAGGGTTTTATAGCGGGGGCCCAGGGCCACCCACGTGTAGGCCCGTCGACTGCCCTAACCACTTCCAAGAACATCGGGACAAGAGCGAGCGGCATAGGCAACAGGCGAAGAGATCAAATACATACACAAGTGAGTATGTATGCAAGCTACCTTACAACAGTTCTCAGATCCATACCATCTAAAAGAAATAGAAATATTGCAACACCATACGGCAAGATCCAAATATCCTAGATAGAGATAATAGTGTAGGATAGCTCCTCATACATCAATCAAAAGAGTATCAAGCGGAAGCGGGAAACAAGATCCGAGTATGGCTAAGAAGCAAATCGGCATAAGATGCCACATAAATAAGCACATCCCGCCCACAGATCTCACGGATCCCCATCCCCGGAATCTCTACACCGAGTGATCGTTGCCAACATCATATGTCTCCTCCACCCAGTATCCATCTTGCGAAAACACCGGTTCATCTGAATCAAACAATTTATCGTGTGAGACCCTAGGGGTACTCAGCAAGTCTTTATGCCTCTAAAGGGGACATATACCTGGGGTGACGCAATTGCAGCAAAATATAAACACTACAGGTTTATAGATACTCGCTAACCATCCGCCTAACCAATGATAGACGGATGTCCGTTAATTAGAAACAACAGTGATAACAGTATAAGGTAACAGATCCATCCTCCTTCTCGCTTACCAACGAGAAAGCGGACGAACAACCCATCCGTTGGCAGTTTTATTAAACATTCCATGAATATTGCACTATTTACTAGTCAGATATTTAGTCAAATTAAAGACGGTAGTTTAGTTATACTTGTCTATGATCGAGAAACTGTGCTCCAAGTCGTCAATAACCACGGACATGGCTTTCAGAAAGATTTACCCTGCAGGGGTGCACAAATAGCAACACACACACGATCGACCTCGGAAAAACCAAATCAAATCCCAATGAGGCTTTCACGACAAAGCATTCACAGGATTCATAATTCATTTCAGGGGGCCACCCCAATAAGCTACCCGCAACGAAGTTGGCCGGTTCCGAGACGGACCCAGGGTTTGCGAGAACGGTTGTAAACGACTGGGAACCCGAAAGTGTGACTGGGCTTGTCGATACTGCGAAATCGTGCCGTGATCCCTAAACAGTACAGGTGCTCCACGCACAATCGTAAATAAAACAGTAAAGCATGGCATAAGTACAGGACAGTAATAAAGCCCTAAACTACTTTGTGGCCCCAAGAAATAAAGTGCAAATCAAGCTCATGCAGAGGGGGATTCATAGAGTCTCCCTTATGTGGATAGTGCGAATAGTCAAGGAACAGGTATCAAGTTCATAAGCCTCGAGAAGGTGGCAGGTGCATTGGTGAGACCGAAGAACATGACCGTGTACTCGTACAGGCCATAGCGGGTGGTGAAAGCTGTCTTGGGAATATCTTCCTTGCGAATCTTGATTTGATGATATCCACTTCTCAAATCAAGCTTAGAGAATACCACAGCTCCAGCTAGCTGATCGAAGAGATCATTAATCCGCGAAAGGGGATATTTATTCTTGATGGTTTTTGCATTGAGAGCTCGGTAATCAACACAAAGTCTATCAGTCCGGTCTCGCTTCTTCACAAAGATGGTTGGGCTACCCCAAGAAGAAGTTCTGTGCTGAATGAAACCCAACTTCTCTTGTTCATCAAGCTGACGTTTGAGTTCAGCCAACTCAGCAGGACCCATTTTATAAGGCTGCTTGGAGATAGGAGCGGTTCCAGGTTCAAGCTCAATCACAAACTCGACCTCTCGGTCAGGAGGCATACCTGGTAACTCTTCAGGAAAAACATCTAGGAACTCACAGACCACTGGAACACTCTGAATAGCCTCCATAGCATCCTCATTCAGAGCCGCCAAAGAGAAAAGCTGAATTGCAGGAGTCAGACTTGGAGAATAGACTATATGGCCTTCAGGAATTTTCAGAGAAACCGAGCGTTCAGCACAATCAATCACAGCTGCATTTGTTGTTAACCAATCCATGCCCAATATGACATCAATATCCGAACTGCCCAATTCAATGAGGGATGCATGAAAATTTTGGTTGCCAATTTCAATTTGGTTCCCATGGCTTATTTGAGAAGCCTTCATAGTTGTCCCTGGTGATTGCACCCTAAGAACCTTGGACAAGGATTGAAGCGGAATACCTTGTTGCTGAGAGAACCTTAGAGACACAAAAGAATGTGATGCACCAGTATCAAATAACACTCGTGCAGAAACTGAGTTAGCAGAAAGCGTACCCAGCACAACTCCAGGTGTATGTTCAGCTTGAGCGATGTTGACATAGTTGGCACGAGCAACAGTGGACCCTGGCTTGGTGTTGATGTTGAGAGCCCGCGGTGGAGGTGCACGAACCATAGAAGAACTTGTGGCAGGTCTTGGAGGTGGTGGAGGAAGAGCTTTGTTGTTCATGGGACAACTCCAGTGTTGATGCCCAGTGTTCCCACAAGTGTAAAAAGCACCAGGTGGACGTGGAGCAGCGTAGCCAGGGACTCCGCCAGGTGCTCCAGGGTAGTTGTGGTTGTAGCCCCTAGGAGGAGCGGTGAAGGAGTTTGGTGGCCCTGCTATGTAGCTTGGAGTTCTTGGTGGAGCCGGGAGCGACGGTGCGGTATTAGGAACCCACACGCGGCGCTTAGAAGGAGCTGTCATAGCTGAAGAGCTTGCTGCGTCACGACTGTGTTTCTTGGACTCCTCGAACACTTGCCTACTGGCTTCTTCCTGTAGAGCTATATGTTCGAGTTCTAGAAAAGACCCCGGTCTTGCATGAGTGATTGCATATTTGATAGATGCATTGAGCCCTTGCCTGAACGTCTTTTGCTTATTATTGTCATCAGAGATCTCATCGCCACCATACTGAGAAAGATTCATGAAGTTTCTGATATAGGTGTTGACATTGTCGTTGCCCTGCTTGAGGTTGAGAAACACTTCCTTCATTCTCTCCATGAAAATTTCTGACAGATATTGCTCTTTGAAAGCCCCAGTGAACTGCTCCCAAGTAGGCTGAAAACCAGAGTGGTTTGCCTTCAGGTAATTATCCCACCATAGAGCTGCGTCTCCCTTCAGAAGGTGAGTGGCACATTTTACCCATTCTTGTTCAGGTACATCAGCAGTCATCAGCAACCTTGACATCTCACGAAGCCAATCATCAGCATCCAGCGGCTGATCAGACACCTCAAAGTGGTGTGGGTTAAACATCAGAAAGCCCTTGATGTCTCCTCGCTTGGGAGGTGGAGGTAGCGAAACAAACTCATTCCTCCTGACACTTTCTTCAAAGCGTTGCTGGTTCTGTTGCATTGTTCCCAAGGCATTAGCGGTACTTGCCAACGCAGCCCCCAGTTCAGGTGGTATGTCCTCCTCAGTGCGGCGTGGTGGTGCCATCCTGTGAATGATATAAAACTCAAGTCAGTACCATAATGGAGAATAATAATAATCCAAAATAGTACCAAAATGGAATTAACCAAGATTAAGGATACAAATTACTAAGATGATATTAAAATATCAACAAAGTTCAAAGCACCTAGAAGATAGTAAGCATATCACACACGACTGAACAAGGAGTGTGGTACACAAAGCTATCAAAGGAAAAAAATTCCGCAAATTTCGGCATTAAAATACCACTATATGAGCAAAACCACTTAACGAATCAAGATTAGTAACTCTACCAATTCAATATACAAGAGTGAATGATAAAAGTAGTGGTATGGTCGCGACTCCATCCCGCACTCAAATCATTACTCCGCGCATTAATAAGTAAAACACATATACCAACTCTCTTCCTTCTTAAGATGAACCTAAAGATTAGCAACTATGGAAAACAAACACCCCCAAACAAGATAGCGTCAGATAACAAACAGTAAGACAGATCGCGTCGGTTTACAACGAATCAGATAGATCGCGTCGGTTTACAAAAGCCTGTCGGTATGGAATGTACCAACAGTTGATAACCAAAAGGCAGATAGCGATAACAAGTTGGATGCAACAGATAGACAAGTAATTACACACACTTCCAAGAACCACTTCCAAGAACCACGAGGCAAGAGCGAGCAGCGTAGGCAACAGGCGAAGAGATCAAATACATACACAAGTGAGTATGTATGCAAGCTACCCTACAACAGTTCTCAAAGCCATACCATCTAAAAGAAATAGAAATATTGCAACGCCAAACGGCAAGATCCAAATATCCTAGATAGAGATAATAGTGTAGGATAGATCCTCATATATCAAACAACAGAGTATCAAGCAGAAGCGGGAAACAAGATCCGAGTACGGATAAGTAGCAAATCGGCATCAAATGCCACATAAATAAGCACATCCCGCCCACAGATCTCACGGATCCCCATCCCCGGAATCTCTACACCGAGTGATCGTTGCCAATCATTTGTCTCCTCTACCCAGTATCCATCTTGCGAATACACCTGTTCATCTGAATCAAACAATTTATCGTGTGAGACCCTAGGGGTACTCAGCAAGTCTTTATGCCTCTAAAGGGGACATATACCTGGGGTGACGCAATTGCAGCAAAAGATAAACACTACAAGTCTATAGATACTCGCTAACCATCCACCTAACCAATGATAGACGGATGTCCGTTAATTAGAAACAACAGTGATAACAGTATAAGGTAACAGATCCATCCTCCTTCTCGCTTACCAACGTGAAAGCGGACGAACAACCCATCCGTTGGCAGTTTTATTAAACATTCCATGAATATTGCACTATTTACTAGTCAGATATTTAGTCAAATTAAAGACGGTACTTTAGTTATACTTGTCTATGATCGAGAAACAGTGCTCCAAGTCATCCATAACCGCAGACACGGCTTTCAGAAAGATTTACCCTGCAGGGGTGCACAAATAGCAACACACACACGATTGACCTCGGAAAAACCAAATAAAATCCCAATGAGGCTTTCACGACAAAGCATTCACAGGATTCATAATTCATTTCAGGGGGCCGCCCCAATAAGCTACCCGCAACGAAGTTGGCCGGCTCCAAGACGGACCCAGGGTTTGCGAGAACGGTTGTAAACGACTAGGAACCCAAAAGTGTGACTGGGCTTGTCGATACCGCGAAATCGTGCCGTGATCCCTAAACAGTACAGGTGCTCCACGCACAATCGTAAATAAAGCAGTAAAGCATGGCATAAGTACAGGATAGTAATAAAGCCCCAAACTACTTTGTGGCCCCAAGAAATAAAGTCCAAATCAAGCTCATGCAAAGGGGGATTCATAGAGTCTCCCGTATGTGGATAGTGGGAATAGTCAAGGAACAGGTATCCAGTACTCGGGGTCCTACGGGACACAAGTGAGCAATATTGCCCATGAGTGCCTCTTTCATTAGTTATCCCATTACTACTCATGTTAAGTTGTTTAGGTACCTCGTTATCCATCAGACACTCACAAACCCTACACATGCAATTCTACGACTCGCAAGGCTCAAGCAACTCCTGTAGTAATGGCTCATAGGATGGAGGAACAAGCTTCGGTGGGGTTTAAAAGTAAAGGCCATGCAATACTTGGGATTCAGTTTAATGCAATCGCGACTCAGTGATGCAAGAATAAGATAGAAGCAATAGGTACTATATGTATGCAAGCATGTGGTAGTGCTTGCCTGGAAGCTCAGTTGAAGCGAGGGATGGATCTGGGTAGTACTCCTGGGATTCTTGATAATTCCCATGCTCGGCGTCTATTCGAAAGAAGAACCAAACAAACAAGGGCCAACATAAATAAAGTGCACAAGCATATGAATCAAATGCGACAAGCAAACAAGCATGCCATGATGAATGATGCACAAATTACATGGTATAACATAGCATGGCATGGGTGAGGTGTGGGGTACAAGAATAAAGCATTTTATTAAGTTTTAGTCATGTGTTGCTCCCATATAACTTGATGTCCACTTAATATTTATATGATGCATGCTGCAATTCATAACATGGAATGCATAAATAGAACGGGCTTGTCGCGCTGATCGATTTAGACATATTATTTGTCGAGTTTGGAGTTATAGAAATAAAGTTATTAATTAATTAAGAAAAGGCATTTCTATTGCATTTTAAACAATTTCGGAAATTTACAAACATTATTTTGGATGGAATATTTGAATTCCTCACATTTTTCTGATTCAAAAACATATATTATTTGGATTTACCAATTAAAAGTTATTAATTTCTGGATATTAAAAACATATATGCATTTTCTGGATTTATTTTATTAACAAAAAGATTCTGGAACTTTTGTCACCGGCTCAGACTTACCCACGGTGGCCAACACGCGGCCTAGGTTCAGGCGCGGGGCCACTTGTGCGTGTGCCCAGCCCGGATGCGACACGTGGGCGAGCCGAGGCGCGGGAGGGCTAGCCTGTGAGCGCCGGAAACTGCTAAGGTGTTTTCTGTAAAAAGTTCGGGGAGGTGACACTGACGGACAGAAATCGAGGCGCGGAAGCGGGCTAGCTCAAGCTGATCTTGCGAGGACGATCCCGGGCAAACCGCTACGAATTAAGGCATGCTCGAAAAACAAAAGTCGTAGATCTCGCTTAGATCTCCAACTCTTGTGTTCAAGGTTTCTCAAACGGAGGTCTACAACGACCGGGATCTTGCAAGGAACAGAGGCAGAAAAACACGTCCGGCACGGACCGGTTTTTGTCAGGGAACACCTGAGCTGGAGCGATCTTGCAAGGACGATTACTACCACGTCACTGAACCGAATTGGCCGTGGCCTAGCTCGTTCGAAAGAGGGTAGATAGGGCTATGTTTTTGGTATTTGGAGTTTCCTAAGGGGAGGCCTATAACAACGGGAAAAACATGAAGAACAGAGGGGTCTGCAGCTTACTCGACGGACCGGTTCAGAGACAGAGTTCGAGATGATCTTCTCCCGACGATTCCGAGCAAACTAGAGCGAGATAACGGACGTGGTTTGATCCTAGAGGTAGTTGGTTCATTCTTCTACGCGTAAGTCTATGGGTTAGCGCTGGGGACGAAGTGGGGTGACTGGAAGAGAGGAGGGAACAGGAGCCTATATCACTGCTGCAGTCGTTTGCTACAGGCGCGAGACGGACAGCGCGCGCGGCGGCGCACGAAGGCCGCTCGACGGAGCGCGGCGGCGTTGCGGCGAGCTAGAGAGGAAAAGGGGATGTCCGGGAGGGAGGAGATGCTCACGAGAATGCGCCCTCGAAGCCGTGGAAGCCGGGGTGGCGGGGTACTGGCGCGGTGATGGAGGTCCGCTCCTTCGGTTCCTGGCGTCTACGGCGGCGCGGCGTCAACTCCGGCGAGGTCCAGCGGGTTCCGACGGTTCAGGGCGAAGAAGAGGAAGCAGAGGAGGCCGTTGATACACCTGGTCGGCCTCGGAGTGCTGCAGATCATGGAGGTGAAGAGTTGGCCGAGCTAGGGTTGAGGAGGCATGGAGATGGCCATGGCCGTTTTGCGGGTAAGAAGAGGGGAAGGAGAGGAACTGGGAAGGTGAGATCTCGGTCTGGAGGAACCTGGGGTGGTTGGGGTGATAAGGAAGAGAGGAAGAGAGCCACATGGGGAGGGCTGGCTGCCACCTTTTTGCCAAAGCGAGGGGGCGATCGGTAGGGTACGGTTTACCCTCTTCTCTCCTCTCTCTCTCTCTACTTAGCTAGGGGTTGGGTCACCCAGGTTAGGAGGTTGGGTTGTGGCCGAGCTGGCTGCTCTTCTAGCAAGGCAAGCCAAGGATGTAGGGTTAGGGGGAAGGGTTAGGGGAAGGGTTAGGGTAGATAGAGAGAGATAGAAGGTTTGGCTAGGTAAGAGGGTTAGATCTAGCTAGGAAAGCAAGAGGAAAACAAAAGGTTCAAGTAGTTTTGTTTCAAACAAGTTATTTGGATTAGCTTTCAAAGAAGATAACCAAAGCAAGGAGGAAGCACAACTCCAATGTAGAAGGAGGTGTGTAAAAAGATTGCACTAGAGGATTATTTGAAAAGATTCCAAAATATATGAATTTAATTCATACAATCTTCTTCTCACATATACCAAAGAGAAATCAAATAAAAGGGATAGGAGTGGCTTTGCATGGGCCATGCATGTGGTATATATATGCCACCACTAGTAGTGAAAACACTAGAATTTCCAATGGTCATGTTTAACCATGCATGCATTCAAGATATTTGAAATAAACCCATACAAAGGAGAAGTTTGCTTGGCCGGTATGAATTAATTAGCATATGCACATGGATGAAGTCATATGACCAATATAGTGTGTATTTTCCAACTAGATCATTTATGGCCAAAAATACATCCTCATACATGGGCATATATTGGTAGATCCATATGGAAGCTAGAGCAAGTGAAACTAACCACATGCATGCAAAGGTGGCCATGTGGCTCTCCACATATCAACAACGTGATAACAACATGAGGCATATATGGGAGCATGTAGAATTAGAAGTGGATCCATCCCATCCCACATGAGCTAGAGGTAACCCAAATAAAATGCAAAGCTCACATATAGTTGGATGCTGGAATTATGGGGTGGTGACAAAGAAAGGTGGTGGAGTTAAATAAAAGATATGCCCCCAACTCAGCTTGGGCATCAAGCATTTATCAAGAACCAAATACAATTTATTAAGAACCAAATACAATTGATAAATGCATATGAGACAATATCCAAAGAAAAGGGTTTTATATGGTGCTCAAATGCAAGGTGGCATGATGACATGAGCATGATATAATTATGATGCAACAATTATATGTAGGAAGTAGCATTTTATTATTAGACCATGTAGCATTACAGATGTTAGACAGATGGGATGCTACAACTCTCCCCCACTAAACAGGAATCTCGCACCGAGATTCTAGGAAGAAGAAGAAGACACGAAGAGGGTAGGATACTTGGCACGGAGCTCATCCTCGCGTTCCCAAGTGGCTTCATCAACGGAATGGTGCGACCACTGCACCTTGTAGAACTTGATAGACTTGTTGCGAGTCTTTCTTTCTGCGACTTCTAGGATTTTTGTGGGGTGTTCTTGATAAGACAGGTCTTCTTGGAGATTGATGAGCTCATGGTCCACGGTCCTGCCGGGATCCTTGAAGCACTTCTTGAGTTAAGAGATATGGAAAACATCATGGACCTTGAGTTTTTCAGGGAGCTCAAGAGCATAAGCGACTTCTCATCTTCTTCCACGAACTTTGAAAGGACCGATGTATCTAGGAACCAGCTTTCCTTTGATACCAAACCGGTGCGTGCCTCTCATGGGAGTGACATGAAGGTAAACGAGATCACCAGGGACATACTCCGTGTCTGTGTGCTTTCTGTCATAGTTTCTCTTCTGGCGACTTTAAGCAACCTTCAGGTTTTCGAGAATGATGTGAACCTTCTCCTCCACTTGAGTTACAATGTCGGGGCCAAACCATATTCTTTCACCTGCGCCCGACCAACCAATCGGAGTTCTACATTTGTGGCCATAGAGAACCTCAAATGGTGCCATCTTTAGACTCTTCTGGAAGCTATTGTTGTAAGAGAACTCAGCATAAGGAAGACATTCTTCCCACTTCATGCCGAAAGAGATGACGCAAGCACGGAGCATATCTTCTAGAATCTGATTGATCCTTTCAACTTGTCCTTGCGACTGAGGGTGATAGGCAGTGATGAAGTTCAACTTTGTTCCCAAAGCATTTTGGAAACTTCCCTAGAACTTGGAAGTGGAGATGCTTCCACGGTCTGAGCTGATCTCGAGAGGAACCCCATACAGAGAGACAATTTTGTTGATATAGAGCTCAGCCAACTGAATTGCAGAAATTGTTTCCTTGACGGGAAAGTAGTGAGCCACTTTAGAAAGCCTGTCGATGACAACAAAGATTGCATTGTTGCCTTTCTGCGACCTTGGAAACCCAGTTATGAAGTCCATCTCTACTTTCTCCCATTCCATTCCAGAGGCTTCAATGGCTGTAGAAGACCGGAAGGTTTCTGATGGACAGCTTTAACTCTGCGGCAGACATCACACTCCGAGACATACTTGGCACAATATCGTTTCAATCCAGGCCACCAATATTGTGTTTTGAGATCCATGTACATCTTAGTGCTGCCAGGGTGGATAGAAAGAACAGAATCGTGAGCTTGTTTAAGAACTTGCTCTCTCAAACCCGGATACTTCGGAACGAACATCCGGTGCTTAAATAATAGAGTGCCTTGGTCGTCAAGGTGGAAAGGTTCATACTTCGGAAGCTGAATCTTGGAGATGATGTTTTTAGTGTAAGGATCACCAAGTTGAATGGAGCGAACTTTTTCTTCCAAGAGAGGGGTTGCCAGAAGATTCAGAAGATACCCTTGATCCATAATTTCAAGGTTGAGCTGGCGGAATTCCTCGCACAAGAGAGGCTGTTGTTCTTCCACCATGAGGTTGTTGACATAAGCTTTTCGGCTGAGAGCATCGGCCATCACATTAGCTTTGCCCAGAGTGTAATTGATGGTCAGATCGAAATCATTGATGGTTTCAATCCATCTCCTTTGGCGAAGGTTGAGGTCCGGCTGAGTGAAGATATACTTCAGGCTTTTGTGGTCAGAAAAGATCTCACAACGGTTTCCAAGCAAGTAGTGCCTCCATACTTTTAGAGCGAAGACAACCGCTGCAAGTTCAAGATCATGTGTTGGATAGTTGAGCTCATGAGTTTTCAACTAACGAGAGGCATAAGCAACCACTTGCTTTTCTTGCATGAGGACCGCACCCAATCCTTGCAAGGAGGCGTCACAGAATATCTGGAAAGGCTTTGATGTATCTAGAGGAATCAAGACTGGTGTGGAAGTGAGCTTCTCTTTGAGTGTTTCAAAGCTAGCTTGACATGCAGGAGACCAAAAGTATTTCTTGCCTTTCTTGAGGAGATCGGTAAGAGGCTTCGCAATCTTCGAGAAGTTCTGAACGAAGTGACGGCAATAACTAGCCAAACCAAGTAAACTCTGGACTTCTTTGACATTTTTGGGTGGAAGCCACTCAACAATTGTCCGAACAGTTTCTGGGTGGCCGGCAATGCCCTTGGCAGAGATGACGTGACCAAGATAGGTGACTTCGGGAAGCCAAAATTCACAATTGGATAACTTTGCATACAGGCGGTTCTCACGAAGCTTGTTTAGGACACACCGAAGGTGTTCTTCATGTTCTTCCTTTGACTCAGAATAGACTAGAATGTCATCCAGATAGACCATGACGAACTTATCAAGATACTCCATGAAAACCGAGTTCATAAGCCTCGAGAAGGTGGCAGGTGCGTTGGTGAGACCGAAGGACATGACCGTGTACTCGTACAGGCCATAGCGGGTGGTGAAAGCTGTCTTGGGAACATCTTCCTTGCGAATCTTGATTTGATGATATCCACTTCTCAAATAGAGCTTAGAGAATACCACGGATCCAGCTAACTGATCGAAGAGATCATTAATCCACGGAAGGGGATATTTATTCTTGATGGTTTTTGCATTGAGATCTCGGTAATCAATACAAAGTCTATCAGTCCAGTCTCGCTTCTTCACAAAGATGGTTGGGCTACCCCAAGAAGAAGTGTTGTGCTGAATGAACCAAACTTCTCTTGTTCATCAAGCTGACGTTTGAGTTCAGCCAACTCAGTAGGACCCATTTTATAAGGCCGCTTGGAGATAGGAGCGGTTCCAGGTTCAAGATCAATCACAAACTCGACCTCTCGGTCAGGAGGCATACCTGGTAACTCTTCAGGAAAAACATCTGGGAACTCACAGACCACCGGAACACTCTGAATAGCCTCCATAGCATCCTCATTCAGAGCCGCCAAAGAGAAAAGCTGAATTGTAGGAGTCAGACTTGGAGAATAGACTATATGGCCTTCAGGAATTTTCAGAGAAACCGAGCGTTTAGCACAATCAATCGCAGCTGCATTTGTTGTTAACCAATCCATTCCCAATATGACATCAATATCTGAATTGCCCGATTCAATGAGGGATGCATGAAAATTTTGGTTGCCAATTTCAATTTGGTTCCCATGGCTTATTTGAGAAGCCTTCATAGTTGTCCCCGGTGATTGCACCCTAATAACCTTGGACAAGGATTGAAGCGGAAGACCTTGTTCAAAGCGTTGCTGGTTCTATTGCATTGAAGCGGAAGACCCTAACAAACTCATTCCTCCTGACACTTTCTTCAAAGCGTTGCTGGTTCTGTTGCATTGGTCCCAAGGCATTAGCAATACTTGCCAACAGAGCCCCCAGTTCAGGTGGTATGTCCTCCTCAGTGCGGCATGGTGGTGCCATCATGTGATTGATATAAAACTCAAGTCAGTACCATAATGGAGAATAATAATAATCCAAAATAGTACCAAAATGGAATTAACCAAGATTAAGGATACAAATTACTAAGATGATATTAAAATATCAACAAAGTTCAAAGCACCTAGAAGATAGTAAGCATATCACACACGACTGATCAAGGAGTGTGGTACACAAAGCTATCAAAGGAAAAAAAATCCGCAAATTTCGGCATTAAAATACCACTATATGCGCAAAACCACTTAATGAATCAAGATTAGTAACTCTACCAATTCAATATACAAGAGCGAATGATAAAAGTAGTGGTATGGTCGCGACTCCATCCGGCACTCAAATCATCACTCCGCGCATGAATAAGTAAAACACATATACCAACTCTCTTCCTTCTTAAGATGAACCTAAAGATTAGCAACTATGGAAAACAAACATCCCAAATAAGATAGCGTTGGATAACAAAGAGTAAGACAGATCGCGTCGGTTTACAACGAATCAGATAGATCGCGTCGGTTTACAAAAGCCTGTCGGTATGGAATGTACCAACAGTTGATAACCAAAAGGCAGATAGCAATAACAAGTTGGATGCAACAGATAGACAAGGAATTACACAGACACACACACAACCTATGGTACTACGGAACCCAGAACACGTGAATCCTAGTTCGAATTTTAGAAGAGGATTGAAAACGTTACACTTCCTTACCAGAAAAGGGTGGGTGGGTGGGTAAGAAGAAAAAGTGGAAGTAGTCCTACTCTCACGTTTTGTTTTTCCCTAGTATACATAGCTACCAACATATTTCCTAGACTGACAACGACCATTTGGCTGAGACCCTGAAGGGCGGGATGGCTCTGATACCAATTGTAACAACCTCGGAGCCTACGCTCCAAGTTCAAGCCTGGATGAACCAAAAGTGGTTAAGGGTTTTACAGCGGGGCCCAGGGCCACCCACGTGTAGGCCCGTCGACCGCCCTAACCACTTCCAAGAACATCGGGACAAGAGCGAGCAGCGTAGGCAACAAGCGAAGAGATCAAATACATACACAAGTGAGTATGTATGCAAGCTACCTTACAACAGTTCTCAGAGCCATACCATCTAAAAGAAATAGAAATATTGCAACGCCATACGGCAAGATCCAAATATCCTAGATAGAGATAATAGTGTAGGATAGCTCCTCATACATCAATCAACAGAGTATCAAGCGGAAGCGGGAAACAAGATCCGAGTACGGATAAGAAGCAAATCGGCATAAGATGCCACATAAATAAGCACATCCCGCCCACAGATCTCACGGATCCCCATCCCCGGAATCTCTACATCGAGTGATCGTTGCCAACATCATCTGTCTCCTCCACCCAGTATCCATCTTGCGAATACACCTGTTCATCTGAATCAAACAATTTATCGTGTGAGACCCTAGGGGTACTCAGCAAGTCTTTATGCCTCTAAAGGGGACATATACCTGGGGCGACGCAATTGCAGCAAAAGATAAACACTACAAGTCTATAGATACTCGCTAACCATCTGCCTAACCAATGATAGACGGATGTCCGTTAATTAGAAACAACAGTGATAACAGTATAAGGTAACAGATCCATCCTCCTTCTCGCTTACCAACGAGAAAGCGGACGAACAACCCATCCGTTGGCAGTTTTATTGAACATTCCATGAATATTGCACTATTTACTAGTCAGATATTTAGTCAAATTAAAGACGGTACTTTAGTTATACTTGTCTATGATCGAGAAACTGTGCTCCAAGTCGTCCATAACCGTGGACACGGCTTTCAGAAAGATTTACCCTGCAGGGGTGCACAAATAGCAACACACACATGATCAACCTCGGAAAAACCAAATCAAATCCCAACGAGGCTTTCACGACAAAGCATTCACAGGATTCATAATTCATTTCAGGGGGCCACCCCAATTAGCTACCCGCAACGAAGTTGGCCGGCTCCGAGACGTACCCAGGGTTTGCGAGAATGGTTGTAAACGACTGGGAACCCGAAAGTGTGACTGGGCTTGTCGATACCGTGAAATCGTGCCGCGATCCCTAAACAGTACAGGTGCTCCACGCACAATCGTAAATAAAGCAGTAAAGCATGTCATAAGTACAGGATAGTAATAAAGCCCCAAACTACTTTGTGGCCCCTAGAAATAAAGTCCAAATCAACCTCATGCAGAGGGGGATTCATAGAGTCTCCCGTATGTGGATAGTGCGAATAGTCAAGGAATATGTATCAAGTACTCGGGGTCCTACGGGACACAAGTGAGCATAAAACCCAATTAACAGATATTGCCCACCAGTGCCTCTTTCATTAGTTATTCCATTACTACTCATGTTAAGTTGTTTAGGTACCTCGTTATCCATCAGACACTCACAAACCCTACACATGCAATTCTACAACTCGCAAGGCTCAAGCAACTCCTGTAGTAATGGCTCATAGGATGGAGGAACAAGCTTCGGTGGGGTTTAAAAGTAAAGGCCATGCAATACTTGGGATTCAGTTTAATGCAATCGCGACTCAGTGATGCAAGAATAAGATAGAAGCAATAGGTACTATATGTATGCAAGCATGTGGTAGTGCTTGCCTGGAAGCTCAGTTGAAGCGAGGGATGGATCTGGGTTGTACTCCTGGGATTCTTGATAATTCCCCTACTCGGCGTCAATTCGAAAGAAGAACCAACCAAACAAGGGCCAACATAAATAAAGTGCACAAGCATATGAATCAAATGCAACAAGCAAACAAGCATGCCATGATGAATGATGCACAAATTACATGGTATAACATAGCATGGCATGGGTGAGGTGTGGGGTACAAGAATAAAGCATTTTATTAAGTTTTTAGTCATGTGTTGCTCCCATATAACTTGCTGTCCACTTAATATTTATATGATGCATGCTGCAATTCATAACATGGAATGCATAAACAGAACGGGCTCGTCTCGCTGATCGATTTAGACATATTATTTGTCAAGTTTGGAGTTATAGAAATAAAGTTATTAATTAATTAATAAAAGGCATTTTCTATTGCATTTTAAACAATTTCGAAAATTTAAAATAGACAAACATTATTTTGGATGGCATATTTGAATTCCTCACATTTTTCTGATTCAAAAACATATATTATTTGGATTTACCAATTAAAAGTTATTAATTTCTGGATATTAAAAACATATATGCATTTTCTGGATTTATTTTATTAACAAAAAGATTCTGGAACTTTTGTCACCGGCTCAGACTTACCCACGGTGGCCGACACGCGGCCTAGGTTCAGGCGCGGGGCCACTTGTGCGTGCGCCCAGCCCGGATGCGACACGTGGGCGAGCCGAGGCGCGGGAGGGCTAGCCTGTGAGCGCCGGAAACTGCTAAGGTGTTTTCTGTAAAAAGTTCGGGGAGGTGACACGGACGGACAGAAATCGAGGCGCGGAAGCGGGCTAGCTCGAGCTGATCTTGCGAGGACGATCCCGGGCAAACCGCTACGAATTAAGGCATGCTCGAAAAATAAAAGTCGTAGATCTCGCTTAGATCTCCAACTCTTGTGTTCAAGGTTTCTCAAACGGAGGTCTACAACGACCGGGATCTTGCAAGGAACAGAGGCAGAAAAACACGTCCGGCGCGGACCGGTTTTCGTCAGGGAACACCTGAGCTGGAGCGATCTTGCAAGGACGATTACTACCACGTCACTGAACCGAATTGGCCGTGGCCTAGCTCGTTCGAAAGAGGGTAGATAGGGTTACGTTTTTGGTATTTGGTGTTTCCTAAGGGGAGGCCTATAACAACGGGAAAAACATGAAGAACAGAGGGGTCTGCAGCTTACTCGACGGACCGGTTCAGAGACAGAGTTCGAGATGATCTTCTCCCGACGATTTCGAGCAAACTAGAGCGAGATAACGGACGTGGTTTGATCCTAGACGTAGCTAGTTCATTCTTCTATGCGTAGGTCTATGGGGTAGCGCTGGGGACGAAGTGGGGTGACTGGAAGAGAGGAGGGAACAGGAGCCTGCATCACTGCTGCTGCTGTCGTTTGCTGCAGGCGCGAGACGGACAGCGCGCTCGCGGCGGCGCACGGAGGGCGCTCGACGGAGCGCGGCAGCGTTGCGGCGAGCTAGAGAGGAAAAGCGGATTTCCGGGAGGGAGGAGATGCTCACGAGAGTACGCCCGCGAAGCCGTGGAAGCCGGGGTGGCGGGGTACTGGCGCGGTGCTGGGGATCCGCTCCTTCGGTTCCTGGCGTCTACGGTGGCGCGGCGTCAACTCCAGCGAGGTCCAGCGGGTTCCGACGGTTCAGGGCAAAGAAGAGGAAGCAGGGGAGGCCGTTGATACACCTGGTTCGCCTCGGAGTGCTGCAGATCGTGGAGGTGAAGAGTTGGCCGAGCTAGGGTTGAGGAGGCATGGAGATGGCCATGGCCGTTTTGTGGGTAAGAAGAGGGGAAGGAGAGGAACTGGGAAGGTGAGATCTCGGTCTGGAGGAACCTGGGGTGGTTGGGGTGATAAGGAAGAGAGGAAGAGAGCCACATGGGGGGCTGGCTGCCACCTTTTTGCCAAAGCGAGGGGGCGATCGGTAGGGTACAGTTTACCCTCTTCTCTCCTCTCTCTCTCTCTACTTAGCTAGGGGGTGGGTCACCCAGGTTAGGAGGTTGGGTTGTGGCCGAGCTGGCTACTCTTCTAGCAAGGCAAGCCAAGGGTGTAGGGTTAGGGGGAAGGGTTAGGGGAAGGGTTAGGGTAGATAGAGAGAGATAGAAGGTTTTGGCTAGGTAAGAGGGTTAGATCTAGCTAGGAAAGCAAGAGGAAAACAAAAGGTTCAAGTAGTTTTGTTTCAAACAAGTTATTTGGATTAGCTTTCAAAGAAGATAACCAAAGCAAGGAGGAAGCACAACTCCAATGTAGAAGGAGGTGTGTAAAAAGATTGCACTAGAGGATTATTTGGAAAGATGCCAAAATATATGAATTTAATTCATACAAGCTTCTTCTCACATATACCAAAGAGAAATCAAATAAAAGGGATAGGAGTGGCTTTGCATGGGCCGTGCATGTGGTATATATATGCCACCACTAGTAGTGAAAACACTAGAATTTCCAATGGTCATGTTTAACCATGCATGCATTCAAGATATTTGAAATAAACCCATACAAAGGAGAAGTTTGCTTGACCGATATGAATTAATTAGCATATGCACATGGATGAAGTCATATGACCAATATAGTGTGTATTTTCCCACTAGATCATTTATGGCCAAAAATACATCCTCATACATGGGCATATATTGGTAGATCCATATGGAAGCTAGAGCAAGTGAAACTAACCACATGCATGCAAAGGTGGCCATGTTGCTCTCCACATATCAACAACGTGATAACAACATGAGGCATATATGGGAGCATGTGGAATTAGAAGTGGATCCATCCCAACCCACATGAGCTAGAGGTAACCCAATTAAAATGCAAAGCTCACATATAGTTGGATGGTGGAATTATGGGGTGGTGACAAAGAAAGGTGGTGGAGTTAAATAAAAGATATGCCCCCAACTCAGCTTGGGCATCAAGCATTTATTAAGAACCAAATACAATTGATAAATGCATATGAGACAAGATCCAAAGAAAAGGGTTTTATATGATGCTCAAATGCAAGGTGGCATGATGACATGAGCATGATATAATTATGATGCAACAATTATATGTAGGAAGTAGCATTTTAATATTAGACCATGTAGCATTACAGATGTTAGACAGATGGGATGCTACACTGCTGCCTTCGGAGGGTATGCCCGAGGAGTGTTCCAGGTGTGAGCCCTTCCACGAAGTGGTATACGAGCTCGTCGGCGCGGTCGCCCTCTAGGGTTTCCCTCACGCTCATCCATCTGGCAAGGTATTCGCAGGGAGGTTCTCCATCCCTTTGAATGCATCTAGCCAGATCAAAGATGGTGACGACCCCGACAAAGTGTGACCTGCGCATCTCTAATGCTCGGGGAAGCCAAGCGGATTTGCGGGGTCCTTCCACCTTTATATCCTGCACAGGGGTGGTTTGGGTGGGCCTTGAAATTTCCACATCCGAGCCACCATACTCCAAGAAGAGGTATGGCCTAGATTCTTCCGTGAACGTGTCCTACTCCTAGGCGGTCCGTGCGGGGCTTGACGAGTTTCTGACTTCCTTGTAGCTAGGACCCGAGTCAGTTTCGCCGATGAAGATGTGGATGTCTCCGAAGGGGATGAGGGAGCAGCGCGTGGGGTTTTTATTTGACGGCACCCATAACTCATCTAGAGGGATGATTGGGACGTTGCCGGAGAAGAGAACGCGACTGATGGCTACGGTATCGCTGATTCCCATGAAGAGATTGGACCTCGCCCGGTGTAGAGATTGAAGCGCCTCTTGCCCCACAGTGGGTGCCAACTGTCGTGGTATTGCCGATGAGTACGCCATGGAGGGGTCCTCACAGTGGGTGTTTAGAGATGTGGGGTAAGGCGGAGAGTTGGCGGGTACAAGGTAACATAGCTTACCCAGGTTCAAGTCCCACAATAGTGGCAGAACTCTACTCTTGTTATAAATCAGTATAATGGCAATACGCCGAGTTACAGGGATAGGTTCATTGTGTGAGGTGTTTCACGTTATACGTCACAATCTAAGAGGTTGTTTCTACCCTAAAGGCTCCCACAAGCCGGCTTATAAAGGTGGCAAGACCTAGGGTTTATAGGGAAAGGTCTTTGCTGGACAAGGTAAAGAGTCCTACACTAATACAAACTAGTCTTCCATGTCTTGCACTCCAAGGCTCCAAGTATGTCGGTCACTCCTGCGTAGCCTCCCTTTATCTAGCATGGGCCTCCCTTCTGGATCTGTCTAACTAGACGCCCAGCATGCCATAGGCCTTGCTACCAACTATGGGCCACCCGGGTTAGGCGGATTGGTGACATGCTATGAGGATACCCATATAGCATATCCCCAACATGCCACATGTAATGGAGCACTAGTGTGACATAAGTTGCACCACCACACCCACTTAAGTGTGTGTGATCATGTGGGTCAAGGTGTTTTGGCAAAGATAACATGCAATGACACTCCATGTGTCAAACCACGGTCATAAAGCCCAAAAACACAGAGGAATGCAACTGTCACATGTAATGGAGCAGTAGTGTGACACAAGTTGTACCACCACACCCACTTGAGGGTGTGTGGTCATGTGGATCAAGGTGGTTTGGAAACGAACACAAGCAATGACACTCCATGTGTCAAACCATGGTCAGAAAGCCCAAAACATAGAGGAATGCAACTTTCACATGTAATGGAGCACCAGTGTGACATAAGTTGCACAACAACACACACTAGAGTGTGTGTGGGGTCATGTGGATCAAGGTGGTTTGGAAAAGAACAAATGCAATGACACTCCATGTGTCAAACCATGGTCAGAATGCCCAAAAAACAGAGGAATGCAACTACCACATGTAATGGAGCACCAGTGTGACATAAGTTGCACCACCACACCCACTTGAGTGTGTGTCGACATGTGGATCAAGGTGGTTTGGAAAAGAACACATACAATGATAGTACATGTGTTACACATGGTCATAAGCCCCAAACATAGAGGAATGCAACTGCTCAATGATGGTTAAAGTTCTATATGTATATTTTCAATTCTTAAATCATATAGCATTGATGTTATTGTGAGGACATTGAGCCAAGGTCCAAAGATAACTGTGTTTTATGTTCTTTAGCCTCACATGATTTAAATTTTTTTGTATACTCGGTTGATGTTACAGATATGCTACTTTTTACGATGTTTGTAGATGCTATGGACGCACAAATGTATGAGAAGCAGCATCAAACTGGTTCTGGTGTGATTCTTGTTTTTGTGAGGTATGTCCTTTGAAATATCTGGTACATTTACCATTAACTGGATCACACCTAGTTTGTTTGGAGAAGAACTGCTACCTATGCACTTTTCTGCTAGCTATGCACTTTCCTCTTTAATAACCATGAAGACTTGTTTTCCCCAAAAATGGTGTGTTAAATTTTTGACATTGAACTGAAACGTGATCACAATCCAGTCAACAAACTTGATTTATTTACAAATGGTGTGCACTAGGTGCTTAAATTTGCGCAGTTTGATATGGTGAAAAGTTCAAGAATTGAACGGTTATTTGTTGAATCTAGATGGAACAATGGTTTAACTTGGTGTATTTTTATTTGATTACTCTGCTTAAGAATTCTCCAATATTATTTGTTTGATTAGTGTTGTTGAAACACGAGTGATCTTTTCTGTCCAAATCATGATCAAAGGTGCTCCACCCACCTTTTATAGGGGGAGGGGCTGCCCCTCGCCATGTCCGGTGGCTAATAGGGGTGCCCCCACCTCTTCCCTCATTCATGTGGGTGGACACTTCACTCACAAAAATTGATCTCCACTTTCTCCCATTTAATCTCCACTCAAAATCAAGAGTCTTTCCATTAAAACCACTTTTAATTCACTTGATTTAATGCCACTCATTTAATGAACACTTCATTTAAAGAATACTTCATTTAATGAACACATCAACAATTCAATCCCTTGCATTAATCCGATACACCGAAACTATTCCGGTAGATTTATCGGAACAATTCCTGCATGGTCCAATCATTTTCTCCGGTGTTCCCAATCCACTCAAATGCGTCGACTACCCTTAAGTGTGTATCGCTATGGGTTCGTGAACTATGTGGCCATGATCGAGAGTCTCTCCGATACATAATCATTAGTGGTACCGGCAGATCCATAATGACTCCCACCAGTTCAACGATAAACTAGTGATCGTGTGAACCTTGTTCGTAGTAACCAATTTCTTTTATATCGCGATATTTTACTTGTCCAATATCCGATCATTTGGTATCATCTATACCTAGTTCGATCTCTTTACCAACACATACTCTTTTCTCGTTCCCGTGATATAACATTCTTAGTGATCTTATCACTTGCTTGCAATCTATGTTAATGTGATATCATCGAGAGGGACCTAAGTATATCTCTCCGTCATCAGGATGGACAAATCACACTCTTGATCCACGAGCCTCAGCTAATACTTTCCAAGTACTCAACGATATCTTTATAATCACCCTTTTATGGTGTGAAATTTGATGGAATCTAAGTACTCTTCTAGAGTTAGTGATTGACGTGATCTCATGGTTTAAGAATTAGAGTTACTTCGAATGACATTATAGCAATGTAAACATAATGGCATGATAGTATTACTACACTTTGGTAGAATGTTCATCACATCATTCTACCAATGTTTTGACCTCATTGTTAATAGCATCCAATGTCATGATCAGGAAATCTTAATCATCTATTAATCAACAAGCTAGTGTAATGAGAGGCATTATTAGGAATGTTTTCTTTGTTTATGTTTTCGGTTAACAAAAGTATAGCATGAGAAATAATGTTTATCATAAACATGGAATATAATATAATAAACACTTTATTATTGCCTCCCGGGCATATTACTTTCACTCTCCCACTTGCACTAAAGACAATAATCTAGTTGAAACTTGCACATATAAACACCTATGGCTGGTGTTGTACGTACGCATTTTTTGTGGTAAACCTAATCTCAAGATCTGACACTTTTAGGTATGTGTGTATTTGCATGTCTTTGTGTCTCTACACATCACTCATTCTCAAATGAGATGGCATTGTATAAATTTGGTCCTTTGGTGAGACCTTAGTTCCTTGGGGTTTAAAATATGTTGATACTATTGTCGTACAATAGATCTTCATAGTATTACCTCGCTTGGAACTACACTTAACAAACTTATTGACACAAATGCCTTCCTATGCTGCTACTAGAGTAGTCTTATACTTAGCCTTTCGTTGTAGTATCCGTCCCAATGTCATTAACCTTTCGGAACTCATCCAAATCTATCATGGAACTTTCTTCCATCAAATTGTGTCACATTAACTCATAGCCTAAATTGAGATAAAGTTAATGTGTATCTTGTGACAAAACTAGTACCAATGTAACATCTTACAATGAACTATTTTTTAGTGCCAATGTAACATTTTACAATGAACTATTTGTCACTTCTACAAAATATATTCTTAGTTCTTCCAAAGATCATAAGGATATCCTTACTATCGTCCAATGACCATCTTATGAGTCACCCTGTTATATGCTCATAACATTTAGAGCATAGGACATATCTGGATAAGTACATATCACGGTATGATTGATTAAGATATTCATGTGATTTTACTCACCAAGTGTCAAAACACTTGAATCTTCTTTATCAAGATATCCATGTGATTTTACTCACCAAGTGCCAAAACACTTGAATCTCATTTATCAAGATATTCATGTGATTTTACTCACCAAGTGTTAAAACACTTGAATCTTGATTCAACCTTTTCCATGTGGCAAGAACCTTTCTCGTTGTTTCCATATTGAACTTATTCAATATTTCATCTATGTACATTTGGCATAACCATATTAGAGTCTCAATCTATCCAAATAGACTTTGATGTCTAATATTCTAGTTTTTCCTAAATCTTTCATTGAAATCTAACTTTAATGAAATTCTTAACTTGTGTCAATAAAAGATACATCATTTCCAATCAACAATATGTCATATACACAATGCATTAGAAATATGTCTCAGCGCTCCCACTTAATTTCTTGCAAATGCGAGCATCTTTATCGTCTCTGATGAAATTAAACATTTTAACATTTTCATCATGATGAAGATTCCAACTCCGCGATGCTTACTTCAACTATTGAAGTTTGCATGCCTTTTTAGCATCCTTTGATTTAACAAAACCCTTCGGGCCGTGTCACGTACACGTCCTAGGAAACCAATCTATTAGAAGAATGTTGTTTTGTTTCTAATCCATCCAGACTAAATATCACTATGAAAGATCAAATCTTGTCGTATTCAACTCCTTGAACATTGTCTCGTAAAATCTTTACCGACATTTCGACTATTTCATAGATATGAAACATCCATGTCCATTTCTTTATAGATCCAAATATGACAGATAGGCCTTATGCCTTTTAGAGGGTCTTCTAAGTTCAGTAACTTGGTTTCTCATGTATGGAACTATCATGGATTTTATGGCTTCAAACCATTTGACGGAGTCAGGACCCATCATCGCTTCTTTTTATGTAGACGGCTCATCATTATCAAACAATAATGATTTAATTTCAAATCTTAGTATTTGATTCTTTACTCGACCTACGTGGTTCAATAGGAACTTAGATCCCCGTGACCACAACTTTTGAGGCACGGGAGCCATGAGCATTATGGCTGCCTCCGGGACACTTTACAATGCTGCGCAACTCGACACATATAGTTAAGGTTCAATAACCTTATCAAAGATCTATTTTCCTCTCACTTAACTTTTCACAAAAAATTCCTTCTCAAGAAACTTCATATTCTAAGTGATAAACACTTTTGTGTTTAGTGTTATGGAGGAATACCCAACTGTTAATTTGGGTTAACATACAAAGACATGCTTATCCTACTTTGGTTGTAAACATTTTATGTATGTCTAGCATACCAATTTTTAAGAAAAAACAACTTGCATTTTATCCCAATCCATAACTCATATGGTGTCATTTCAACGAATCACGTTAAAGCTCTTTTCAGTGTAAAAGTGGTAGTCACTAAAGCTTAATCTTCAAAATATAATGGCAATTTTATAAATAACACTGTTTATCCTACCATGTCAAACAAGGTTTGATTACAGCTCTTGAATACTCCATACTCCTATGGTTTATCGGGAAACATAAATCCATGGAATGATTCCTTGAATCTTAGGTGTTTTTGCTAAACTTGTAACTCAAATATTTTCCTTTATGATCCAATCATAAATTCTTTATTTTCTTGTTACAATGATTTCCACTTCATCTTGAAATCATTTAAACTTTTTAAATTGTTTCATACTTCTCCCTGATTAAGTAAATATACATATATTCACTCAAATCTTTGGTTAAAGTATATGAAGTTTGAATGATCCACCACATACAGCTACACATAATGGACTATATACATCAATATGCACAATGTCCAATAAGTTAGTCATTCGTTCCTCTTTGGCCTATGAACAAAATTTAAACCATTTCCAGGAAATTATCACAAGTGTCAATTGATTCAAAAATAAAAAAGACTCCAAAATTCCATCAACATGGAGTTTCTTCACGTTTTCTTTTCAATATGATTTAAACTGCAGTGTTACTCATAAGTGATCTTCTAAGCATTCATCTTACGACACCTTTAGCATTAGTGCTTATGGGCGTGATTTATCCAACTAGATTTGTAAGAGTGTATCCATCTTTAATGTAATACAATATTTATTTGAACAACCATCATTCCCATAATACCGGAATAAAATAACAATTATTAAAAACAAATCTTGAAGGTAAGCTTTGATGTCAACGAGAAACACAATAACACTTTATTTTTTTGACAAACATCATCACATATTATTTTGCTAGTTAATTAGGCCATTGTAGTTCATGAATTGTGTTGCTCTGTGTGACATTTCACACCAACCAATTCAGTATCCAATAACCGCCATAGATGAGAAACATATCTTTAGTTCTTCTTAAGTACTTAATGATATTCTTGACCGCCTTCTAGTGTTCCACACCTGGATCAGATTGGTACCTTCTAGTCAAACTAAGAGCATGTGCCACATCCAATCTTGTACACAACATAGCATACATAAGAGAGCCTATGGTTGAGGCATAGGGGACACTGACCATCAATTCTCTATCCTCTGCCGAAGCTGGACTCTGAGTCTTTCTCAAAGTCGTACCTTGAAACATAGGTAAAGGCCCTTTCTTATTTTTGTGCATTTTGAGGTTTTCAAAATCTTGTCAAGGTATGTACTCTGTGATAATCCAATTAAGCATCTTGATCTATCTCTATTAATCTTGATGCCTAAAATATAGGCAGTTTCACCAAGGCCCTTCATTGAAAACTTACTATTTAAGTAATCTTTTATGATTTTCAAAAGATCTATATCATTCCCAATTAATAATATGTCATCCACATATAACATCAGAAATGCTACACAGCTCCCGCTCACTTTCTAGCCTCTCCTATAGTTTGGATAAATCCAAACCCTTTGATCACCTCATCAAAGCAGAGATTCCAACTTTGGAATATTTGCTTCAATCCATAAATGGAACACTAAAGTTTACATACCTTGCCAACACCCTTAGGATCGGCAAAACCTTTGGGTTGCATCATATACAACTCTTCCTCAATATTTCCATTTAGGAACGTTGTTTTGACATCCATCTGCCAGATTTCATAATCAAAAATGCAGCAATTTTTAACATAATCCTAACAAACTTTAGCATCGCTACGGGTGAGTAAGTCTCCTCGTAGTCAACCCCTTGAATTTCTCGAAACCCTTTCGCGACAAGTCATGCTTTATAGACGGTTACATTACCGTCAGCATCAGTTTTCGTTTTGAAAATCCATTTATTCTCAATGGCCTTGCGATCGTGAGGTAAGTCCACCAAAGTCCAAACTTGGTTTTCGTACATGGATCCCACATCAGATTGCATGGCTTCAAGCCATTTATTGGAATCCGGGCTCATCATCACTTCTTCATATGTCATAGAGTCATCATTTCCATCTACCATTAAATTTAAGACTGGATCACCATACAATTCAGGAGTTGTACGTATCCTGCCTGACCTACGAGGTAAGGTGGTTATCTCTTCCGGAGTTTCATGGTTCTCATCATTAGTTCCATGTTCATTCGGTGGAGTCACCACTAGAACAGTTTTCGGTGTTGTGTTACTCGCCACTTCAGGAAGAGGAGGTTCAGTAACCTCGTCAAGTTCTACCTTTCTACTACTCACACCTTTCGAGAGAACTCTTTCTCTAGAAAGGATCCATTCTTGGCAATGAAAACCTTGCCTTCGGATCGGTGATAGAAGGTGTACCCAATTTTTTCTTTTTGGGTATCCTATGAAGATGCATTTTCCGCTTTGGGTTCAAGCTTATCAGGCTAAAGTATCTTCACATAAGCACCACAGCCCAATTTTTTTAGAAATGACAGCTTAGGTTTGTGACTTAACCATAATTCATGCGGTGTCATTTCAACGGAATTTGATGGTGCCCTATTTAAAGTGAATGTAGTTTTATCTAATGCATGACCCCATAGTAAGTTACACATCAATAACATGTATATCACATATACATTTGTTCATGTTCTCGGCCTTCTTATCTACCAAGTACTTTGGGAAGTTCCGCTTCTAGTAGCCAGTCCCCTTGTAGTAGAAACACTCAGTCTCAGGCTTAGGGCCTCCTTTGGTCTTATTCTCAGGCCTGACAATAGGTTTTCCATACTTCTTGAAGTTACCCTTGGACTTGCCTTTCTTTCCCTTTTCCTTAAAATTGGTGGTCTTGTTGACCACTAACACTTGGTGCCCTTTCTTAATGTCTACCTCAACAGGCTTCAGCATGGCTACAAGTTCAGTGAGCGACTTGTTCGCACCACTCATCTTGTAGTTCAGCACAAACCCTTTGTAGATGTGTGGGAGCAACTGCAAAACTCTATCCATCGTGAGATCGGGTGGAATCTCACATCCCAGTGTATCAAGATGTTGAGGGTAGCCCGTCATCTTAATGACGTGCTTATTCAGAGAGCAATGCCTGTTTGAGATATGCCCAAGAGGCAATAATAAAATGGTTATTATTATATCTTTGTGTTTATGATGAATGTTTACATCCCATGCTATAATTTTATTATTAGGAAACACTAATACTTGTGTGTTTTGTATACATAAAAGAGTCCCTAGTAAGCCTCTTGTTAAAGACTAGCTTGTTGATTAATAGATGATCATGGTTTCCTGATCATAGACATTGGATCATATTGATAACAAGATCGTATCATCAGGAGAATGATGTGATGGACACGCACCCATAGTAAGCATAGCATAAGATCAAGTCATTAAGTTCGTTTTGCTATAAGCTTTCAAATACATAGTAACCTAAGCCTTCGACCATGAGATTGTATTAATCACCATAACCGGATGAGTGCTTTGATGACATCAAATGCTGCTTCATAACTAGGTCGTTATAAAGGTGGCATTAGGTATTCTGAAAGTATGTGTTGAAGCGCATGGATCAAGACTGGGATTTGTCCATCCATATGACGAATAGATATGCTTTGGGCCCTCTCGGTGGAATGTCATCTAATTAGCTTGCAAGCATGTGACTAGGTCACAAGGGATGACATATCACAAAACGAGTAAAGAGTACTTATCGGTAACGAGGTTGAACAAGGTATGGAGATACCGATGATCGAACCTCGGATAAGTAGAGTATCACGTGACAAAGGGAATTGGTTTCGTATGTTAATGGTTTTATCGATCACGAACTCATCGTTGAGTATGTGGGAGCCATTATGGATCTCCAGATCCCGCTGATGGTTATTGATCAGAGAGGTGTCTCGATGATGTCTACATATTCGCGAACCTTAGGGTGACACACTTAAGGTTCGATGTTGTTTAGGTAGATATGGAATATGCTTT
Organism: Avena eriantha; assembly: GCA_910589775.1. NCBI lineage: Eukaryota > Viridiplantae > Streptophyta > Magnoliopsida > Poales > Poaceae > Avena > Avena eriantha. The sequence goes on along the minus strand of OU342740.1, from coordinate 197,060,134 downwards.
GGAAACCGAATGTTGTTCGGAGTCTTGGGTTGGACCCAAGACATCACGAGGAGATCCAGAATTGTCCGTAGAATATGATTCATATAATGGAGATCATTTTCTAGGTTTTGGAAATGTTCCAGAGTATTCATATGGAGCTTCTAGAAGGTTTCGGAGTGTTCCGAAAAGTTCCAGAAGGTTCCATAGAGTTTGCTTGAAAACCAAGAAAGAAAGGGGAATACTTGGGGGGAAGAAAACTCCCCCTCCCTTGGCGTGCCAAACCCTAGGGGGAAAGGGGGCAGCCCTATGACGCCTCCCCCTCTATATAAAAGTGGGGTGGGTCACCTCCCCCCCCCCCTCGCTCCTTCCAACCCAAACCCTGGCTGCCTCTCTCCTCCACCATCCTCCTGCTCCGGCTTAGGCGAAGCCCTGCAGAAATCCTTCTCCATTACCACCACCACGCCATCCTGCTACTAGGACTCCATGGAGATCTACTACCTCCACTACTCGCTGGAACGGGGAGAGGAAGGTCTACATCGACTCTGCACGTGTGACCGCCTGCGGAACCGCTGCCGGAACGCAGCGCCGGAAGGATCATCTACTCGATCTTGAGATTGGCAAGTGATCGTCTACATCAACCACAAGATCCGATCTCACACAAGGATTTCGGATCTACAAGGGTTAGTACAGATCTATCTTGTTACACTTATCTAATAGATTAGATCTTGGCTTTTCCTAGATTAGATCTTGGTTTTGTTCGTTCTTGCGGTAGAATTTTTTTGTTTTCCATACTATGAACCCATCAGTGGTATCAGAGCCGTGTCTATGTGTGGATCGGTTGCACGAGTAGAACACAATGGTTATTGTGGGTGTTGATGCTTTTGTTGCCGTTGTCTTCACGTGTACTTTGCATCTTGCGGGATGGTGGGATGAAGCGGCTCGGGCTAACCTTACTTGTCCTCGTACATGAGACTTGCTCCACGCTTGACGTGCAACTTGCATTGCACAAGTGGCTTTGCGGGTGTCTGTCTCTCCCACCATATTTAAGATTCAATTTACAATTAGCATCTGACAACACTTGTATCAGCATTGTGGTTCTTGTTCGTAGGTAAGATCAGTTCTTATACGAAAACCCCAAACCACGTAAAATATGCAAAGAAAATTAGAGGCGTCTAACTTGTTTTTGCAGGGGCATGTGATGTGATATGGCCACGATGTGATTGTGAATATATTTGATGTATGCAATGATCCTTATTGTAATATGGCAACCGGCATGAGCCTAATGGTTGTCTTTAAATTCTGTTAAGACATGCGTGTCTATTCGTCATGTAATAGCTTTATTACAAGTAGTTGTTATAGTTGCTATTAGTGATGGACAACCATGAAGCGGCGCCACTGACCTTGACGCCATGCTGGTGATGATGGAGATCATGTCCGTGCTTTGGGGAAGGAGATCAAAGGCACAAGAAGAAAGGCCATATCATGTCACATATTATGAATTGCATGTGATGTTAATCCTTTTTGCATCTTGTATTGCTTAGATTGCGACGGTAGCATTATAAGATGATCCCTCTCACTAAATATAAAGTAATAAAGTGTTCGTCTTAGTAGGCACCATTGCTAAGACTCGTCGTTTCGAAGCATCTCGTGATGATCGGGTGTGATATATTCTACGTGTGCATACAACGGGTGCAAGCCAGATTTGCACATGTGGATACTAAGGTAAACCTTGACGAGCCTAGTATGTATAGACATGGTATCGGAACACGGAATACCGAAAGGTAAAGCATGAGTCATATGAATGATATGATGTACATGTTGATTGTTCGCCTTTGAACCTACATCTTCTCTCGTGAAGATCGGACTTGGTGTAGTGGATTTGGTTCGTGTAATCACTAAGGCAATGTGAGGGATGTTCTTTTGAGTGAGAGTTCACTTAGTTAATTTAAGAATTAAATTTGAACTCAATTTTTCATAAACTTAGTCTAAACTCTTTGCAAATATGTTGTAGATCATGGTGACCCCCTCCATCAATTTTAATGTGTTCCTAGAGAAAGAAAAGCTGAAAAACAATGGAAGCAACTTCACGTATTGGTTCCGTGGATTGAGGATTATTCTCAGCGCTGGTCAGTTGACCTATGTGCTTGATGCACCGCTAGGTGACCCACCTGTAGAGGATGCCTCCAATGATGTTAAGAATGTTTTCGTCACATGGAAAAATCACTAATCCACAGTTCAGTGTGCCATCATGTACGGTTTAGAATCGGAGCTTCAGAAGCGCTTTGAGAAACGCGACCCTTTTGGGATTATCAATGAGCTCAAGCTGATCTTTGAGACTCATGAGGCCGTGGAGAGCTATGAGGCCTCCGAGAAGTTTTTTAACTGTAAGATGGAAGAGGGCAGCTCCGTTAGCGCGCACGTGCTCAAAATGTCTGGGCACACGAACAGGCTCCAAGAGTTGGGAATAACGATTCCTAATGCGTCGAGGATTCACCGTGTCCTCCAATCACTGCCACCTAGTTATAAGAACTTTTTGATGAACTACAATATGCATTGCATGAACAAGACGTTGCCTGAACTCTTCTCCATGCTGAAAACTGCTGAAGTGGAGATTAAGAAGGAGCACCAAGTGTTGATGGTCAATAAGACCACCAATTTCAAGAAACAGGGTAAGCCTAAGAACAAGGGTAACTTCAAGAAGGACGGCAAAAAAGCTGCCGCACCTGCTAAGAAGCCCAAGGATGGTCATAAGCCTGATACTGAGTGCTTCTACTGCAAGGGTGAAGGTCACTGGAAGCGCAACTGCCCCAAGTACCTGACAGATCTGAAGAACGACAACATCAAGAAGAAATGTATATTTGATATACATGTTATTAATGTGTATCTTACTAGTAATCATAGTAGTGCCTGGGTATTTGATACTGGTTTGGTTGCTCATATTTGTAACTCGAAACAGGAGCTGCAGAATAAACGAAGACTGGCGAGAGATGAGGTGACGATGCGCATTGGAAATGGCTCCAAGGTTGATGTGATCGCCGTCGGCATGCTCCCTATTCATCTACCTTCGGGATTAGTTTTGAACTTGAATAATTGTTATTTGGTGGCTGCGTTAAGCATGAACATTATTTTTGGATCTTGTTTATTACGAGACGGTTACTCGTTTAAGTATGAGAATAATGGTTGTTCGATTTATATGAGTGATATTTATTATGGTAATGCACCTGAGATGAATGGTTTATTCTTATTGAATCTCGATGGTAATGATACACATGTTCACAACATAGATGCTAAACGAATAAAAATGAATGATAATTCTACATATATGTGGAACTATTGTCTTGGTCACATTGGAGTGAAGCGCATGAAGAAACTCCATTCCGATGGACTTCTTGAATCACTTGAAAGATGTGAAGCATGTCTAATGGGAAAAATGACTAAGACTCCATTCTCTGGGATAATGGAGCAAGCTACGGACTTATTGGAAATAATACATACTGATGTGTGCGGCCCAATGAGCGTAGCATCGCGGGGTGGATATCGTTATGTTCTTACTTTCAGGGATGACTTGAGTAGATATGGGTATGTCTACTTTATGAAACATAAGTCCGAAACTTTCGAGAACTTTAAGGAATTTCAAAGTGAAGTAGAAAATCATCGTAACAAGAAGATTAAGTTTCTGCATTCTGACCGCGGAGGTGAATATCTAAGTTACAAGTTTGGCATGCATTTAAAGAAATGCGGAATACTTTCGCAGTTGACACCGCCGAGAACACCACAGCGTAATGGTGTGTCCAAACGTCGTAATCGAACTCTCTTAGATATGGTTCCGTCTATGATGTCTCCTACAGATTTACCGTTATCGTTTTGGGGTTATGCATTAGAGAGAGCCGCATTAACTTTAAATAGGCCACCATCTAAATTCATTGAAACGACACCGTATGAATTGTGGTTTGGCAAGAAACCTAAGTTGTCGTTCCTTAAAGTTTGGGGCTGCGAAGCGTATGTAAAGAAGTTACAACCCGACAAGCTTGAACCCAAAGCGGAAAAATGCATCTTCATAGGATACCCTAAAGAAACAATTGGGTATACCTTCTATCATAGATCCAAAGGCAAAGTTTTCGTTGCTAAGAATGGATCCTTTCTTGAGAAGGAGTTTCTCTCGAAAGAAGTGACTGCAAGGAAAGTAGAACTCGATGAGGTTGTTGAACCTTCTCTTGGATTTGAGAGTAGCGCAACACCGGAAGATGGTTATGTGCCGCATGCACCAATAAGAGAGGAAGCTAATGATGATGATCATGAAACTTCGAACGAAGTTGCTACTGAACCTCGTAGGTCGACGAGGGTTCGTGCCACTCCTGATTGGTATTACCTTGCGTTCAATGTCATGTTGGTGGACAACATCGACGACCCTGTGACGTATGAGGAAGCTATGATGAGCCCAGATTCTGACAAAAGGCAAGAAGCCATGAAATCCGAAATGGGATCCATGTACGAAAACCAAGTATGGACTTTGGTGGACTTACTGGATGGCCGCAAGGCTGTCAAGAACAAATGGATGTTTAAAAGAAAAACAGATGTTGATGGTAATGTTACTGTCTATAAAGCTCGACTTATCGCGAAAGGGTTTCGACAGATTCAAGGACTTGACTACGATGAGACTTTCTCACCAGTAGCGAAGCTAAAGTCTGTGAGGATTTTGTTAGCAATCGCTGCATATTTCGATTATGATATTTGGCAGATGGATGTCAAAACAGCGTTCCTTAATGGTGACATTGAGGAAGAGTTGTATATGGTACAACCCAAAGGTTTTGTCGATCCTAAAGATGCTGACAAGGTATGCAAGCTTCAGCGCTCCATTTATGGACTGAAGCAAGCATCCCGGAGTTGGAATCAACGTTTTGATAAGGTGATCAAAAACTTTGGATTTATACAAACTTATGGAGAAGCTTGTATCTACAAGAAAGTGAGTGGGAGCTCTGTAGCATTCTTAATACTATATGTGGATGACATATTGTTGATTGGGAATGATATAGAACTTCTTGAAAGTGTCAAGGCCTATTTGAACAATAGTTTTTCAATGAAGGATCTTGGCGAAGCGGCATACATTTTAGGCATCAAGATTTATAGAGATAGATCAAGACGCTTAATAGCGTTTTCACAAAGTACATACCTGGACAAGGTTCTAAAGAGATTTAGAATGGAAGAAAGCAAGAAAGGGTTCTTGCCCATGTTGTCAGGTAAGTGTGGTCAGATTGATGACAAGTACGCCATGAGGGGGTCCTCGAGGCGTGCGGAAGAGAGGGGTGTGAGACGTACGGTGTTCCGAGACGGTGAGCACACAAGTTTACCTAGGTTCGAATCTGCCGGCTTTGGACGGATCCTACTCCTGCTAGCAATCCAGTAATACGGCAGAGCCGGAATATGAGTTACAAGGGTTCGCCTGTGCGAGTTGAGATTGTGATTGTAAGGGGCGGCTTATATAGATATCCGGCCTAGAGTTTATAGGAGAGATCTATCTGGCTACGACTAAGAGTCGGTTACAGAGTACATCTTGAACTACAAGTAACACTATGGGCCTATGTCGGTAAGTCTTCTAGGCCTTCCCGTAGCCGGATTGGACTACGTATCTTCTCCCTGCCTAGGACGCCCGTGAAGCTAAGCTCTAACCCGAAGTGGGCCACCCTGGTCAGTGAGGAACTGTGAGGATACCCGGAAAGTATATCCCCAACAGCAGCCCCTGGAAGTCTCCAAGATCCAAAGTCGGATTCTTCATCGTCTAGCTTGATCTTCGGCTTACAGAATCTTGAAGGGTTCCTAAAACTTTAAAACAAAAGATCTGATCCGGGTCTCAAAAGTAAGTCGGACCTATTAGTATGTTATCCGGATTTTCCAGCTTGATATTCAAACTAAGCCGGATCTTAGTCTCTCACGTCATCTGACACTGGTCATGGTCAAGTCACGTCACTGACAGACATCCTGTCAGCACGCCCGTTGGTGGGTGCGCTGTTCGCGGAACTGAGGCATCGTTTCAATGCATGCGCGGAGATCAAGGCGACGTAATCATCATGTGGGGGCTTCCCAGTTCTTTCCACGATGCGTGGCATTTACACTGTGCCATTTGCACGAATCTTGGAGCGGTTCGGTGGTTATAAGGGGTGAGGATTCCCTCTCTCTCATCTTCTTCACCTATTCCCCGTGTCGTTTCCTTCTCCTATACTCCTCCCTCGCGCACAGAGCTCCCTTGCTTCTAGATTCCCAGTGCCGCCCATCCAAGGTCACCGGCGCACCGGAAGAATGGCTTCTTCTTCATCATCCGGCTTGGCTGGGGCCTTAGCAGCAGCGACGGCGGTGGCGGCGGCAGAGAAAGAAAGCAATCGTGGGGTCTGGATCCCATGCGTCCTTGACGACACCAAGCTCAGCGGCATGGAGAGCGAAGGACTCATTCGCGCCGGCGACTGGCGGATCGATTTCAGCGAAACCATCCCCAACCCACACGCCGACGAGCGGGTACACTTTGGCAACCACCTCGACAGAGGTTTGTCTTTCCCTCCCTTGGAATTCTTTTCCGAGAGGATAGACCACTATGGCGTTCAGCTTCATCATCTCCCCCAAACTCTCTTTTAGAGATGAGCGCCTATGCGGCTTTGTGTGAGGGGTATCTCGGCATTAGGCCGAGTCTCATTCTCTTCTGGTTTTACTTCCATGTCCGGAGAAACTCTATCACCGCTGGTAATCCTTACATTACCGGCACAATTAGTCTTTCGGTTAGACGTGAGCGTGTCTATCCTAGGATTTTAGCTAGTGAGTCGGTCAAACAGTGGCCGGCTACTTTCTTTTATCATAAGGATATTCCTACTCCCAGCAAGGCTACTGCTTTGCCGGTTTTTGTTGATGGAGCCGCCACGCCCCGAGCATCCTGGGACGAGGCTCCTTCGGCTCTCAGCGACGATCTGCTCCTCGCCAAGAGGCGGATCGAGTATCTGATGAAGCACAAGGGCATGAAAGGGTCTGACTTGGTCCAGTCTTGGGTGGCACGCCGGATCTAGCCTCTCCAGTACCACAGCGACCGACTGATGCACTCCATCACGGTGTCGAAAAACGATTCTCTCCGCATCAGCCCCAAGGCTTTAAAGCCACAGGATTACATAAGCCAGATCAAATGGCTGATAAAGGAGCGGATCGAGAGAAAGATTCCGGATTTATCTCTGGATATGCACACAGCGAAAGACCCTGTAGTGCCGGTAAGCTTTTAGCAGTAAACCCTTTTTACGTGTTTCACCTTTAAGTTATTTCACAATAATGAGATATTATCTTCTTTTCAGCTTGCCGACCTCCCCGAGTCGGAACTGGCTCTTATCGAGGGATATCCTCCGGAGTTTTCTCAGGAGGAGGAGCTGGTCCCACGGCCGGACATTGTGCCCAGGAAGCGTAAAGCTCTGATAGTGGTCGTCGGCACAAAGGAAGTGCCAGTTGTGAAGAGGTAATTTTCCACACAACTTCTGCCTTTGTACTTTACCGGTAATTTCTTCTGAGATATAACATTCTTTATTCTATTACTTTCTCAGAGCTAAGCAGCTCATCAAGGGCAAGGGGAAGGGGAACATCTCGAAGCCCCTGCGTCAGACGAAGCTAACCATGGCTTCTCCTGCCGCAGCTCCTCCGACTCATGCCCCTCAATCTTCTGCAACGCCGGTGATTACTCCATCCCCGGTCGTCGCAGAAGATCTGGCTCCCTCAACAGGGCCAGCGACCCTTGAGTCGTAGACTGACGCCACCATGGGAGGCTCAGGTTTTGATAAGGGTGAACCCTCTTTGGGTAATAATCCCTCGGTAGAGACCTGCGTCGAAAATCTCCTGAACAATCCGGGACTTGCCAAATTTGGCTTGTCTCGGAAATCTGCGGAGGAAATCTAGCGGCTGGCCTAGCAATGCCTGGAAAGTCGTAATCTCTCTGCCGAAGAAGAAGCACAAGAAGCGGAGGACATCAAGTACTCCGATCTTCTCGAACAAGTCTGCCTTCGCGACAAGGGACTAAGAGCTGGTGTGCTTCCACCACCTCCGGTTATTCCACTCACCCTCGCCGAGAAGGTTACCACTGAAGTGAACATGTGCCTGAGCAAGCTCACACATGAACATCATGTAAGTCGGAATTCCAACTCACGTTTTTCTTTATTGTACTTTATATCATATCCTCTAGACCCCAAGCATGAAGTTGGATATACGATCCGGGTTTATGTTCCTTAGGATGCCAAAGAATGAACTAGTGTAGCCCCGAAGGCTCGTGCTGATATTAGCTACAATATTAGCCCGAGTCTTTAGTAGACTTCTGACTCTGGGTATTCTGACTTATAAAAAGTTAATTCATATAACCAGGAATTGTTGAAGAATGTCTGCAATAAGCTAAGAGAGATCAAAGCTCTTTGACTTAAAAATGCTGAGCTTAAAGTTTCCAAGGATGAGGCCGAAGGTAAACATTCCGAGACTCAAACTTTGTCCTGTGTTTTCATAGTCGAATAATTTTTGCTGGACTGTTGTTCTTTTTGACTTACAACACTGATAAAGCAGTCATGTGCTATGATCGAAGAGGCCGAGAATCTGAAGAACCTGGTGGTGGAAAACAAGGATCTTTGCCAAGAGCTAGACCAGCTTAAGGCGGATCATGAGAATAGCATAGCTCAAGTTCTCGAATCCTCCTCCATGGCCACCGTGGAGCGGGATCACAAGATTGCACTCCACGAGCAGAAAATTTTGGATCTCAACGACAAGCTTTGCAGAGAGAAGGACCTTTCCGAGGCACTCCGGGCTGAACTCTGGAGTCTTCGTGAAGAGAAGACCAAAGTTGATGACGTCATCTTTGGTATGTTTCCATCTTTCTGATTTGTCTATATTCTTCGACTCTTTCGACATCGGATTTGTTTAACTATTTTGCGTTATATGCATAGGTCCTCTGAACTTGACGGACTCCACCTCTGCCGAGCCTCGCACCCACCGGCTTACCCAAGTCGGTGATTTGCTTCCTGACTTCCGCCAATCCATTGAGGATATTAGCGAAGCTCTAAAGGTTCCGGACATGCATAGCATGTCCGACTTTCAGGTGCGGGACAAGGCAAAGGAGATGTCGTAGCTCGTCTAGGACTGCAACATGTCCTACGCGCGATCAGCGACGCAGAACGCCCTCACAATGGCCATGAGCCACCATGGAAGCATGGAAATCCGGCAAGTAACCAGAGGGTACTATAAGGTGGACCAAGACGGATAGGAGCAAGACATCAAGGCCATCATGGACTCCTACGCTGGATATGGGTGTCATGTAGCTGACTTAACCAGTTACGACACTCCCTTCTTCAACCGCGTGGACACGCCACCTCCGCCTCCCGAAGAAGCAGCTGAAGCTTCCGACGATGAACAAACCACATCGGATTTGGACATCTCGGATTTTTATCAAAGTGCGGCTAATGTGTCCAGCAAGCCGGAAGCTCCTACCTCTTCTCCTGCATCATAGATTATCAGAAACAAATGTTTTATTCTAAAAATGTTATGGGTCTGTAAATATGCAGTATGATACTTTTGCTAGTGCTAAGTTTTAATCTATTCAACACTTTTGGTTTAAATTTTTGTGTTCCTGAAATATTTGCATAAGCACTTGTACTTTTTTGTCTGTACTTATCGTTTATCTGGCTTTCCGCCTCGTCCCTTTCGTGAGCCGGCTAAACATTCAGCATGGAAACTTTGCCGAGCAACGGAGCTCAATTGCTAAACCAGCTTAAACTCAGAAACAAAGTCGACTTCCAGTACCAACAATTCACTACTCAGAAAATACCCGCATGCGGCAATCAGACAAATAACCAAAGTATAGACTAAATTTTTTAGAGTTATACCCGAGGGTAGCATTTTAGAATCATAAATCTAAACCAGAACAAACATGAGCATAAAGTACTTTCAAGTATTCTGGGATTTTCGACTGTGACATGATCATTCGGAAATAAGATGGTAAAAACTTCTTAGAAAAAACTTGAGGCAACAAAAACTTTTATTTCTCACAGAACATGTACACATATATGATTACAAAGAAGGATTAACTAAGAATAAAAGGGACGTAGCTGAGCAATATTCCATGGTCTGTCTAACTCATCCGGATTTGTACTGCCTCCAGCTCTCTTTCTCTTCTTAGTAGCAGGTCTTTCTTTGACTAGCCTCATATCAGTTAGGTAGTATGAACCATTGTGCAATACTCGACTAACTAAAAATGGCCCTTCCCATACTGGGGAAAGTTTAGGCTTTCTTAGTTGCACAAGCCGGAGAACCAAATCGCCCTTATTGAAAGATCTATTTCTAACTCTCTGGCTATGATACTTGCGTAACTTCTGCTGATAGGCTGTTGATCTCATTTCAGCAACCACGCGAACTTCTTCGACTAAGTTGAGATCATTTTTTTGAAAAATCTCGGCATCCTCTTCGATATACGCGGCCACTCTAGGAGAAGTGTGAATCAAATCACTAGGAAGAACTGCTTCTACGCCATAGACCAAGAAGAAAGGTGTGTATCCGGTTGACCTGTTCAGAGTTGTTCGTAAACTCCATATTACAGAAGGTAATTCCTCTGCCCAAGCCCTCGCAGCACGTCGTAGTGGTGCTTCGAGTCTCGGTTTTAGGCCTTGTAGGATTAAACCATTTGCTCTTTCGACTTGTGCATTAGCCTGTGGATGTGTGACTGACGCAATGTCAAGCCGGATATTTTGTTCGTTGCAGAATTCGGCAAGTTCCCCCATAGAGAAATTACTCCCGTTGTCTATGATAATACTATGCGGATAACCATACCGGATTATAACATCCTCAACAAATCTTTTGGATATTGCTCCATCACAACTAGTGACGGGTTTAGCCTCAATCCATTTGGTGAACTTATCCACCATCACTAAGAGCCGAGTAAATCCACTTGGAGCCCGTTTAAACGGTCCTACCATGTTAAGCCCCCAGACCGTGAAAGGCCATGTTATAGGTATTGTTCACAGCTGATCAGCCGGAACGTGAGCTTGCTTGGCATACTTTTGGCAGCCCTTGCAAGTCTTGACCAGCCGTTCGGCATCTGCCTTGGCTGTAAGCTAGAAAAAACCGTGTCGAAAGCTTTTGCCACTAAAGATTTGGCTGCAGCATGGTGACCACACTCGCCTTCGTGGATTTCTCTTAAGATTTCTACTCCTTCCGGAGATACGCAGCGCTGAAAACCCCTAGATACACTCTGCTTATAGAGCTCACCATTAATTACAGTATAGGATTTTGCTCGTCGGATAATCTGCCGGCTCAGAACCTCGTCTTCGGGTAATTTGCCATCTACCAAATAGTCAAGGTAGGGTTGGGTCCAGCTGGGAATTACATCCAGAACTGCTACTAGAGGTGAGTCGGATTTGGTCGGATATTCCTCATCTACTCCCTTTATTGAGGGAACTTTGAGGTGCTCTAAAAAATCACCATCCGGAACCTCTTTCCGTGCAGAGCCTATCCGAGATAATGCATCTGCTTCCTCATTTTCTGCTCGAGGGATGTGTTGAATCTCAAACCCTTCAAACGATTTAGATAAATCATCCACGACAGCTTTATATGCTTCCATGTGCTTATTTGCATTACAAATATCCGACACTTGCTGAGCAACAAGATCCGAATCTCCGTAACACATCAAACGTCAGATGCCGATATCCTTGGCAATCCGGATTCCATGCAGCAGTGCTTCATACTCGGCAATATTATTTGTCTCTGTGAACTGGATCTGCAACGCGTACAAAAGTTTATCTCCATGAGGTGATTTGAGCACCACGCCAGCCCCCGAGCCCTCGCGAGCCTTAGACCCATCAAAATATAGAGTCCAATATTCCGACTCAGGGAGGGGCATATTCTCCTTCGTCTTTTTCCAATTAGCAACAAAGTCGGCAGGGATTTGGGATTTGATTGTTGTCCGAGGTTTGTACTCAATATCGAAAGCTGAGAGCTCTGTGCCCCATTTGGCGACGCGTCCTGTGGCGTCACTGTTGTTGATTATATCTCTCATGGGAGTTGTGCTCACCACAGTAATTGGATGCTACTGAAAATAGTGTCATAGCTTACGAGATGCCAAGAACACACCATAAGCTAGATTTTGATAGTGCGGATACCGCTGTTTCGATTCTATCAAGACCTCGCTGACAAAGTAAGTCAGACGCGGCACCAAATGTTCCTGATTTTCCTCCGGACTCTCCACTACCATGACAATACTGACGACTTTGCTTGTCGCAGCGAGATAGAGCAACATCGGTTCATGTGGTTCCGGCGCAGCAAGGATAGGAGCAGATGAGAGTACTTTTTCAGGTCTTGTAGTGCAGCTTCAAGTTCGTCGGTCCACACAAAATCCTTGGTCTTTTTCAGGAGTTTGTATAATGGTGCGGCTCTTTCACCGAGTCAGCTTACAAACCGACTGATTGCAGCAATGCAACCAGTTAGTCTTTGTACGTCCTTCAGGCGAGTTCGCCTGGAAATATTAAGTATAGCCTTGATTTTGTCTCGGTTCACCTCTATGCCTCTTTGAGACATGATGAAACCTAACAATTTTCCGGCTGGGATTCCAAAGAACATTTCTTCAGATTAAGCATTATGTTGTATTTTCGTAGATTGGCGAACGTTTCCTCCAAGTCGGAAATCAATGTTTCCTTCTTTTTGGACATCACCGCAATATCATCCACATATGCATGTACATTGCGTCCGATTTGATCGTAGAGGTAACGCTGCATTGTGCGTTGGTACGTAGCTCCTGCGTTCTTCAGCCCAAAGGGCATCATAACAAAACAGAAGGTTTCGAAGGGGGTTATGAATGAAGTTTTGACTTTGTCAGATTCCTTTATCCGTATTTGGTGATAACCGGAATATGCGTCGAGAAAACAGAGGAGTTCCGAGCCTGCCGGAGAATCGATAACTTGATCAATCCTAGGCAAAGCGGACGGATCTTTGGGACAAGCCTTGTTCAAGGCAGTATAATCAACACACATCCTTAAATCAGTGGTGTCCTTTTTAGGGACCATTACATGATTGGCGGACCACTCAGTGTGGATGACCTCTTCTATGAATCTGGCTAACTCGAGTCGTGCTAGTTCCTTAGTTATTGCCTTACGCTTTTCATCGTCGAAACCTTGTAAGGACTGTTTGACGGGTTTAGCGTTCTGGTTTACATTTAAAGAGTGCTCGGCAAGTTCCCTAGGTACTCTGGTCATGTCAGATGGCTGCCATGCAAAGATATCTTGATTTGCTTTGAGGAACTTGACGAGCGCGCTTTCCTATGTGCTATCTAGGCCTACACCTATCTCGGTCACCTTGGAGGGGTCATCATCCTTCAACGGTGTCTTCTTCGTCTCTTCTGATGCCTTGAACTCCGGATTCGGCTTTGTCACCTCCTTCTTCGTTGCGGGCATCTCGGACGGATCTATGCTCTTCTTGATCTCCTCGTACTCTTGGGCATGTAGCATGCCTTCAGCAAAGGCGGCTTTTCCATCCTCGCACTCTCGCGCTTTCTTTGGGTCTCCCCTGATGGTGATCACGCCGTTGGGACCTGGAATTTTCATCATATTGTAAATGTAACACGGACGAGCCATAAAATCCTAATAAGCTGGACGTCCGAATATAGTGTGGTATGCGCTCTTGAACGGGACCACTTCGAAAGAAAGTTCCTCCGTCCGATAGTTCTTTGGAGTTCCAAAGGTAACATACAAAGTGATTTCTCCCCGGGAATTTGCTTGTCTTCCTGGGACAACCCCGTGAAATATCACAGAGCTATGGTTCAGCTGGGTCTCCGAGATCTTCATCCGGCGTAGCGTTTCGACATACAAAATATTAATATTGCTGCCACCGTCCATGAGAGTCTTGGAGAAGCCATAATCGTCAATAAGTGGGTTGACGATTAAGACGTTTTTTCCTCGCATGTGTAACTTAGGCGGATGATCACTGCGGTCAAAGGTGATTGCCACTTCCGACCAGTCCAAGAATTGAGGGACAGCCGAAACTGTTGCGTTGAGCTCATGCATAACTGCCTTTTTGACTTTTGTTGGTTGAGATCCGAGGAAGGTGACATAAGTGTCTTTCCTGGTCGAAATATTTTTCTTCCCTTCCGGCTTGGGATTTAAGCGTCAGCTTCCTCCATGTTAGAATCTTCCTTGATCTCTTTATCCTTTTTGGGATTCTTCTTTCCCTTCTTCTACTTAGCTTTGTAGCTAGTTGTATCATCTCTCTTAATGTCGTCATTGAAACGACACTCGGTGTTTGTGTGGGACGAGCCCCCATTGGCGTCTAAGTGATGCACACATGGGTTATTGGCAATGTCGGCCTAAGAGTAGGTTTTTCCGGGTTGCTAGACTCCTCTACCTTGGACTCTTGATGTCCCCCGACCGCGGCCGCGGCCACTGCCACGTCCCCCTCGTCCTCCAGACCCGAAAGTAACAGTGACCACTACCGTTTCCGCGTTGGGTTTTTCTTCCGAGGGATTCTTGCGGTTCTGAGCTTGTTGCTTTGGTTGTTTTACCGACTGTGGCACAGCCAGGGCATTGAGTAATCCCTCTGCGTCGTCGTCAGCATCTGCATACTTGCTCACTATTTCTATCATCTCTCCCAAATCAGTGACTTTGTCACACTTCAAGCGATGACGTAGCAAACCAATTGGGAGACCTGCAATGAAAGCTTCAATCGCAGTTTGGTCATTTACTCCTTCACAGGAGTTCTTGGTGTCGATCCATCGTCCGAGATAATCCTGGCAAGTTTCTCCGGCTTTCTGGGTGCAACGCTGTAGGTCTCCGACCATACAGGGCCTCCGGCATGTGCCTTCGAAATTCCGAAAGAACACACTCTGCATGTCATACCAGTTGTGGATGGTGTTCTCCGGAAGTTCATTGAGCCATGATCGTGCCATCTTCCGCAACATAAGTGGGAGATATCGGGTTGCAACCAGGCTGTTTCCGCCTTTGGCGATGCAGCAAGCTTGGAAGAAATCTTGTAGCCAAGTATTTGGCCGAGCTATGCCATCGTAGGCTTGAATATGTCTTGAGATAGCAAATCCTTCCGGGAATCTTGTAACTCTTATGCGTCGTCCGAAGCACTTTGGGCCCACGTATATGTCATCATTTTCATAGCGCCGCGCCTCTATATTGGAGTTGATCCTATGCCTAGCATCATTTGGGGATAAAGATCGTCACGAGTGACGGCTATGGCTGCGGTGCCTTGGAGCCAGACTTCGGCTTCTGCCACCACCTCCTCCACCACGACGCCCTCCTTGGGAGCCATTGTGATGGCTACTTGGCGGAGAGGGTGGAGCAGCTGGGTTATTTTCGGCTGATCATCTGCCTCCATCCGGAGCGTAATTATTCCGGTTCCGGGGAGGGTCTTCATTGTGACGAGTCCCCTACCGGCTTGACTCGGCATGGTGACCGTCGTTCCTTCGCCCGTCATTCATCCGGACGTCTTGCATGGCTAGGAGGTGGCATTCTTTGTCGGTCCTCCTCCCGACGTTTCTCTTTATCTTCTTCCCTGCGGTCCTTCGACTCTCGCCGGGGAGGGTTCCTCGGATTCAGTGCAGCGATTGCCTCTTGCTCTGCAACTGGGTTAACGTTACGCCAGTCACCTGCAGCTTTGTGGTGCTGTCCTGAAGATCCGGTTCTTGAGTAGTTGTCTTCCCGACGGTCGGAACGATGTTGCTATTCCGGAACACGTTGGGGTCTTACGTCAGCCCATGCCAGATCTGTGCGACACTGGTCAGAATCGGAGACTAGTTTTTGACTTCCGGACAGGGCGACCTTTTGTTGTTCCAGTCCTTTGTTGAGTATTTTGATTCCCAACCGGATCTGCTCCGGGCCTGGATTAGCCGATAGGATTTCCCGAGCCGCAACGGTGTTCTATACTAGCGTTGGATACACCCAATCCCCGTTGTTGTCGTGTCGAGGCATCCCAAGTTCTCCTCCGAAAAGGACTTTGTGAATCTACGGGAATTGGTCATCATGAGTATGACGTTTCCTAGTCTTCTGATGCTGCCTAGAATTGTACTTTTCCGCAGTTGCCATGCGTTACTTTTCCTCCTCGGTGTTTTTGGCTTCATCGAGGAGTACTTGGTGACGCGCTTCTAGGGTCTGTGCCCTCTCGTCTAGCTCTTCAGCAGTAAGTTTTGCAGCTGTAGGAATAGGTGTGGTTAATGCAACATCGATGAGTTTACGCGCACCTTTAGTGATCACGTGTCCATCCACCGATTCTTCTTTGGGCTCGTCTGGGATAAGTGCTCCCTCTGAGTCCTCCTCGTATTCCTCAGCAATCACCTCCTCTACCGTAGGGTCTTTCGCATGGGTCTTGTTCTTCTTGTTCTTCTTCTTTGCCTTCTTGGCAGCGCTGGTAGCAAAGACGGCTTTGGGTCCGTTTCCCGGAGTCAAGCTCTGATCGGTACTTTTGAACATCTGGACCTCGGGATTATCTCCGATTTCCATGTCATCCTGTGTTTTGGGAGAGTTTTCCCCGGATCCTTCATCCATGGCTTCTTCTTCCTCTACAGCTTTGGAGTTATACTCCTCTTCATATTCCGTGGAGAACTTTCGGAAATCTGTTGACGTCATCGACTCATCCGAGGATGCGGGTACGTCGGCGTTTGTTTTGATCGCCTCTAGCATAGAATCAGCATTGTCTCCAGCATCAGCAGAGCCGGATCCGGATCCCACATATCTGATAAAGTGCGATGCGCCCCTCCTGAGATAACTATGGTCTTCATAGTAGGCTTCGTCGAAACGTTTGATGGTCTCGAGGATTTCATCTACGCCTGAGTTTTGCATCATCATGCGTCTTAGTGTGTACCTCAGGAAAGGCATGTCCGTCCCGGCATCATCAGAGCTGGAACCAGCATTGTTGTTATGTTCCTCCTGGATTTCGACTTTAGCGGGTGGGTCGATCTGGGATTCAATCTCTCCAGGGAGATCCACTCCAGTTTCAACTTGGACCACCAAGTATGCTTTAGGCTCGGATTTCTCCACGGTCTCCACAACTGGTGCGGGCTGGGTGGGTTTAGGGTTTTCTGAGATCCAGAACTCTATCGCCTCCGCAGACAAAGGGGATCCAGAAATTTCTTCTACCTCTATCATCACAACTGGGGTGGGTGGGGCAGGTTCAGCAAAGC